>JAODLD010000124.1:903699-932718 GCA_026781065.1 Mormyrops boulengeri
CTATTAGTTAGGTTCTCCCCAAATGAGCTTGATGGGCCGAATGGCCTCCTCTCGTTTGTAAATTTCTTATGTTCTTAGGACCTGGTTTGGATTGAATCTCAATGAGCCTGACTTTCCACATAAGCTACTATTGTTCCCTAACTAAGTTTTATTTTCTACATCTTATCCAGGTGCACTATATAAGAATTACGGTCATAAAATGAATGGATGGCCCCTGAATCAGACAGCTAGTATCTGTAGCTGCAAATACAGCAGTGTTAGTGCAACATATTAAACTCTACATTTGCGTTTGGCATCCAGGTGTTTTGCTGACAGTTTTGCCAGGTTTTAGTTACTGGTGTCAAGTTATATTTTAGGGTAAAGCGCATTAATCATTCACTAACGGGGAGTCTGTTGAATTTCGTCACATTACAAAATGGTAGGATACACATTAGTCAGCTATGACTTCTCGGTATCGGATGGCTCCATGGCAAAAACATTAGGAAATGCATTTTACTGTATATTGCACTGTACGTATGTGTGTCTGTAATGATATAGAAGCACACACACTACCGGTTTTTGCACACCATAGGTTTTTACAACTTTTCCATTTAGTACATGAACTGTACATTTTTTTATTCTTGTTAACCATGTTAAAGTTGAGTGAACAACAATAAATGAAAATGTAAGTCAAATAAAACAAGTTTGTTTTATAACAATTTTTTTGGAAAAAGTATGTAACAGCACATTTCTGACATTATACTAATTGATTGTATGTTGATGGCATAGTCCTTTAACTTTAAATGCACTAGTTAACTTTCATCCCATCAAGCACAGCAATATTTAATGTGTCTTGTAGATAGAATGCCTCATTTCTGCTGTTATACCTGATAGAGGATGATACTTTGTAGACAATCTCAGTTTGTGCAAAAACTTTTGACTGGTATTGTATATAAAGTGAATATATGCATATGAAATTGTCCGAAGGCAGATGGATATAGATGGTTGACTTGGTGGAGAGGCAGGCTGAGGTGGAGCAAGCTGGTCCAAGGTACAGCTTGTGTAATTCAAGTCGTTAGTGCAATTACTGTATACCACAGCTTTGAATTTAAGAGTGAAAGCCCTGGAAATGCATCCCCTTGAATGACCCCTTGGAACATTCGCTGGGAGAGCAGGGATGGGATTTTGTAACAGGGGCCATAAAGGCTGCATTCAGACAGGAGCTGGGAGGAATGGAGTGTGTGTGTGTGTGTGTGTGGTCATGTATATATTATATTGTGGGGACCAAATGTTACTTTTTAGCTTGTGGAAACATTTTTCAGGTTCCCACAATATAAACCTCAACTGAAAAAAAAATTGTGAATGCAATCAAAAAACTAAAAATGCATAAAGTCTTGTATTTTGGTTGGTTACTTATGATTAAGGTTAGGGCTGTGTAGGGGTTAAGGTTGTCATAGTTTAGCGCAGGATTAGTGTTTTCCACATAGAAATGAATGTAGAGTCCCCACAAGGATATGAATACAAATGGGTGTGTGTGTTTGACAGAGAGAGAGAGAAGTGGCGGGAGAGCTCATGAACAAGTGTATGTCTGTTCATACAACGAAGATGGAAAGACTGGAGACTCTGACTTTGTGGTGATATCTTTGTCACACATATACATATAGACATCTTTCACGTAAAGCAGAAGTTTTTTTAGTTTCATTTTGAATGACAAATCCCTAACCCTACAACCTTTTCAGCTAGTTGTCTATAAAACAATGATTTGTTGAGTTTAGAGCCCAAATTAGTAGACTTTCGTAAAACCTTTCGTAAAAGGCTTTCCTTGACTTACGCGTACAGTAATCTGAAAGTAGGACTTTCTCTATTAGTTCTACAAACTCTGGATTATTTCACCATCGAATAAACACCCAAGACCAGATGTCACTCCAACTAACTGTTCAATCGGGTAAAGTAACAAATTAAATGTAAAATTCGATCAAAACAAAAGATGTTAGCAAGTGAGAATTTCATTTCTTTCATTTTCTTCTGTATGACACTTTGGAGGGTCAGTCATGACGTGCACTTGTTTCTAAATCAACAGAGTTTTCTTAAAAAGTCACAGATAACTGTAATAGGCAACCTTTAACCAACCGGAAAACAAAGGAAGGACTTCCCTATCATTGGCACACAGTATAATGCATGTTATGGCTGATTTATTCATGCAAAACTATAAGGCTTCTGGCCATGAGATTGACTCTAGATCAGGCCTCCTTAATCCTCGGTATGGAAGGCCACTTGCTGTGAGGTTTAAATACTGAACCTTTAATTAGTCTCGATTCAATGGCTGTTTAAATGAACAACAACATTCAAATCCCATCAGATTCAACCAGCATTTTAGAGCTTCCTGTCATTTTTAGTTATTCTTAATGTTTGAAATTAAGGGCTTGGGTTGATTTTAATGTAATTTGACTTCAAAAGCTCACATCAGTCCACAGTTATTGTATGAGCTGTATATTTTCTCCACTCTCTTTCAGTTAGCCATTGGCCAATTGACAGGAAGTGAAGCAAGTCACGCAATGGAATGCGTTGCTGTCTATTATTGAGAGGTCCTTGGCAGATAACTCCAGGGATAATGCATTGTCGATTGCTAATGGATTATAACTAAGATTCCTGTGTTTGGTTAGCAGTGTTCCTATTTAATTCTCCTTGTATCGCCTCGTAGGTTCCTCACATCCACATTGGAAACATGATGGTAAGTAAGTCTGTCTGCTTTATCTATTATGTGTCAGTGTTATTAAATATCCTTATTAACTTCCAGCTGCTTACCTAGAACAGGGTTGCGGGGTGCTGGGAATTTCAATAATGTGCTATTCCCGTCCCGTCCCATCCCATCCTATTCCATCCCATCCTATTCCATTCCATCCCATCCCATCCCATCCCATTCCATCCCAACTGCTCTAACTGAACAATAGTCTAAAACATAGGCAAGGGAAGACCAATAGACTTTACAGAAGTTCTTCTGTATCATTGGTAGCTATCAGCAGCTAACAATGATAGTCTTTTTAGAGAAATATTCCTCAAGTCACCTTTGAGCCATCGTGAGATAGATGCTACATTTCCCTTTCCTGAAATGGACAAGTGGAGATGCTGAAACACCCTCAAATCCTCTGCTTCTAGTGCTGCTGGTCTTGGAAGTGCAATGTTAACTATCTTCCTAATGATCTTCTCGCTCCTGACAGATCAGAACGCATGGCCTGCTAATTTTTATCACTGTGGCGGAACATCCCAGTCTCCCATCAACATCAACACCAGAACTGTCACCTTTGATCCCAGCCTGCCGAAGATAAAGCTTGAGGGATATGATCTACCGTGCAAGCAATCTCTGAAATTAAAAAATAACGGGCATACGTGTAGGTTTGTTCGTCTGTCAGGGGTGTCGTAAGGGGAGGGAGCTTAGGGCGATTCCAGGGGCCCACAAAAAATTGCAACATAATTGGATTGGTCTGGATAGGGACCCAATATGATAAGCTTTCGTGAGGCCTAAAATTTCTAGCATCTGTTTTCATCTGTTTGATAATTTCCACTTATCTGATTATTTTTCCTGTTCTGTATCTGTTTATAATGACTCTCTTCAGCCAGTGTGTGCTCTTTGCATGTAATCATAAAGTCACTGGTTCAAATCCCATCATGAACCCCCACATAGCAACTTATTCTGGGCCAGATCTGCCGGCATCTCCTTAAATCTGGGTGCCAGTGACATTCAGGCAGGAGAGTTTGCACCAGAATCTGTCCAGTTAAGCCAGGCCCTTCGCCTCCATTTGTTCCAAGGGCCTGGTTTCCCCTACTGTCTCACTTGTATGGCATGTCTGTCCTTTGCTCCAGTGCAGCTCAGCCTGCCCGACACTATGCGCATTGTCGAGGGCTTCAATGGTGTGTTCCTGGCTAAGCAGCTGCACTTCCACTGGGGGACGGCAGAGGTCCCTGGGTCAGAGCACACCATCGATAATACCCACTTTCCCGCCGAGGTGAGCAGCGCTATTTCATCATCTTGTGAGGAGTGCTGTACCCCCAAAGACTTTGAATCGACACATTGTTGGATTCTAAGATAAATGACTATTTTAGGATGAGCTCACAGAACTTTGCGATTATAGGCTTGATATTTAGCTTCAGGTGTGAATCATCTTCAGTTTTTCGGATACATTGTTCGCCGTTCAGGGTGAATTCATCAGCATTTGAGGCTGATAGCTTTTGGGAAATTAAAATATTGATGAGGAATCCGATTCTTGTTAATCTCACAGATCCATGTGGTTCACTACAACTCCAAATACGGAAGTATTGAGCAGGCGGCCAGCCAGCCAGACGGCTTGGTCGTGCTGGGGGCTTTACTTGGTGTAAGTCAACACCTCAGATTGTCACGCTCAGTTCATCCTGCTGAGATATATGGGTTTCAAAAAACCTGGTTCTCCATCATCTGTCTTAAAGTCATTCATTGCATCTGCCTGGATTGGCCTTATTTTCTGGAATGTTCTATTGATCTTAGATTGGGCTGCATGAAAATGAAAACTATGAGAAAATCTTGTCTTCAATCAAAAATGTCAGCAAAGAAGGTAACAATTTCACAATCTGTGTGTAGATGTGTAATAAAAGCCAAAGTCTGTAGTCGCTCTATGGATTCTCCTGATTCTTTTGATTTATATAATTGAGGCTCTAAGGCACGTTTCCCAAAGATGACCTATAGGGGGCAGCGTGTGGCTCATTGGGCTAAGCCTCTGTGTCGCTGTCACTGGGTTGAGTCTGGCCTTGGCACATCTGTGAGTCTTTGAGCAAGGCTCTTATCCCCCAGCTCCCTGGGGGCTGCAACAGGTGGTCCCTTAATGGACAGTTTGCTCTCACCTACAGAGAACAACCTGGGACGAGGCACAAAGGGTCCCATGGGGATCAATAACAATTATAGTGTAAAGGAGCCGTTTACTGTTACCTGTTAATTTCCAGTGATCATTTAGACCTAGACGTTCCGCATGTTTATGACGTCTCCCTCTTGTTTACGAAGGTATCCCAACGATCACCTGGAATTCACAGGCAGTTATCCTGCTCCTGTCTTCCTCAGATTCCGACACAGAAATCCCTGGATTTAATGTCCGACTCCTGCTGCCAAACATCCTGGACAGATTCTACAGATACAATGGGTCTCTCACCACCCCTCCGTGTTTCCAGTCTGTGACCTGGACCATCTTTAATGAATCTATCACATTGTCAAGGAAACAGGTTAGGAAAGGGCATTGTCATTGTAATTTAAAATCTTTTGGCGTAATATTAAAGCAGGTAGACCAAACTTAAGTGGTCGATACGCAGAGTGGACACCATCTGAACTGGTCCTGGTTCAGTCCCTTGGAGGGGTGACACCATGAATGTGACCTATGAACCATAACATTATGGGTGCAGCCCTCAATCTACCACCCTACACAGGCCAGCGTGGAGAATCAACTCATTGGTGGACTATGGCTTTGACCTGATCACAGTCTACACCTTTCTTTTACTAAGCGAGCCCACTAGCAAGCGAGCCCACTAGCAAGCGAGCCCACTCTTTTCTTTTTCCTATAATGTTAGCATGTCCAGGGGGGGATGGGCAGCCAGTTGATCTTGGACCCACAGAGGCTTTTTCTCCCTACTGGGAGTTTTTGGTTCGTCTCCCCTGTTGTCACCTGGCTTTCGTTTCATTTAAATTTTCGTATTGTTCTCTCTTAGTGATGTTCTAATGTATCACAACATGCCCATGTAAAGCGCCTTGTGGCGACTCTGTTGTGAAAGGCGCTATATAAAAATTAATTTAATTGAATATCACATAGGAAAAACTTGAATAATACACAACTAAGATTCTGAATCATTACTATTTATATTTAGCTTTTGTTGCATGATATATTTAGTTTGCATTTAAGGAAAACCTCCAACATAAGGGATGATCCTAAAATGAACATGTTTTTCTGGAGCAACACACATTAAGTGGTTCCAAAAAATTGTCATTTTTTAGTTTTTTAAAATTATTATTTAATTTTTGGTCCAGATGGCCATGTTGGAGGACACGCTGAAGGCCCACCACAGTCATTCCCTGACCAAAAACTTCAGGATTCCGCAGCCTCTGCACGGACGACCTGTGCTGTGCTCTTTCAGAGAGCTGCCGGCCTTGGAAGGTTGCTGCCGTACCTCTGCCAATCCTTACAGATTCAGATGTATTCTGGGAAGCACTGAGTAACGTGCTTGGCGTCAACCAGGTCCTTCACCATCATTAAGGCCTTATCAAGGAAGCCACACCCAGTTCAATGGTCAAAGCATCAGTTGCAAA
Source organism: Mormyrops boulengeri (assembly GCA_026781065.1). NCBI lineage: Eukaryota > Metazoa > Chordata > Actinopteri > Osteoglossiformes > Mormyridae > Mormyrops > Mormyrops boulengeri. The sequence continues at coordinate 909,998 of JAODLD010000124.1, forward strand.
ACAGTCTATAGTAGTATTTTACAATCTGGTCCTTAGGGACCCACAGTTGGTCTAATTCATGCCTTCAAGTTTGGAGGTTCAAAACTTGTCTCCTTGTTTCGTGTGTGGAGTTCATATATTATTTCCTGGGTTTCCTCCCAAAGCCCAAAATCCTGCATTTAGTATAGTGCATGCGTGCCCTGTGATGGACTGGCATCCCATCCAGGGTGTCCCACAGCTTTGTGGCCAGTGTTCCTGGGACTGGGTCCAGACTCCCACCATGAGCCGAACCAGGATAAACAGTTGATTCCCATTGAACTTAGTGGCTTATGTGATACCTCTGATGATAGATAGATGATTGATTGATAGATAGATAGATAGACTAGATAGATATATATAGATAGATAGATGATAGATAGATTAGATAGATGATAGATAGATAGATAGATAGATAGATAGATAGATAGATAGATAGATAGAAACTTTAGTAATCCCAAAGGAAAAGGGAATCCAGTAGCTCAAAAACATAATGACAGACACAAGAATATGCATTGTAGCTTCTTGCAAGCCGTATGCTTGTATGTTAGTAATATAGCACAGTGCTATGTTTGTTAAACTGTGTTTGATGGTTTTACAGGCCCCAGGAGTAATATTCCATATGTACACGACGCTGACCCTTCAAAAGATGTCAGATCGAAGAATGAAGCCCAGGGTAAGCAATGGAGAGCAAATGGACAAGTCTTACACCTAAATGCAAGGCGGCCTTACTGAACACATCTCAGATATGCTCTAACAATATTGGGTTATTGGGTACAATTGGGTTATTACTTCTTTTAGAACCTGAAACCTGTAGTATCTCTGTCCTTTTGCTTGGCCAAAAGAAATATTTTCACTTCCTGTCAGATATTTTCATGTATAAGACAGTAGTCACATTTTTCGTATGTGTAATATTTCAGTATGCTTTTTGTGATCGTGAATAATGACCCTTTATTCCCTGCTTTTTAGGCCCGAATAGTCGGATCTCCAGTGGTATGTTATCGTTTGATGTTCCTATAGAGATCGTTTTGGTAGAAAACAATATATTTTCCATTTTGCATAACTTTCAGTCAGTTTTTGAGGTCTTCATCCATTTTATAACGTAGTAATTTCCTGTTAAACTGCATGTGGCCCCTGAGATCTCAGAAGTGCTGATGATGATGAGATACGATAATTTATTGCATCTATTTCATTGCATAGCTACATATTTATTTTTCTTAGCTTTATTGCTTAATAGCATCATTAAATCTTAATAACTGTATAATTGCAAAAAATGTTAATGCTTTAAACTTTATGGTGTATGACACCGATTATTACCACACATTATTAATAGGAGGCCAGTGTGTTTTTTCCTCCATGTTGTACAGTACTGATGATTGAAACCGATTTTGTTTCACAGGGGACATCTGGGCTACCGCGTTCGGCACTCTCTTTATAGTCACTCTGCTGTCCTTCCTCGTGTTTGCCTACAGGCAGCAGAAAAAATACTCCAGGTAGCTGTCATGATATTTTTCCATTGTTTATTCATTTTCTTGGCATTTGTGAATGCGGTAGCTAAAGTGAAATGGTGGTCCATTAGACAGCTACGTTCCTGCGTGTTTATGTGCCAACAGCCAGTTATTACCCAGGAGCAGGGGTTCTTGTTTAAGGATTATTTGCACACCATGTCACCCCATTTGCTTTCGCCGGGCTGATGTGCATTTTAGTCAGTAAATATTGACTGGGCTTTATGTCCCGAGGGTCTCCGGTCAGTTATCGAAATAGGTTTTAATCAGCCTTTCCATCGTCTCTCCGCAGATTAAAGAACAACGCACAACAGAATGTTATTTATAAGCCGGCCTCCAAAGACGATGTATAACATCTGTAAAGAAAGACTTTATTAGAATTGAGCTAGATTTTACCTGATTTCTAGTCCAAATTATTGTGTTTATTAATACTAGATTGTAAATTGATTTTTTATGGTGTTAAGCTCAAAACTTGCCAATGAATTGAAAAAAGTTAAGTTTATCATACAATTAATGACTGATAATTTCGTTTGAACTATAGAAAACCCTGTGTTACTTTGAAAAAAGTATTTTCAAAATATATTATTTTTTCCCTGTTTCCAAGTGCCTATGTCATGTTTTGTATGATTTAGGCCCAAGTTTGTACAAATATGCATTTATAGTACTGTAATGTTGCTACTACTGAACCACATGGACTAAGATCATCTACTGCAGAAACTGTCCCTAGAAACATCACCATATCACAACAAATGGCACCAAGCAGGAAAGTTGATTGCACTGTAAAGATGGCTGATTGCAATAAAATGTTATTTTAAAATCTGTCTGTTGCGTTAAAGATTTACTGTGAAATTTTGCCAAAAAATGGCAATATAGAATTTTTTTTTATATTAACATGTAATTTCTATTAGATCTAGAAACTTTTTGTAAGTCCAAATCTTATTCAAGGCAATGATAAAATGGACAGATTTACCAACCTGACCAACTGTTCAGTATAAATGACCAATTCCCATACTGTACATCACCTGATACACTGCTGGCCTCTCCAACCTTGTTCACAGTGAGAGCTGCTTCTACAAAGAAAATCATCTGGGCAGCTCCATGTCCAAATATTTAAAGGAATTGGTCTTTATGTGTTCTGTACGCTACTCATTGGCGGCCTGCAAACTACTAGTAGTTCGTGGCCTACAAGCTTGTGTCCACTGATATGTTTTATTGGCTGAATCCTGATGTCTACTATTTTAACTTTTTGTATATGGTCTTGGATAATTGACTATATGCAACTATTGTACACGCAAGTATCCCAACATTTACTGAATTTTGAAATGGCTTGTAGAAATAGGTGTGCTGATGGATGTGTAAACTATTCTTACTCATAATGAGTAATCTTTCTACCCAGCACTGTGCAACATACTAATAATGGCACATTTCTTTGTATTTTAGTTATGTAGTCATTTTGAAAGTAGAAAAAGGATTTCCTTACAGCAGTTCATAAGAAATTCAGCTACAACTAATACAGGAAAGCCAGTGATGCTGTTGGGTGGAATTACATTTACATTTTATTTATTCAGCAGATGCTAAATAAAAACCTTGTTCAAGGTGAAATCATTCTGCCGACCCTGGGATTTGAACCAGCAACCTCCCGGTCATGTGTACAGCCCCCTAATCTGCTGAGTCATACACTGCCCCCACAATTAAGTTAAATTAGCCAGGCAAATTACAGGTCATTAAGCCCCATGTTTAATGGTTGGGGGGAGACTTGTGCAATTCCCACAGCACTAAAGAAGAAACGAGAATTCGAAGATAAGGTTTCTTTAATCGTTACAAAATGCAAGGTAACCCAGGTTTGGCACACATCTTACAAATTATCTACAACTGCGCGGTAACATTAGATCTTTTTATTCATTCATTTTTCACAACTTATTAATTTTTAAAATTGGGAGCACCAGTTCCTATACACAGATGTTAATGTGAAAATAGATGGTAAATGGTAGTTATAATTAGCCTCAAGAAATACACATCTTGTGTCACATATTTGCATACTGTATGTAAAAATCAGAACACCCTAGAAATTGCGAAATTATACAAAACCCAAAACAAAACAATGGAGAGAGTGTCGCTGAGTTTTGGCTGAGCACGATTAAAATCAGAGCTGAATCGGCTTTCCTGTGAAGATAATGCGGATTTCAGCCTCTAAGCAGAAGTAAACAAGTGATTTTTGGGGGCCTATGTCCTCAATTGTTACAGCGATAGGCTGTATCTGGTCTGGGACAGTGGGCATCTAGTTGGCCCACGCACACACCTTACCCTAAAATTCTCAGTAAGGGCCAACATTTTGATTGAGATACTGTTCCTGATCAGCACAATTGCACCCTAAAACTAAATGCTTCCATAGAACTAAGCAATATTATTTAACTGGTCTTTATACAATGATTTCTCTCACGCATGGATCTTGGGCACTATGCCATTTTTTTTCGACCCCATGGCCCGAGGTGGCTACAGACAAATCATTCCTCTAACACTGGAGCAGTCTCACTGCCGCCAGTGATCAAACATTCCATTAGATTTCTACTCCGGCCTGTTTCACATGGGAATCATCATTATAAAAATATATCAAAATATGAGCATTAGAATCAGCATCTGTACGATGATTTTTCTCCACGCATTACCACACTAGCGATTCTGAATTCAAGGCCGCCCTAGATTAAAAGTGGCCGCTCGCTACCCCGATGATGAGCAGTTAGGAATTCCGAAAAGCCATTCGTCTGGAAGGAATGAACGTTCTGTGGAAAAGCCAGACGGCACGGGAATTTAGAAACTAAGCACTTAGCTACAGCAGGCACCTTAGACCTCATGGCTTTGGATATCCATGGACACATCCTCAGCTGGACAAAAAATAAAAAATAAAGATCACAGGTTAAGCCACAACAGTTACCATTAACTAGCAAAAAACAATCCCCAAATTAATAGGACATCAAGGCTGGAGCTCTAGCAGACAAACCGATATTTACAAAAAAAAAAAAGACAACAGCTAAAGCAACAGAGTTTTGTTTCGTACATAAAAATTTGTGTGAAGTTAAAACAAGGACCACAAATGGATAGAAATCTTAAAAGCTGTAGTTACAGATGCTGTAGTGTGGATTTCTTTGGCTACAACTGACGTCTTCGCTGAACACAACAGAACCAAAATAGCTACAGCGTAGCCGATCGTACCATATCTCAGATTAAATGCTACATCATCGATGGAGAAAGCACCAACAGACATAATCACAAGCCCAGGACCAAACCTCCCCGATGTGCTGCAGCGCAATCGCCATTTGGTTCTTAACCACAGTTGTATACAATACTACAATAAGAGAGTGTTCCTGAAGATTCAAACCGGTCAGTAAATGTCCATGTTTACAAACAAGGTTACGGTTTGTCATATGTATGCAAATCTAACCAAAAAAAGAAAAATATAGATATAAAACCTTTGTTATATACAGTCTGTGGTTTGATTTTTTTTTTTTAAGCATAACGCCACAAGTTATATTTGCATAAGAAATTGTACGTCACGCAAAAAGAGTCGGTGTAGAAACTGCTAACCCAAGTTGGTCATAGAACAGCCTCACATTAAGGGGAAAGCTTGAGTGTAATCAAAAGATAAAAAAAAAATGTATATATAATCAGGAGAATTTTTGCGATTAAACAAAAAATGGGCAAGTGTGTGACTAGGCCCTCTCGCTCTCATCCAAGGTACTGGCAGTCCTTCCTGAAAGCGACCTTCGTATGACCTCTGTTCCACTTGTCAAATACAAGATCGCGGTCTAATGCACCAAAGTGCGCCAGTTGCAGGAAGAGCCTTCTAAATCATAAGACAAATGGGTGCCGCTTAAGGGTAAAGCACACGACTCAACTGGTGAGTCAGTCTTGGGACAGTGACTGCTGTTGGGGCCAATGCTGCCATCAAAAATCAGTACCCTGGGCTAAGCATCCTAACCCAGCCTAATACGGGGCTGAAACACCAACATAACAGAACAAGAGAAGGTGAAGCAAGAGGACAGAGAAAAGTATCTAATTTAACACTAAGGGGCAGGGGAGGAATTGCAAGAATAACTTTAGATCCCCGTCGCTCAATAACACACACAGGTACAGTCCAAGTCTTCAGGTCTTCTGTGGGCATGTAGAACATTTAAAAACATTTTTACAGCAATGAAGGTTCTTGAAACACCATTCCCCAGACAGGTTCGGCAGAAGTATTGTGGTTGGGGTCTCCAGATGGGTTAATCTAGGTGTGCGTTCTCTGGACTGACCCTGCTTGACCCTTATTTGGACCCCCGTGTGTCACCAGACAGTGACACACAGACCAACGTGATCCTCTCCCCTCTGAGGCAGGTAGGGGAGAGTAATCAAAAATCGAGAGGCGCTCAGCACATCAGTTAGGAGGAACCAACATCGCTCTTTTTACCTGAAAGAGATGCAACATGGCATCAGAACAGGGACCCAGCGTGGGAATATCACATAACAGTTTAACGGAGAAAGCAGGTACTGCGAGAGAAACTTAAACCTCCCCAGAACACCCCAGGTCCAACATGTCAGCACTCAACGACAAAGGGGACAGGGCATGCGACCTTCACTGAAACAGGCACAGCCTGCACTGGTATGCAGGGACAGAATGCAATGAGATACGGGCTGTTTATTCACGGCCCTTTGGTGGTTTGGCTATAAAAACGGGTGAAAAATGGACAATGAAACAGGTGCCAGAGACACTAATGAAAATGCTAGCGTGCGTGAGCACGTCAGACTTGCTAATGAAAATGCTAGCACACAAGCACGTCAGACTGGCTAATGAAAATGCTAGCGTGCGTGAGCACGTCAGACTTGCTAATGAAAATGCTAGCACACGAGCACGTCAGACTGGCTAATGAAAATGCTAGCGTGCGTGAGCACGTCAGACTGGCTAATGAAAATGCTAGCACACGGGCACGTCAGACCGGCTAATGAAAATGCTAGCACACGAGCACGTCAGACTTGCTAATGAAAATGCTAGCACACGAGCACGTCAGACTGGCTAATGAGAATGCTAGTGCACGTGTGAGCACGTCAGACACACTAATGAGATTGCTAGCGCGCGTGAGCACGTCAGACTTGCTAATGAAAATGCTAGCACACGAGCACGTCAGACTTGCTAATGAAAATGCTAGCGCGCGTGAGCACGTCAGACTTGCTAATGAAAATGCTAGCACACGAGCACATCAGACTTGCTAATGAAAATGCTAGCACACAAGCACATCAGACTGGCTAATGAAAATGCTAGCGCGCGTGAGCACGTCAGACTGGCTAATGAAAATGCTAGCGCGCGTGAGCACGTCAGACCGGCTAATGAAAATGCTAGCACACGAGCACGTCAGACCGGCTAATGAAAATGCTAGCGCACGTGAGCACGTCAGACAGGCTAATGAGAATGCTAGTGCACGTGTGAGCATGTCAGACACACTAATGAGATTGCTAGTGAGTGTGAGCACGGTAGAGACGACAGAGAGAAGACTTACACTGCCATGCCTGCATGAGGCTCTGCACGGAGCCACCGCCGGAGAAGAAGGCCCACACGGCCATCAAGATCATGATCACGTACACAGGAGGCAGGCTGCCTTCGTAGGTGGGATTCAGCAAGGACTGTGGGGGGGGACAGAACAGAGAGACACTACAAACAGCTCATTAAGCACATATCCCGTTACAGTCACAGTGATCTACACTGCCCCACAAAGGCCAAACACATTAACTACACTCATACTTACCAAAAAGAAAAAGGGCTTCAACGTTTTTTGACTATCCACCCATATGTGTAGTCGGTAACTAAATGTTAATGTTTTCTTCACAACCAAGCTACTAAACTATTATAGATATTTTAGCATGAGATAAAATACAGCCTAAAAGCCCCAATTCTGGCCATAACTTGTTTATCATAAAATATGCAGTTACAGCATTTTGCCTTTGTGGGGCAGTACGGTCTGTCCCCGAAAGCCAAAGCAGAAGGCAGAGCCTTCTCTGAATGGTATTCAGTCGCAGAGTGGTCACTTGAACACACACTTACTCAGTCACTCACTCACAAAAGGGCAGTTTAAATGCCTGCGACCTGAATGTGTCTGACAAGCCTATCAAAGACTTCCATTTTTACAACAGAAAAAAGCCAAATAATGGCCCAGCAGGACTGCGTCTTGTCAGCAGTACCCTCACAGACACGGCAGTCCTTGTATTCCCGGTCACAAACGTTCCACAGTGCACAGCACTGCAAATATTTTCTCAAGACCAGAAAGTCCACTGAATGAAATGGAACCAAGAGAGGCTGATGACAACCTTTGTATACGACACGAGCTAAAAAAGGTGCATTTTTATAGACAGCTTCCCTGCGGTCTATACAGCGAACAAATAATCAGTGTAATTTGGATGGAGATCTTATTTCATTCATTTAAAGAGATGCTATGAAGCCAAGGCCCAGACCTCAGGCTTATCAAGGCTGGGTTTACTTTCGTAATAGTACAGGCTTCACCTGCCAAGCAGATTATTTAGTTTAACTGCTTTTATTATGCAACAATGTGGAGAAATACATCAGATAGGAGCTGCTAAAGGAAATTTTCTCCTCTGTAGGGCCCACGTGAGTGCTACTGTACCTCGCAACAAGACAAGCAGCTATCTCGAGCTCACGGCCGCTTATCGACACACGTGTTGTGGGTGCGGATGGCACGTGACCGGTGGGAGGGGGAGGGGCATACCAGGCCAGATACTAGCAGGTGCAGCGACAGTACCACGGCGACGGCCCACCATCGATTCCTCTCGCAGCTGTCGAAGAACACGACGCCCCAGAAGGTGTGGAGGAGAGTCATGGCCAGGGTCATAAAAGCTGCCGGGAGCAAAGATTAACAGGCTAATCATCATCATCATCATCGACAGATCTAAACACAGCATTATTATAGAATGGACATTTATCCAGGACAAGGATTAGGCTAGTGATCAACAGAATATATTATGAAAAAAATATACTTTAAATCCAATATCACAGCTCCTGTGTATCATATCTTTCCTCTTCAGTGCCATATTCAGGAACCACCCATGTAAGCAGACTCCCCATGTTCTGTTAGCGTTACGCTGAAGCGTTGCTGCGCTAAATTCATTTTCATCTCCATTTTGATAATGACTTTCCACCACTAGGAGGAGACAAAGCTGACATCTGAAGCCCTAAGGCTTGCAGACCATATTCTAGGGAAATTCCGAAAGAAGCAATACCACACTATACAGTTCTGTTCTGCATTTTTAAAAAGACAGGAAATATGAGAATGATGAACCGTCTCCCAACCTGAAGTGATGAAGTAATACTGCGAATCACCGAAGATGCCTACGGTTCCAGGACCCAGGGAGTCCGACAGGATGTTGATCATAGAGAAGGCCCCACTCATGATGCCAAAGCCAAGGCCAGCCACTGTAATGGACATCAAATAAACGAGTCTAACCTGCTCACCGTCTAGTACAGCGTTTCCCAACCCAGTCCTCGGGCAACCCCATTCAGTCCACGTTTTTGTTGTGGACTGTGTCAGGGAGCTGGAAGCAAAAACATGGACTGTCTAGGGGTTCCAGAGGACTGGGTTGAGAAACACTGGTCTGGCAAATTAAACAAGTTTTAAAAAATAAATATGTAATTACATAATACTATAAGCAGAATAAGGACTCTGTAATTATTTAACAGGAAACAGGTGCTTAACCTTCAATATCTGTATTCCCACGTGTACACAAAGTCTCCATGTGGCTCTGTTTCCCATAAAAACACTTCAAACTGTGTTTTACATGCCAGCAGAGACAGGAGCCAGCTGACACCGGCCCATCTGCCTGAGGGACACTTACGCTTGCAGTGTTTAAACACCAGTTTGAATGCGTTTCAAAAGGACCAGTAACAGCAATTTTTCTACATCACAATATAACATAATGTTACTTTAGCCCTCAACCGTATGTACAACTGAACTCAATGCTTCCATTTACTTCTGCTTTCTAACATTTTATATTGTGCGTGTGTATATATGTGTGTGTGTGTGTGTATACACACACACACACACACACACACACACACACACACAGATAGACGGAGAGAGATGGAGAGAAATAATAGCCTAACATAGTACACACTTTGTACAGTTACATTGTACACTTGTACAACTGACTGTTTGCCAAAAAATCAATTCCTCTCAGATTTCACAGATAGGACTTAGAGAAAGATCACTTTCAAATTTTGGCATCATGTTCTTTTCGATGCCAGACACGCTGGGTTCAGTTGCCACCCCAGTGCGCCCTCTACCTCTAGCTCTGTGAGTAGCACATTAAATTTACCCAACTGTACAGGCTCCTGAAAAAGTCACACACATGCAGATTGACGACTGTTTGTATGGCACCTGGATGCTATCGACGGGCCTGCACTATCATCCAGAGAACTGTACATACATTAAGAGTCCCATAAACAAAGGGTGATTATAGAAGCCACAAACAGTCAGACACAGCAATACAGCCACTGTAAGCCAATCAGCCAATACGTGTCACACGGTATTGAGCTCCTTGCCAAGTACAGAGTCTTACCCACAGAACGTGATTTTTCTTGTATATTCAACGTTCTGTAACTGAAACACAGGCCTCCCTGTTGATACAGCGCTTTCCCTGTTTTACAACAGGCGTTCACATGGGATAAAGTCCTCACCACATAACACATCTTTTTCCTGGAATGTACACGTCCAAGTCAAATGAAGCTGCCCGAAGTCAGGGAAGGGAGGAAAGGTGAAAACAGCAGATAAATGACAGCCCATTCCATGCTAAACCTCGTAGCGCCTCGGAAAGCCCGCGCACGCTATCCTGGATGTTGGGGGGGGCAGTTATTTGGTAAGAAGGGAGTTTGCTATATACTTATGATGATGTTGGGGACATAATTCTGAAAAATGATCACTAACCATGGCTTATACACAAATATACAAATGAACTGTAATCCAACAACATAGTACTAAGGTTATCTGCTAGTCCAACAAACAGACCCCAACACAAGTCCGTACTGTTTCCCAGTATGTTTCCCACATCGACAATTGCCGATAATGTCCTTGAATAATTAACACTCCGAGAAAATTAATTCTGTGACACATGCTGTCACACAGCTGTCATGTCTACATGTCAACCACTGAAAAGGACACTTTCAAGTCTGCTGTATTTTTGTCCCTGTTCTGGTACAGGGGTCACCCTGACATTTCAACAACAAACCAAAAAAGGGACAGATCTCATACCCATCCAATGAGGAAATAACACATCTTACAAATATATACATGACATCATCAGCTAACCACAAACAATGGCTTCCTCTTACCATATAATCGTTTTCTTTCTTTATTCCCCCCCCCCCCCAAAGCAATATAAAAGCTTCGGGTAAGAGGATCACACGAGTCAGTTGGAGATATGGATCATGAGATTTGAACCCACAACCTTCTGATCATAGACTCAGATTCCTATCCTATGAAGCAACACACCACCCCACTCCAAAAAAACATCACTTTGCTCAAAGCTTAGTGGTTCACCAAATGAAATCTACAGGCTCATGCACATACAGCAGCTTAACATCTCAATAACACAGTGTCTTCCCATTCACATTATATGCAAGATACATTATTAGTGTTTGTTTACACTTCTGTAAGCACAGAAATAAACGACTGATCCATTAACTTTACTGAATTATGGACAAATGAGTTTCAGGAAAATTAAAAGCACTGATAAATGTGAGCTCACCAGCTACAAGGGCACTATGAAAATAGGGGTGGGATGTTCCCTTGGAGCTTAGGGCTAGCTATTCTTGTCACCAGCACAGACCACTCTTTAGGCATTAGCGACCCACTTAAAAAAAAAAAAAAAAAAAAAAAAATCAGGCTTATAAAACAGGTGGCTTACCACCACACGTGTGTTATGTATTGCATGTGCGACCAACAGCTAGACAAGCACTGAACAGCTCAAAGGAAGTGAGAACGGTAGAGGGATGCAAAACAGGAAACGGACTCTCACAACGGCACCACCTGCAGAATGGCAGGAAAGCATCTCTCAGCAGAACGACGGTAATAAAAATACCGTAGGCCATCTGGCGGACTGAAATGGGCGATAGGTTTTCCTCGCTGATCGCAGCCAAGCCTTCGTTTGCCTTCCTGGGAAATCGCCAGCAACAGAGAGAAATGAGTCAGTGGAATTTTTTTTTTTTTTAATGCAGCGCAGTGAGGATTAAAGGGCAGGCTTTCCTCTGATGAAACTTTAATCACAGGCATGCTGATTTGCATCTCTCACACCACATCAGTCAATTTACATTAGCAGAAACAAACAAAAACATTGAAATTATAGAACACACACACTACAGGACTAACTACAAGATAGTTGTTTCCATGCAGTATAAATGTAATTATACTCAATCAAGACACTACATAAGTGGTAGTTAGAGGGAGGGAGGGATGGATGGATGGATGCACTGAAGAGACAAAAGGGAAACTGTGGTATGGGTTGGGCCTAATAGCCTTAGTTCTCCCGGTTCACATGTTCTCCCAATGAGAGGTTAGTCATTAACTATAGGACTCCGTAATGAGTCACACCCTCTCCCATTAGGAGTTCTGACTGAGTGTTATGCCATCTGAAGGGGCAGCAACAATGCAGAACAATGGGCATGGAGGCCTACAGAGAAACTCGAGAGCTTCTGCACCGGAAGGCCGTCGCTTTCACAGGGAACATTATACTTATTATGTGAATTTATACTGTTCAACTCCATGGCCATTCTGACACTGGGACGACCATGTCATAAATAACAAAAAGGTTAACAACAAGTCAGGTTTAATATTGGAGTCGTTCAACCCAATTTGGTGTGGTGGCTAATAAACAGAAGGAACCAGAGAACCTAAAGATGGGTAATTTGAGATTTAACATTGCCCACTAAAAAATGACTTTGCTCGCTACTGTACTGAATACAGAAAAAGAAAAAAAAAGGATGAAAATGAAAGGTGTCACTTTGCCGTTCCGGATCTTTCCGCCCTGGTTTACATGGAATGGCGGACCCACCTGAGGAGCCTGTAGTAGGCAAAGCGGAAAACCTCCTGCAGCACCACGGAGAACATGACCCCGAAAACGAGCAGGCCCTTCTGCGCGGTGGCCTCCTGGTGGCTGGCCTTTACTGCTATGAACCACACCAGCGAGGAGAGCAGCAACGACAGCAGCCAGAAGAAGGCCCTGCGGAGGAAGGAGAAAGCATGCTGACCTCCGTCTCACACACGGCACAGGCGTACCACAGATTCACAACCAAATTACAACAGAGGGAAGAAAACTGGCCAGGATCTGGATATCCCAACCCTGAATCAGGGTCAGGCAAGGGTCAAAAAGTCCAATTACAGTCTGCCCCAAATTACGGAAATGTACACGGCTTATATGAGCACATAATTTATTGACAGGGTTGCAAACTTTGGTCAGCTGGCTGGAGTGAGATTTTCAATTAGAGACAAGTCTGCAGACCCATTTACATGTATGTAAGAGTTTTATTACCGTGTAAATAGTCGGCAGGGTTTGCAAACTATCCCACGGCTTTTGATGTAGCTACTTTTAGGTTTATAATGGAATAATACAGATTTGCCATAAGATTTCTCGTGACCGTGATAATGTGAAAGCGTGAGTGTCACGCCAGATGCGTTAGCGTTGGCTTCCCTGTAGTGAAGTGACTTAACATAAGACAAGTAGTACAGCTTATTGGTCCCTGGGGCAAAATTTGAGATATTCAAAAGTTGGATGGATTGTTAAAAATATATAGAACGGCTTAAATCAAATGATCGCACTTCTAGCTGCATATAAAAACAAAGCCTCTTTTAAAACAGGAAGCGCTACACCTTTAAACGCCCCCAAATTCCCCCTTTTAAGGGAAAAACAGGTGCGAGTGAGATGTAGGTACTGACCCGGCGATGAGGATGATGACTCGCAGGGGGTCCCTGGCGATGGTGAAGACGAAGAGGCCCAATGCCGGCCCGAAGGCGATGAAGGCGCACCCGAAAAACACGGCCACGGTCATTATTATCTACGGATCATCGACCCAGGACCGGGAATCCGAGGGCAAATAGCGGGGAAAGGGAGCCCGACGGCGCGCAGATGAAGCCCGTTTCAAACGATACCAACAGCTGCCGACTAGTAGTCACCTTACACGGGTATAGATGGTGACTGGAGACGGATACGCAGCCTGAGGGACGCGCGGTGAGTTACCCGACAAAGCGCTTTACATCGCCCGTATTCCCGGATACTCCTTTACTTCGGATTATTAATAAATGCCGCCGTTCACACTTCACGCTTTCCCGTGTCGCCCTTAACCATCGTCTTTCTCTCGCTTCTTGGTCTATTTTAAAGCGTGTGCGGATTTCAACGCTTCGTTCCCTCTCTGCATATCTTTAAAAGTTAAGTTGAGCTTCCCCTTTCGGAGCAGCCTTCGCCATTTTTTCGCTCTTTTTCGGTTTGTTCCCAGTTGTTTCCTTGTCCTTCCGGGTTTACCGCTCCACCGAGGTTGCCAGGTCTTGGTAATTTTTCCAAGTCAGATCCTCCACAAAAAAAAAAAAAAAACGCGCAACGAGACCTAAAACCAACCCTAAAGGTTTAACGATGCGAAGGAGGCAGGTTCGCCGTTTGTCGTCTTGCTTTGGTGGGGATCCCCCTAAATATTTTCCGCACCTGCCCTTTACTTGCCATACGTGTTTACGCGGTGACTCTTATTCTGAGCCCGCGGTCATTTTCAAAGTATCAAAAAAAGAAAGAAACCCGTCGCCTCTGGTCTTGAAATCCGAGGACCTGGCAACCCAGTTAGAATCTCTTAAAGGGGACGCAGCGCGTCGCTCAGAACGCGAATCCCGCCTGGGACCGACAGCCTCTACGGGCGCGTTTATTAACGATCTGTCATCGGTGATTAAGTCAAGCATCAGTTTCATTGCGTGACAGTATAGTGTAGCTTGCTCAATACTACCACTGTTGGCTCACACACCTATGCAGTCCAGGATCCGAGTCTTTTCCCTGGGTCTAGGTGTGTGGAGTTAGTATGTTCTCCATGTGTTGTTGTGGGGTTTCCTCTTAGTCAGGGGTGGTCAATCTTATCTGCAAAGGGCCGGTGTGTATGCAGTTTTTGGGATAACCTTTAGGTCAGCTGTTCAAACCCAGGTGTGAGGACTCTTCGGTCAATCAGTCCTCTGATTAGTAATCTAATTAGGGAATTGCAGCAAAAACCCGCACACACAGTGGCCCTTTCTGGATAAGATTGCTCATCCCTGCTCTAAGATCTCTGGTTTCCCCCCACAGTCCAAAAACATGCTCAGGTTACCAAATTGCTCATTGGTGTGAATGGTGTGTGTGCCCTGTGAAGGATCGGTGCCCCATTTGGGTTATTCTCATCTTATGTCTGCTGTTTCTGGGATAGCTTCCAGACCCCGAAGACCCTGCACAAGACAGGCGGATATCGAAAATGGATGTATCAACACTAGCAAACAAATACACTTTGCCTGCAGGATTTTAAACAAGATATTCTGTAAACAGCCACAATGAGAAGGAAGATGTCAACACCTTGATCAAACCAGGGAATACACACAATGCAGAACTACTGCCTGTCATGTGATTTGTGGATTTGACTGAGCTATACACAGTTGTTGTTACCGGAATGGGATAAGCTATAGGCAGTTCCCTGGGGCCCCCCAACTACCTGCAGTGTGGAAGGTGTGAAATGATCGTCGATTTTTTTTTTTCTGGGGGGGGCCTCCAAAGTAAAGCTTTGCCTAGGACCTGTGACGAAATACAGCTGTCCCTGGATAAAATGTGTGCTAGAATAATGATTGAGCTTATATAAAATAAATGATCTACCTGGAATAAGGTTCTCGCATCCGGTACTTATTTATAGTGACGGTCTATAGACAGTAGCAACCCGACCCATGCCTCCTGCTTACTGGTGACCTTAGTGTGGACACATCACCAGCTACTGCCAATATGCAGATAACGTTTGTCATCTGGAAACACCTGGAACTCCCAAAATAAGGTCAAAATGCAGCAGAACTGGAAAACAATGGACCACATGATCTGATCCAGCTCCAAGTTATTAATTGTAGTTGTGTATATATTAAATGCACATGAATGCATTGCTGGTGATGTGCAGTTTGAGGTTCTGGCTTGCTAGCTTCCCCCCAGTGTGCTCTCTTCTGTACCCAGAGCGGAAATGCTGTAAATGCATGCTGTTAATTGTGTCGTCCCCCCCCCCCGATTACTGCGATTGGTGCAGAGGGGGGTGTAATGATAATTTCAACACTCTCAGTGTTAAAAAGGAAAGCAAAAACATAAAAAAGCTACAATACATCCATTCACATGCTGCAGGAAATAGGAATGTGGTTTCAGACTTTAAAATAACAATGATGCATTGCATTTATGTAGTTCTTTTTCATGTACAAAGGGCTTTGTATTATTTATGGCCACAAGCAGGACCGCGGTTAAAGGATACGTGTTTGTAACCTGAATCATGCTGCTGGTCCCAGAAGGATGCTGTTGTACTCATGGACAGGATCTAACCCATGGACAGGATTTAACTTGAGTTTCCCTGATAAAATATCCTGCTATGAAGACGAAATCACTTTTGATCATGACTAAGCAAGGACAATAATGACTATGCTATATTGTGTCCACCTGAGGGATGCATGGCATCCATTTTTGCAACAGTACACACTAAATCCTGGGTTTTTGGGTGATGCCCGTAGGTAAGCATGTGCCCCTCTCCTTGTGTGAGGTCATTAACCCCTGCTGCAGTGGGGGTGCTGGCTGGGCCTACGTCTGCTCTCTGACCCCCAGCGTTCCTTATTTCGTCATTTTGGAATAAAAAGTTGCTAAATAAATGTAACCGTAAGACATTGGCTGATAAATTTAACCAAACGATGTACTTCTATACTATGGGACGATAGAGATGGTTTTCCAAGTACAGTGGGCATTTTTTTTCACATCCAGAAGGAGAGGGCCCCCTGCTGGCACAATTATTTCACCAGGTTTTGCACACGTTTCTCATCCTCCTTCAGATGAAGCCAAACCGTTTTAGCTTCTGAAATTTGGTAACCAGGTGAGACAAGGCAGTGCAGCTGCAGTCAGCTGAATGCGACAATCCTGAAAGTACCACGAAGCAGAATATCACATGACATAGACATAAAAATGACACAGAAAGGTTCTAAGTCAGAGTTTTAGTTGTATCTTTAAAACAAAGTGGAGTATCGGTGAAGGAAGGTTTTATTAGATAGAAAGAAAGACATCTCTTTGATATTTGATAAGTGTGCTTTTATTATTTCAGTTTATTTTAAATGAAATGGAATTTCCCCCCAGACTTGGTGAATCAGTTGATCCTAGATTAGTGTCTTTTAATCCTGGGCTTGGTATCCAGTAGTATCTGCTGTGGTTCAGTTTAACCATGCACTAAAGCAATTAATTTGACTCATTCTTTAACTGCCAATGTTATCTCTGTGAGATTAATGACAACCGAAAAGGTTTAATGCCTCAGGCAGAGTGGTACTATGGTTTAGCTGGTTAAAGTGCCTGCCTAATGACCAGGAGATTCTGGGTTCAAGTCCCAGTCGTAGCTTTGGTCAATTGTGAAAGGCCAGGTATCCCTGACTATTTTTTTTCAAATTCTATCAACACCACAAAGCCAAGGACCTCCGTCCCTGATATTCTTTCATTTTCAAGGTGTAAGTCATTTTATATGCAGATCAGTCATTCCATTTTCCAATGATTATGCCTGATGGTAACACTACCATAGTAAAAACACACTGATGCACGTAATACGACTCTCACGGGGCAGATTTGGTCCACGGGCCACTTCTTGGGGAACAGTGTGCCAGGGTATGGGGGTCTTTGTACTTTTCCAGAGCCTTCCCCTGGGATCATGAAGTTGCTATTTATCTTTAGACAATTAAACCAGCACTTGCAATCCCTCCATACTCACCCCCAGTGATTTCTTAGGTCGGGGGTCTCCAACTCCAGTCCTGGAGATACTGTCCAGTAGGTTTTCTATCCTACCTGGCTTATGGTGAGCCACACCTGTTCCTAGTATTTACCCGAGAACATGTGCATCTCATCATTAGCCAGATAGGATAGAAAACCTACCGAACAGTAGCTCTCTAGGACCGAAGTTGGAGACCCCTGCCTTAGATGTTATGTTTGCCTGCAACTCACCTGATTTATGTAATTAGAAGACTAGTTTTTTAGATCGTCTATCAAGAGAACAAATTTGTAAAAATTGGTGGTGGTACTTGAGGAGAATCTCTGAATTGCTCTGAGGGAATGAGGAGGCCCTGGTGAAGCTTGCAGCCAGACGCAGCCCTCACCGGCGTTTGTGTCCAATCGGCGTCTCCCATGCTGAAACGCTGCCTTGCATGCAGGTTCCACCAGAGATCATGATTAAGCACCTCCTCGCTGTCACAGCTCAGCATTTTCGGCCCCGGCTGAGGCCGTTTACTTTTCATTTACTGTTATTTACTTTTCAATCAGGGATGTTGATATCGGAAACGCTCCGAATCTCACTCAGGGTCCAGAGAAGCTGGGAATCCAGTTTGTTTATTTAGAAAGAGGCAGTGTCAGAAGGCAAGGGAACACCCCCCCCCAAATCTAAATACCAGAAATATACTACCATTCCTCTCATACAGTGGATGCTTTAACTTTTTTAAAATCATTTATATTTATGGATATTTGAAGTGAATTATTGATGTATTCCAAGCTTACTGGGAATGAAAAATAAGTCACACACAAACATTTCCTTAATTCTGGTCAGTGAACCCATTCAGTGTCATGCACATCCACATCACACTCATATGACACTTCCTGTTTTATGTGTACCTCTGCATACTACAATGACAAAGTTGAACTGAATCGAATATTACTATGTTACCATACCACATTGGTCATACTGTAACTATCACTGTGTACTTGTACTCTGCTGAGTTTCAAATGGTGTGACAAAGTAATCTGATTTGAGTAAAAGAGAAATAAACGAGAAACCACATTTTGTCAGTCTTTTAATAATCTTAAACAGGAAACATACAGAGCCAATTGCATAGAATACATATGCAGGTAAAATTTAATTTTGAAGAAGAGCAACTTCAGACTCGGATTTATAACCGCAACGCATTCCTGGTCAATAATACATTTTTTCAGTGTTATAGAAACCTACACTGCCAACTGGTACCCAGGGACAAGAGGCAACAGTCAAAAACAGGCCTTTGGAAAAATGACGTACAGTACATATTAGCAAAAAGAATCAAATGAAAATATTCTCAAATTACAACTCAACCAAAAGATGACCACAAGGAACTCGTAAGATTTCTCAGAATCAAAATTCACCGATCTTCTCAAATACAATAACTTTCAATGTTAATTTCATAAAAATTAAGTACAAAAAAAACGGCCAGAGAAATCGTGGTCGTAATTACAAAACATTATGCCCATCTCTCAAGGTGACAATTCGAAACTTACAACAAGCTCTGAAGTCTTGGCAACACAGCACTTTAATAATTAATAATAATTCAGAATAATCAAATACAGCTGTATTTTATCCATTCTGCTGTCTGCGGACGGTATCCTATCACCAGTTAGAGTCCATTGCTATACTCCAGCCACACAGGAGCCCACTGTGACGCCGCCAATCAAGTCACAGATAAAACAGTCCATGAAAATAAACGTTTCGTTAACAGAAGACAGAAGATTGTTCAATACAGGCTACAAACTTTTTAAAGAGACTTCATTCGTCAAAGCTTGTTATAACATGAATGCGATTCAGGCAAAAGATTAATTCATTAGTCGGACTTCGTCGGGGGACGTGATTACTATGCGGGGAAAATGACACGGAAGGTCGCGAGAGCGAAAGTTTCAATGCTATCTATGTTAAAATGCTGAGCCACATTCAAAAACGCAGAACACATATCTATCACCTACCCTCAACTAGACATACAGATCTAACATAGAGTTCCCTTTTCGTAAGACCCATCCTCCCTGCAGGTGTGACGGTACAATGCTGGCGTATCGGTGTGCGACGGGCCCTGTAATGAAGCTTTGCTCTTGGCTACGTCCCCACCTCCCTTTCTTTGGGAGAGGTGACACTCTATAAATTGTTAAGCTCCTGCAGGGTCTGATCCAGCACCTGGTGTATCCCTATGTTCTCCTCCTTAGCGTGGGCCAGTTTCTCTGGTGACGGGGGAGGGGGGGGAAAAAAAAAACACACACACCAGGGTGAGTATCCAAGCCGTCGGAAGCACCTGACCTTGAAGGGCGAAGCATTAGCATCACATTACAATATTTCACATGTGGCATAAAACATTTAAAACGCACGGCCTGCACCCATGCAGGATCCTCCCGCTTCAAACCAGGAATCGCAATGTACGGCTGCTCCATCGCGGAAGCCCCGATACGGCACAGGCGGGCGAGACGGCAAGCGTCACTCCCGCGAAAGGCCACAAGCGATGGTATTCTCACGGCTATCGGATGGTGAGGACTCCACGCAACATGCTCTTCGACTGTGATGTGGGTTATTTATCCTAAAGTGGTTAATCTAGCCGGGTGACTTCGGTCCTGGTGCAGCAAAAACATCACACAAGGTTTACACTTCAGGCCACGTAAGGCTTCGACAGACAGCGATAGAAAGTTCAGGTCCAGAAAGTAAAAAGGTTAAGGCTAAGATTTTGTTTCAACCAACCAAGTTGAGCGTAAAGAGTCGTATTCACAAAGTACTCAACTGGTTGGCGGTAACAAAATCTTGGTCTGGATTTTTACTTTCTGGACCGGAACTTTCCACCTTGTCGAGAGGCTAGTAGACATCTTCTTGTTTACAGCAACAAGCAAGCGAAGACATAAAAATCATTCAGTGAAATTGGATTTCAAACAAATAGTGAATTAAAAACAAGAACAAAAAAAAAGTTACAGCAAAGATCTGGGATAAGGATAATCAGTGACAAGCTATTGAGATTAGTATTTAGAAGTGCTACACAAAGTGTTTAACATTTAGCAAAATGCTAATAGATGTGTCTATTAAAATACAAAGCATTCACAAAAGAACACTTCATTACAGCTAACATGCTGTATAGCGAATGGGCCGATGATTAAGATAACTTACATTTATGCCTACCGTACTCGCCAGTCCTATAAAAGACCCGTTAACAGTATACCCCTCTTACAACAGGAGGTAATCTTTTTAATCTGTATCAATGTCTTCTCCACTAGATACTCTTCCCTCGAGTACACAAATCCTCACACTAGGCCCACCCCCCTAACCAGTTAGCAGCACAACCAGTTACTTACTTATCGCTCTGCTCATGTAAGGGCTGGGACGCTGGTTTTACACTCAAAGCGTACGAGGTGGGGGAATGACACGGACAGGAGATGCCAACACACCGCATTTCACAGCGCAAATGTCGATCTGACCGGTTCATTTTCAGGGGCAGGAAATGCAAGGCCTCTTACTAACCAGTGAGGTTCTTCACCCAAGAAAGCATCCGATGTGATGGTAGTGAAGCATGACATAAACATTCTGAATAATTCTAAATGATTTTCTAACGCGTGACTATATTTCCATTATGAATAATTTTGTATTAGTGATATAAAATGAAATGCTGGGGGGTGGTGTATTATATTAAAATAGAATCCAGGGGTAGGTATTTTCTGCAATGGACTGTAAGCTCTAGAATGCATACCTATCAAGGTGTCAGTTAAGATATGCATTGACTAGAGTATAATAATGTTTATACACTGATACAGTAAGAAGTCGGTAATTTACTGTACACACTAAATACATCAAAACACATTAATACCTCCTTATCCAAATAGGTTTCCACTTTAGACAGGAACTATGTTACATGTTATGCAGAGAGAGATACAGAGCTGTAGGTTAGTCCCTTTGATCAAGGTCTCCCACCTTTCACTACTGTGGATTAGCCACAGTTGGATGCTACCCATACTAATCTATGTATTGGCTGCAGGCGGACACCATTCGATCAAGAAGGGCAGCCGTCTGTGATAAATTTGCACATCTGCTCACTGTTACTGTCTGTTGTGTGTTTCCATTGTGTGAAACTAACGGCAGGGCAGTCTACGTCAGGCTAAGTCTTCTTTACGCTTACGGTGATGGACTTTACTGGAAGCCCTAATGCTACATACACCAACCTTCTTGGCTTTCTCTGATCACCAAGGAACCAAGACTGGCATAAATGCAGACCCCCCAATGACTAGCTCTCCGTAAATACGACAAATAAAACTTACAGTGTAGATATAAATAGCACGTTAAATTCAGTAAGTCGATCCCTATAAATAAAGAGGGGGGACAAAGACACAACAGCCAAAAAGTGACAGGAAGAAGGTGCGAGACGTGAAGAGAAGCAGCGGTTCCCCATGCGGCGGCGGCGAGAGGCTCAGCTGTTGAGCTCATTGAGCACGACCCTCAGCTCGTTATTGAGGACTCGGTTTTTCTCAACCTCCTTGTAGAAGCGATCTGTGGTACCCATGGAAGCGGAAGAGGGAGAACGGAGGGAAAGGGGGAGAGAGGGGAGAGGAGAGAGGGGTTAGTGCAAGACAGGCCGAAGAAGATGCACAGGAAGATACTGACAGAGTTAGAGGAAGAGACATGAACAAGGTGGGGATTGCCGATACGTCAGGCAGAAACCTGTAGGTAGAATCTGGGGGAAGCAAGGATTCTGAACAAAGTATCCCTAACACCAAACTAATCTCATAAACAACAATAAGCTATTAAGATATCAACGATTCTATGCCTAAGATGGAACGTTTAAACAGGCTCTGTTTAACTGGTTTCCTCAAGGACGTCTATTAATGAGAGTGTAAGTCACTTGAAAGCAGCAAAGCAAAAATACTTCTGCGTGGCCTCACTACCTACAAAGATGACCATTGCAGTAGTAGGTATGTTTGCTGCCACGGAGGATACCTTGTGACATGAGAGCTGAACCACTGGAGAAATTTACAATTAGAATTAGGGCTTGCAGGATATTTAACAAACCTTAGACCCCCCTCCTATTCAAATCTGGCCCTCGATTCCAAATCCAGGCCGTGTTTTCAGTTCTCCCAATAGTTAGTTTAATAATTACGGATTCTGATTGGCCAGAGGGGCTTCACACCTGGCTCACAGGTAAAGGAAGGCTGGAA
>JAODLD010000124.1:936852-949000 GCA_026781065.1 Mormyrops boulengeri
CCCCCCCCCCCCCCCCCCCCCCCCCCCCCCCCCCCCCCCCCCCCCCCCCCCCCCCCCCCCCCCCCCCCCCCAAACGGACCCCATATCCTCAGCTGCCTACCTTCTCTGCTTGGGCTTCCAGAGACTTCAAGTTGTTGGTGACATTTTTCAATTCCTCCTCAAGGTCACCAGATTTACTGTCCAACAGCGAGATGAGAAGGGAGGGGAAGAGAGTGGGGGAGGGGGGGGAAAGGAGAGAGCGAGTTCAGAAGGCAAGAGCGGGAGGGGTGAAGGTGGCTGAGGAGACCCCCGACCTGAGCGGGACGTTCAGGTCTCAATGAGGTCGACATCCTGCATCCACGCACAGCGGTGCCTCCTGAATGAGGAGCACAGCTGGGGGCCATGAAGCAGCGGGACTCTGCTGCTAAATTTGAGTTGCCCTTCAACGTCCTGTTAAATAGACCAACGCTAAACACAGGTCCCTGACGTCAAGGCTCTGCTTTAGTGTCAAGGAGATCGGCTGGCTAGTTTTACAGCAAAGCGCGAATCTTCCTTCAGTCAATAAAATCCATTTTCAAAACAGACACTTGTAGAAAGCAAAGCTAACCACAAAAAAATGTCTAAATCTAAATTTGATTCTGATTTCTGTGTTCTCATGAATAAAATATAGAAGCTATAAATATAAAAAATATAAAAGGGTAAGCCAGGTGTTTATGGAATATTGGGTTGAATTTCGCATTTTATTATATACACTAAAACAAATTAAAAATTGTACTTAACAGTTACACCTGGGGATCTTGATATATGCCCGATTTTATTGTAGGTCCTAGTGAGACATTTGCCTCCTTCACCAGAGCAGGGGGGTAGCAGAGATCACACAAAGCTAGAGCAAGGACAGGATGAGTCATGGGGAGAGCTTAGCAGCCCTCGGCCGCGTGACAGGAAGAGGAAACAGGATACGGAGCACGCCAGATGGGAAAGGCAGTGCTTAGCGACACAGTGAGAGACACCAAGCTGCCCCGAGGGGCGCAGTTGTACCTCTTCCTCGGTTGACATGAGGGATTTCAAATTCTGGTCCATTACTCTAAGCTCCTCCTCCAGCTGCCGGATTCGGCTGAGTTAGTCCAACAAATGGGGGCACGGGAGGAGCCAGGGGTGCCGTGACAGACGGGCATGTCCCAGACGGGCACATTCAGGCATGCATCACAAAACAGAGGGAGACAATAAGCCCTGGCGGCCAGCTGTGGTTCGCACGTCCCACCACAAAGCTGGGCACAGATCATAGAAAATCAAAGCTGCTCTCTGAACCTGCTTATATTCTCATGAAGTACCTATGAAACACCAGACATTAGACTGATGCAGGTGCGTAACACAGGGTTAAGTCATACCAAGGCCATTCAGGTGTACTGAAGCCCCTGCTTTTGGAGTATCTCTGCGCCAACATTCATCATGCGCCATAAAGGCTACGTTCATAGGACAGAAGCTCTAGGTTTAGTTGATTTAATACAAAATGAATTCACTTCTACATGTAACAGAGCACAAGTTTATTGCTTGTTAAACTGCATTTGCAATGACTAGATTGTAAATTATTAGATTGTAAATATTATATAAACCATCAGGCAAGGTCCTGATGGGGATACAAGGTTATGACAAAAGCAGAGTAAATTAACTCCATCCATCCATTTTCTGTAACTGCTTGGCCTATTCAGGGTTATGGGGGTCCAGAGCCTATCCTGGAGGCTAGGGGCACAAGGCAAGGAACAACCAAGGATGGGACGCCAAGCTATCACAGGGCACACTTACACACCAGTCACACCTATGGGCAATTTGGTATCTCCAGTTAATCCCAGCATGTTCTTGGACTGTGGGGGGAAAACCAGAGTACCCAGAGGAAACCCCACAACGACACAGGGAGAGCATGCAAACTCCACACACATGGAGCTATGGGGGAGACTCGAACCCTAGTCCCAGAGGTATTGAGGCAACAGTGATAACCACTGTGCCAGCATGCAGCTCTGAGCTAATAACTCATGTGACTAAATTAAGACTGTAGATCCTGCACTTTGATAAAATACATGTTAAAAAGTAGGACTTACGCCTCTGCCACCTCTGCACGCTCCTCTGAGCGCTCGAGATCGCCCTCCAGGATGACCAGCTTGCGAGCGACCTGCAATGATAAATAATAACCATCAGTATATCAGAGGGCCTCCAGAACGCGGCCAGGAGGATGGAGTAGCTAACGATAGGTCTCAACCAGCTCAGTATTGATGCCCCCCTCCCCCTCAACGCTATCCATAGATGGCGAGTCCCGCCCTGCTCTTTTAACATGTGCCATAAACCGAGGTCATGTGACCACACGATATGTCCGGAGTGTACGTGGCAGTGGCATTCAAGGCAACCTTCACCACGGCCACCCTCCATCTGAGACAGCATGAAACCGGCTTGGTACATCGCCGCCCCCCCCAAGAGAATGCGCCCTAGGCGGCTGCCTATGTCACCTAGTGGGTTGACAAGCACCGGTGACTATGAGGGGAGCTGCGACAGCCCTTAGCAGGATGCCAGTCTCTATTCCCCTTTAGGCCGCTTTTCCACCGCACAAAGTATGGTACTTTCGGTACGGTACTTTCGCTTTTCCACTGACTTCCGGTCGAGTACCGGTACCTAAAGTTCCAAACCAGTTGGGGTACTTCTTTGGTACTTCGGTACTTTGGGGTGGGACTTGCAAACGTGTTTGCTGTCGATTGGTTATGCAAATAGACTGCCGCTGAAACAAAATACTACCGAAATCTTTTGAAACACAGAGCGAACAGCGAGAAACAAAATAAAAAGCAGTAGAAACAAAAATATAAAAAAGTAAAATGGAAGGATGGACAAACGAGGAAACACAGGCTTTAATCGCCATATGGTCGGATGAACAGATCCAGTGGGATTTGGATGGCACGACTCGAAATAAAAAAAGTTTATCCGTTCCGGGCAATTCAGTTTCCCTATGTTTCCTCTGTCGCGCGCTGATTTGTAGATGGTTTCGCTGTTGTTTTAATGTCTTTCTACGAAGCTCTTGAAATAAACAAGCCATATATTTTAAAACATCACATGCCTTTTCGATGTTTTTTGTTTTTACAGATAATAAAAATCATTTAATTCGCTGGATAGAGATATTTCTTGATGAAAACGGTAGTATTCCTTATATATAAGACTATATTATGCATGACGATCTACTGTATTCACATGTAATAATGTACCCGAGTGATTTTCAGACATCTCACATACCTTTTCGCTTTAATATCAGGGGAAACATTATTTCCTGATAGACAGGGGAAACACAGGGAAACTGAATTGCCCGGAACACCGTAATACCAAGCTGCTTGGAAGAAATGGGGCACACGCGAAACACCGAACAATGCTGCTTGAAAATCAAGCATAATTAAATCATTTGTTTCCTTTCAAAAGACTGAATTAGCAGTAAGCTAATTATTACTGCTTTGATCAGCTTAGCCAAAGTAAGTGTACCTACGTAAACATAAATGATGGCAGCATTCATGCAATTTGGATATTACTGAATCTTATACTGTGATAGAAGATGGCATAACATGACATAACAATAAACCATATTTTCCAGCCTAAACTGTTAGTTTTAATTTTGGGCTGTTTTTTAAAATTATTATTATGATTTAAGCTGTGCTTTGTGCCGATGTCGGTCAGGGGCGGTCACTGATGACGTCATTTGGCACCGGTACCATTTTTTTACGCCAGTGGAAAACCTACACGACAGAAGCACCATACTTTTGGCACTTTATGGAAGTACCGAAAGTACGGTACCTGGTGCGGTGGAAAAACGCCCTTAGATGTTCATCTTTGCCCCAAACCCCAGGTGCCGTCTCCCTGCTAAAGACCCCAGCATTTAGAGCCGACGCATTTGCCCTAACTCGAAACACGCCTTTCACATGGAGGCATAAGCTCATTAATCAAACGCAGTCAGTTCCCGCACCGACAATGACTACTGAACCTTTGCTTCTGGTGTATGGGGGCAATTCTTGACAGGTCTGCACAGGGCCCTCCAGCTAGAGCATGTCGAGGGGGGGCTCTCGAGGTAATTCAATTACCGCGCCATCTTAACGAGCTCCAGATGCAATGTGAAGAGGCTAACAAGCGAGGAGAAACAGTAATGTTAATTCACAGCCAGAAGACCAGTGGGCCGTCTGGACATCGCAAAGGCGGCATGTGCCATTCCGCCACGGGGGGGAGGAAGGGGCAGAAATACCACTAAACGCTGCTAAGCCCCAGTTCGGCGGGGGCAAAAAAAAGCGGGCGTCCCCATAAAACGTTCACCTCATCGCCTTCAAATCGCAAACTCGCCGTGACCATGCAGATTTCCGCCACCATTCACAACGCAAAGGGAAGTGAAAGAATCTGTTCTCGAACACCACGATCCCCCGGGATTTGCCTTAACTGTGAAGAACTCGGGGACAGTGACCACACAAATGATTCAGCTCAGTGTTTTTGAACCCAGTCCTCGAGCACACCTCAAACAAGCAACTAAGAACGAATCAAACCATCAACAACACCGGGTATGTTTTCAGAGCTGGAAGGGAATGGAAACGTGGACTGTCTGAGGGTCCCTGAGGACTGGGAGAAACACTGGATTAGAAGAATAACCAATATGAGACTGCAGTCATGTGACCAAGCTGGAAAAAGACCATTAGTTCAGTCGATACATCATCATCAAATTTGACCAATAGTACATCTGGCTTTGTGTGAAACCTAACTGTCATTACTGGACAGGAAACCACGCAACTCGGTAGACATCCAGCACAAACCGCAGAAGTGCGGGACCTGACTGACCCACCTCCTCATACTTGCGGTCGGCCTCCTCAGCGATGTGCTTGGCCTCCTTCAGCTGCATCTCCTGGAGCTCCATCTTCTCCTCATCCTTGGTTGCCCTGTTTTCTATGACCTTCATGCCTCTGGAGATGAGAACAGGAGAGAGGCCCTCAGAGGTCCATATAGGACATCACAAGCTGACTCGGCTCGGCACGGCGCAGGACTACTGGTGAACCATCTAGCCTAACGTAAGATCATCCGGAAGCTGCCGTTGTCTGGGAAGTGTGGCTTCTCCGGCAAGGGCGCTGCACATGTAGCGTTTGACTGACGCAAGTCGTCAGTTTTAGAAATCTTTACACAAGTCAAATTTCATGCACGTCATACCATTCAGGGCACCTCATAGAAATAAAACACATAAGCCAAAAATATACTAATAATACATACTAAAAATCACATATTACATAAATGATAGGATATAGCAGAAATGTTTATTTTATAGTGCATGGCACCTTTCTGGTTAGTGCTTGTTTTTTGCTTAAATCCACATTTACTTATGCCAGTTTTACACAAGTTGAGAGCTGCCGGTACCGTTTACGATGAACGTCAAAATACAGCAAGTCTAGCACAAGGAATCTCCTGGACTGGCCTTAAATAACACTAACATATAACAAAAATAAATCACTGGGAAGGATTTCGGGGGCGGCATATGCCTTAGCGGGCTACGCTTCTGTGTCTATGATCGGAAGGTTGCTGGTTCGAGCCTGGCTTCGGCAGAGTAGTCCCATGTCTGGGAGCCCTTACGCAAGGCCCCTCACCCCCAGCTGTATTATTTGTATACTTGTTCTTCAGATACATTGACCTGTTATGTGAAAAATTTTAAACTCCCTGCAGGCCCTGCAGAAGTGCCCAAGAGTCGATTTGTATAACATGGAAAAAAAAATCCGTAGATATCCGTTAGCTGTAGATTGACATCAGTCAAGAAACTACACATAAATACAAAGGATATCAGGCTTTTGTCACATTCTGAAAGTGTCTAGCAATAGGTTGAGTATGCTGATCCACATTAAGGAGAGACACTGAGGAGTGGGCGTGACTGTGGAGTCACCATGGCAACCGCGCTCCCTTACCGCTCGCTCTCGTCTGCGGCCTTCTCAGCCTCCTCTAGCTTCTGCAGCGCGGTGGCCAGTCTCTCCTGGGCACGGTCCAGCTCCTCCTCTACCAGCTGGATACGCCGGTTCAGGGATGCCACCTCAGCCTCGGCCTGTGCGAAGAGAAACAGAGAGTGGCGGTCAGCTGAGAAGCTTCTGGAACGCCGGACGCACGCGCCTGCTCTCCCAGCTCACACAGCCTGCCCCTGTCCATATGAAGACGACATCCCGGTGGGGCATCTATCAGAGTGACAGCCTGACAGTCATTAGGGGTGAGGCGGCAGGTGGTGCATGGCTTGGTGGGTCAGGACACTGTGTCTGATCAGAAGGTCGCTGGTTCAAATTCCCTTCCCAGGAGGATGATTTAATCCCCAATTGTTACAGAGACTGTCTGATGCTGCTTCTCAACTATACAATGCTTTGGATAAATATCTGCTAAACATGTAAATTACACTCTCATGGACAACCATCAGTGTGTCTTACAGAATATCACGTTATAAATGTCTAAAGAAAGGAGATTTGTTTTTAAAAACAGAAGCCTAACAATGTCAATCCTCTTTGAATGCAGGACCTGAACACACCAGCTGTGACATATTTACTAGTATTACTGGATTGTCTGTTTAAACTGAGCTAATTAACTATTTAACCACTATCTACCTACTCCATATATGGATATTATTCATGTAAATATTTTATCTGTAAAAAAAATAAATAAAATTGTTTCCCCAGAGTATCAATCCCACAACATTTCATCTGTGCACAAGCTACCAGAAGACGGACAACCAACGAACTGCACATCAAGGGTATTAGATGGAAATTATTTATTTATGCTGCTTAAAAATTAAATACAAACACTTGTATAATGGAAAAAATATCGGTACTTATAACACCGACATTCATGATGGCATCCTTTTCAGATGCTATATCAACAAGAATTTCTGTGGGGGCAACACTTAAAGGTGTTTACACTGTGGCCAAGGCCAATATTCTACAGCACCAAAAGGATCAGGTTCAAAAGCCACCACACCGTATCATTTGTAATAAAACACAATCACACACTCAGACATGCACACAGTCAAGTACGGGAGCTAACTGCATTCTTATGTTGTTAATAAGAAACTCAAACACGCCACTCTAAGGTAGCAGGAAGAGGGAATTGTTCATTTTCATGGAGAGAGAGAGAGAGAGAGAGAGAGAGAGAGAGAGAGAGACAGAGAGGGAGCACCAGCGAGCAAAAGAAAGTGCAGACTTGTTTCCCAGGAAAAGGGCCCTGTTTCTCTCCTCTGTCGACTTTATTGATACATTCGTTTGACCCCGGAAACCTTCCTCACACTGCTTCCCGTCAATGTTAAGAAATGATTAACGTCTTTATGTGGCCAGCCAGGGAGCAGAGCCAGGACAAACTGGACTGGGAGGTAGGAGAGTCAGGATATGGGGCCAAGTCTCTTACAGGCCTCAGCCTTGTCAAAAAAAAATTTTATACACTGCAAACAGTTAAAATAGTACAAGTTCAGGACAAGTTTGCACGTATATCATGCTTTTTCAAAACATCAGCTCACCTTTCAGCTTTTGAAACTTAATATCCATTTGTTCCTGTCATCATCTTCATCAACATCATCATCATCCATTGGCAGAAAACATCAATCTCATATTCGGGCCCGTATGTACACGACAAGTTCATGATACCTGCTGATCAACCGCAGACAGCAATGACAGCTGGGAAGCTTCCAGAACATTTGCATCAGTTCACTAAATAAGCTGCAAAGGTAGCCTTTCCGTACTGTGCGGGTTGCGTGACTGCGATCGAGGTGCAGGGGAATGCATTGCCTAATTATTTTGTTGGCCACCAGGCTGTAATTCGCAGCCAGAAACCCAGAGCTCTCGTTTTGGGGGCAGCCAGGTCATTCAGACAGACGGCCGTAAATGGCTGTTACCTTTCGGAGCTTTTCCACACACACATACAAATTTGAAAGAAATTCCCATCTCATGTTCACAATGTCACCATTTTTGAAAACTGAATCAAAGGCAGAATGCAGAGTCATTAGGTTCCTCGGCATTTATACTAAATATCCAGCGACAAGGACAGTCCACCTTCAACCTGCAAAAAGCGCGTCACAAAACCTGATCAAACACAAGCCAGGGACCGTCACCGCCCTTACAGATCTCTGCAAGCCTTAGTAACGAAGCATTGGCATCTCGATGACAATGAATCTAATTTAAACCAAAGAATAACTCAGTCGTTACACGATCACTATGTGCGAGTACCTTAAAGCTATTAGTTAAACGGGACCGCTCCTTGGTAACCAGTCGTTATGGGCAACACCCACCCACCAACCATTTTGAACCCACTCGCATGCATGCTGTGTATGTGTGTGTATGCGGCATGTCTATATACATGTATATATATATACAAATATACCGCATATCGCAAAAGGGTGCGTCCATTTCTCCGCACATTCCGAAGCGCAAATGACTGGAAATCACCTCCCCTTCTTTAAATCATTCATGTAAAGCGGCAGGTTACGGCCGTCTGCCGGAAAAATTAAACTTTTACGCCTTCCGTTTTAGTTCTCATTTTAGGTAAAAAAAAAAAAAAAAGAAGAAAAAAAGGACATATTTAAGCAGTGCCAGGGTCGACATTGTTTTTGCGGATCCGTGTAAAATACCCCGGTATAACTATAAATATCAGTTTCAAGGGTCCCTGCGGCGGCACTCCCTGTGCTATTTCACGCAATAAAAATTACTGTCACCATATACTCCGCATTAATAAACGATATGCCTTCATGTTCTCATTGATGTTTTATGTTTATCTTCCACAATTATCGTTGTATATGGAAAATCGAAACCGTGACATAGCTTAAATTGTGCGTAATATCTGAAAAAGACACATAGGTATTGGCTTATTGCGCAGCTG
The DNA here is from genome assembly GCA_026781065.1 of Mormyrops boulengeri. Taxonomy (NCBI): domain Eukaryota; kingdom Metazoa; phylum Chordata; class Actinopteri; order Osteoglossiformes; family Mormyridae; genus Mormyrops; species Mormyrops boulengeri. Next base: position 945,715 of record JAODLD010000124.1, read on the forward strand.
GTATTGAAGTCCATCAGAAATTTAATCAGCACACTATTAAACATGACCACATGCAGCAATTACATATATACCAGCATTCAGTTTTGACGTTATTCCCCGTTAAAAATGAAACGTTTTAAAGCCCCGGGTGTCGCTCCGATGCCCGGGTACACTGGGACTCTCCCCGCTTTCACCCTCACCCTCTCCCTGGCGTGCCTCTCCGCATCCACCTCCCTCTGCAGCGTTTCGGCCCGGTCCTCCGCATCGTCCGCCTGCTGCTGCAACGACTGGATCTTTCTCTTTACCGCCTCAATCGACGTCGTCCCGGCCATCTTATCGCTGTCCTACTCCGTAGGACTGAAGCCGTTCAGGGTGCAGGCTGTCTGAAGCTCCGGAGACGGCCTGTCCGCAGTATAATAAACTGCAATATCACTAATTATAACGATCTGAGCGTTAAAATAATAATAATGAAATAAGCAGCGAGTTGTTATTTTTTTTTAGACTGCCTCTATGGGTGAAGAGTTCTCGGGACGCTGCTTTTCCAGTTGCCCCGTCCGCATTGCCTCCCCTGCGGGCCTGCGGCTGAACTACGGCTGCGATCCCACGGCAAAGTTGAACTTGGCCGCATCCCCTGCCTACCCCGCAGCCCTCCATCTTCCCCCCTCCGCCGGGATGATGTCATCGGGCGGAGGCTGGTCCAGTGTTAAAGGAATAGCGGGCGATCAAAGGCTTCCCCGAGCTTCAGACGCACCTCCAGTTACATTGTTAAAGTCATCACTCTTAAGTACAAGATCAACACGTTAAGCGACTGTTTTTTTTTTTTTTTTAAACATATTTTTTTCAGCTAAATGTGAATACTGAATGCTGCACCCGGAAGGCATCGAACGATACTGTCTCAGTGTAATTAATACTTTACTCTAATTACATTCGGTAGTAATGATACTATTTCCCTAGGTTAATCCGCGTGTGTAATCAGAGTTTACGATCTCGACGATCAAACTTAAAATCAGATTGATTCTATTACTCGATATGTTGAATGGGACCACGTTTTTATATTTTAATGCTACAAATATTACTCTATGATAGGCTATGTGAAGAGGAAAAATACAGCATTTAACCCTAACTATGGCTCATCTGGCTTATTAGCATTCTTACAAATGCCAGTATATTGATCTTTCCCGAAACATTTTTGGTTTGGGGCAATTTGATGACTTCGTAAATTGCGCATCCCATATCAGCGAAGGTCCACCCAAGACGGTATAGAGCGGGGCTATTCAAGGGCCCAGCGCTGCTGATTTCCCAGCCTTCCTTTACCTGTGAGCCAGGTGTGAAGCCCCTCTGGCAAATTAGAATCAGTAATTATTAAACTAACTACTGGGAGAACTGAAAACACGGCCTGGATTTGGAACTGAGGGCCAGATTTAAAGAACCCTGCTATAGAGGTACAGTATACCTGTAATAAGATAAAATAAATTCAGTACATCTTTATTAACCAGTTTTGCTTTCCCCATGCAGTCTTCCAAAGGACAGATTTCACCACCACATTCTTTAAAGCTATCTGTAGTACAAACAAAACTAAAGGTCCAAAATCCAGAAGACAACCCAGATAAATCAGTAGGACTTATCCGTGTGTCATGTGCTAAGGTCCTATTGTGCAATGAATGAGACCTGGGCTTAAGTATGCCAAGCTATATATATCACTGATAACTAACTCATGAATACGGTGCCTGTATATTAACTGCAGATTAACAAGTATGGCTTTTGTAGGCTTTGGAACTTAACTTCCTGTCAAATCATGTTTGTCATGACGTGAGGACCAATAGGAAAGAGCCATACTCTGCTGCGATGGCCGCCCACAGGATGCGAGGACCAATAGGAAAAAGTCGTAGCCGCCTGTGATAAGCTGAGAGCCAAAAGCACAAACAGATCATATCACTTTAAAATGTAAGACAGCATCGACAGACATCCCACCTCTCCCAGAGGTTGTCCCGGAGTCGTCGTTGGTTTCAATTTTGTTTTTTTTTGGTTTCTGAATAAGACTGTTTCTGTTCACTGTACAGTGAAGGTTTGAAATGTGTTCAATTTCTGACACCAGATATGAGGAAAATATAGGGACAGATTAGCAGTTATAATGGGAGGTGTCTGGGGTATATATGTGTCTTTGGATGCCCTTGTTTTCTTGTGCATAGTGTCTAACTTCGGGGAAAGAGTTAATCACAATTCGTAACATTGTTTGCTAAAGGAAATCGATGAGTGTTGTGGGAATTTCTTTGTGGACAGTCTCTTCAGACAGTGAAGTCATCGACTATCATGGTCGCTTGGCAATGCTTAAGAAGTTACTTGTATAAGTTTGCATTTTAAAGATTGTGTTTGACATTTAAAGGTGGTGTTTAATGATTATTAGCCAAAGAGAATAGATGCCGTACTCGTGTACCTTCCAAGTGTGTGAAATTTATTTCCCTTAGCGAACCAGGAGGACGTCAGACCTTGTGAAACAGTGAGCGGGCTTTGGAAAGTATGACTTCACACCACTGTAAACAAAAGCATCCTTAAATTCCTGCCCTTCTTTGGTAACATAATTGGAATCAATTTTCCGAGGGGTTCCACAATTGCACTGCAACAATGGCCCAGTGAAGTGATGAATTTTTTTTAACTGATATCTAATGATGAGACAATTAAAAAAATCTTGAGTTTTGTGCTTGGTCTATTAGTATAAGGCAGGATTGTTTAAATATACTGTCTGTTTTACTAATATCCCAGAGGTACTGTAATATATCTGTCATTTCCTGCTGCAATGGTAAAGGTATTAAGGTATGTTAAGAGAATGTCAGATTCACTTTCTGCCAGATTGCAACACTGACCCATACAATATCTCTGGCCTGAAAAGTTACTTAAACACTAGAGCATTTGCAATCACACTAAACAAAATTTCTCGGTCAAACCATCCTCTGATTAGTAGAGCTAAACCATAGTGGCACCTAAAAATATCTATAAAGAGAATCCTACAACCAACACGGTGATATAAAAAGACCACTGATAGAAACAGGTAGGCCTCAGGAATGAGAAGAATGAAAAGGATGCGGAACCGGACTTAAAAAAATATACCAGTGTTCAGTTAATCCACGTGACAAAGAGGGGCGGAATATTTCTGAACACCAGCTATGAGAGCATTCACCAGGACATTACCAAGAGTTTGTGTTCATGGTATTGGGGTAGAACCTTCATCAAAGGGGAGGGGGGGGGGGGGGGGGGGTTTTGTGAAGGGTGGGCGGGGAAAGTTTTTAAGGTACGGCCCACAAGTGTGTTG
>JAODLD010000124.1:969655-983330 GCA_026781065.1 Mormyrops boulengeri
GCCGCAGTGCAATGGCTGGGCCTCACCCTGGGTGAACCACCTTCGTGATCATGGTATCTCCCCTGCCAGGTAAGTATGAGTTGAGTGAGGGTCATGTGACCCTGTTGTCCTACTCGCCTGTCTGCTCCAGGTCGCAGCGGGACGGCAAAGGATCGGCTCCCATAATCCTCTGCGCAGGCGTTCTTTGTATGCGAGTAATAGAGTTCAGTGATTCTTTTTTTTTTCCTTCCGGGCACTTGGAATGGCTTTCCCCAGTCGTAACCTTTTGTTTCGTCTCCGCGTTGCTTTGGTTTTGCCTTCTGCCGAGGTCAGGGATTTTCTAAAGACGCATTTGGGAAAATGCTCCCTCCCGCACTGTTTTCTCTGCGTCTTTCACAGCTTCGATAGATGTGCCGCCGTCTTGCAGACCGTACCCGGAGGCTTGACGTCTCAAATGCATGATGAAATGTTCCACAGAAGAGACCAGCTGAGTACCCTTTGCTCTGTCGTGTGCTTAATATGAGAAGGAGCAAGAGCTTGAATCTGGGCTGAGCCTGAGGATAGAAAAAAAGTTGCAAGAGACTAAGACTTTAGACTTTCAACTGGATCACATGGCTCTGGCTCAGGTAAGAGTGCTCTCACGGCTCAGCCCTGGCCTACGAGCAGTCCGCTCTGAATGCAGCAAATGCTTCTTGAAGCAAAGGGGAAGGAGACTGCTTACCCTTCAATAAGAGCCTGCGAGCCACAGCACGCTTACATTTTCCTGGCGTCACCTGCGCATCCAAAAGCCATACTCCGTTCAGTAACAAAGGCACCTGGAGATACGTACCGTCCCGTCAGTCACGGTGCTCAGCCTAACACAGGCACGCTCAGACTAAATCCGCCCTGAGAACCACGTGCAGAAACTCAGCACAGGCAACAGGCTGCTCATACTGCTTCCGTACTCTCGTTTGCCTTTGTCAGACGAGACTTTCTTGCGTATCGCTAAAAAACGCCACACAAAAGAGCTTTCTCTCGTTGCATACCTCAAAATCAGGGGAGAGCGCGAACGCAGTCCCCCACTACCAGAAATTATGCAGTCGAGATTCCCACATTTGGAGAATTCGCAGGGGTCAGCACAGCCGCAGTGCAATGGCTGGGCCTCACCCTGGGTGAACCACCTTCATGATCACGGTATCTCCCCTGCCAGGTAAGTACGCTACCTCTCTCCACATGCAAGCTGGTTATGCTGTATATCTCCAAAAGCAACTGATATGGAACCGCTGCAAAACCCGTTACGCACAGGGGGGTGGGGACATGTATTTAACACAGGGATTAAGCCCAAAGAGGTTTCCAGGGTTCCGGTTTCATATCGGTATTTGACCGATGTGATGCAGGGAGCAGGCTGGCTTGCCTTGGGTCGTGTGGCGATCGTAAAAAGATCCCGCCCCGAAGGCCCGGACTGGACCGGCTACGGCGGCAGAACTGAAAGGTCATGCTCACCACCAGCACGTGCTCCAGAAGGCCAAGGTAGCCGCTGGCACACTCCTTTCCGAAGCGCAGGGCACGCATCTGCACCTCCATGCCAACGTCGGGATGATAGGCTGCTTGCTGAAGCGGGAAAGACAACAAAAATATTACTGTGGGATCAGTGATTCAGCATCCAAATCGAAATCCTAATCCTAAGCACCAGGGGGCGGTATGCATTTCGTTCATTATAAAGATTTACCATAAAACAAAGGCATCTATGTGTTCTTAATTAAAAACAGCTATTAAAAAACATAATGAAAACATGTGAGAACATGGAAAAGCATCTTAAGAGCCTTAAATTTCCTATCATTCTTGTTTTTCCTGGAACTGAACAGATGTGTGCATCTGTGTGTGAAACCTTTAAACATTTTTATATCCCATTTTATTTTATTTCTTGTGGCATTTTTATATGTCATGATGACAGTATAACACCTGTACTTTAATAATAAAGATGAGTAAGAGTCTTAATAATGTGATCCGTGAAAAGGTCATCTGCATCTACACGCCCTTCTCACCTTGCACGAGTGCAGCATGTCGGCGATCGCTCTCCGGCTCAAATTGGCCGTGGCTATGATGTCCTCCTGGCGGCATGAGTTCCCAGCAGCCACTGCTTTGGCTGTCGCCAAGGTGATGCCCTTGGTCATGCGGATGAACTCTTCCGGGGTGGCTGTCTTTGGGGGCGGGTCAGCACTGCAGAAAACCTGCAAGTGAAAAGAGGCCGGGACTTTCAGATATGGCGAGATAAGTCACTCAGCAGAAGAATGGAGATCATCGACCACGGATGTGAGGCCCAATCGTGGAGATGCTCACGGTCAGCTCCTGCTTGATGTGCTCGATCGTGGCCTCCAGGGCTCGCGTTCCTTTGGTGGCTTCATCTTCCACGGCCTTCACGGTCTTCAGGAGTGAGGTCACGTTGGTCACCATCACCTAAAATGGAGCGATCTTCAGTATTCAAATTCAAGAAGCCCTTCTCGATCAACCACTTTCAGGAAAGTGTGAAACCTTCATTCTATTTTCATGGAAACTATTTGAATGTATTTTTTTGCTGACCCACATTTTAAAAAGGAATCAGAAAGATTAGGCTAGTGTTACTCCTCAGCTGTTGACAGATGCCCCAACAAACGATTAGTGACCATCCTGAATGTCAGTCTGCAGCCAGATGTGTTCCAAATGCTAACCAGGAGCAACTGTGAGAAGCCCCACCCCACTGGCTGTGATTAATGACGTACAGACAGGAGTCTTTATAACGTGTTTATGGGCTGAGAAACAAGATTCTGCAGTGTTACCTATCATCCAAAATAGTATACAGCTGTCTATGATAGATAGATAGATAGATAGAGAGATAGATAGATAGATTTCATTACGAAGTGACCATTTAGTGGTACAGCATTTACCAGTGGATGCAGATATAGTGCAAGTGTAAGGGAATGTGTGAGAAGATACTGTACCTCACGGCATAAGACACTACTTACAGCAGTACTTGTTGGGGTTATTGAGTAAAACTGACATAAAAGTCAAAACACATAACCGAGGAAATCTTTCGGCAGTACCTCCATCAGCCAAAATCAAGGGTTTTCATTAAAGTGCTCCTTTGAAAGAAGTCTCCTGGAATGCCCTACCTTAGCAGAGCTCTTGAGCTGCAGCATGGCGGGGTCGTCATGAGGTTTGCCCGCCGCAGCCTTGGTGGCGCTAATGAGGTCGCCGAGGGCCTTGGCCACGTCCTTCACGGCGTTGATGAGGACCACCTGAGGAGAACAAGCAGCGACACCGAGGATGGAATCACCTCACGAGGGTGGCGCACTGACCCCTGCTGTTCATTCAGACACAGCGCAGGGCTACACCAAGCATCTCTCAGACTGAACGCACGACAGGTCATCCTTTCAAGCATGGTGGGAGCAGAAATAGTAAGCAGTAAACACCTTTGAAGGGCACTGACCCAGTGCTGATGAATAAGACAGAGTGCAACAAAATATGACATCACACAGCTCGATTCCATGTGAAACTTACGAAGATCTTTAGCGCGTTAAGCTACATTAAGCATAATCGTAACAGGACGATAAAACCATCTGCTCTGCACTGCGTTCAGCCAGTAGCTATTTTAAGGCAACAGATGCACTGTTAGTCTAAAACCAAGTGATTAATCATGCAATGGCATGATGGTGAATGTCGTTTGATTCTCAGAGGAAGGCTTTAGTCTCACTTCCACCCATGTTCAATAACAGTTTATCTGGACTTGTTTTTATAAAAATGTACACAGACCTCTCCAGCACCCTGGGCTCACGAGTATCTAGCTTTCATAATTCCCACAAAGGAACGAAGGCAGCATGTGTGGGAAAGGCCAGGAGAATCTATCATGGGTGACAGGCAGCCTATAGGAACCAGCGGGGCGGGCTGACCGTCTCGGTCAATCTGGGCATAGAAGAGGCATGGCCTAATGCCACAATACAAGAAGATGTCAAAATATCACCATGAACATGGGCTCTATTCGATTTTAATTTTTACAGGCTACAAAATGGGTCATTTGAACACCAGCTACTATGCAAGAGGATGGGGAAACTCATTCCAAGGTCATTCCAAGGCCTCCAGATAGTTTCACACAAGTAAGACCAGGATCCGCAGTCCAATCAAAGATACGATTTAATTTTATTCCAAGTTGGAATGTAAACTGACACCACCCAGTGTCTGAACTGGGAACTGGCCAACATGAGACAGAAAAGCCTCAGGTGGAAATTCATTCTGATCTAAGGATACTTATTTATCCCCCACTATATAAAAAAATATATATTTTGTTAACCAGAAACTTTTCCTCGTTCCAAAGATACATGCCAAAACACACTCACAACCACAAAACAATGGAAACCCACTGTCAAAAAGACATGGAAATTTAATTCACTCCCAGAAAACAAAAAAGTATCTCCATATCCGGATGGAAAGCTGAGCCAGAAGGGGAATAAAGGGCCTCCACAAAAATGGTGAAGAAAGTGAAGAGGAAAAAAACGAAGTGCTTAAACACAAGACATACATTTCGACAATCTGCAATGCTCCGTTTTGATCATTTGGAAATGTAGGTACTGAGAGCGATGTTCTAGGTGCTGCCCATGCGAAACCTCTGGCAGACAGACTCACCTGTGTCTCGGGGTCCTCGGCCCCCAAGCTCGCCGCTCCTAGTTTCACTACATCCGCCAGATTGGTGATGGTCGTAACAGACGACTGAGCCGCCTGTGCCAGCTTCTCCTGGCCTGCCCCAGCCCCAGATACCAGCTGCTTGGTGTTGTCCACCAAGGCCTTGGCGGTCTTCAGGATGTTCTCCCTGGATACGGGACGGGGAGCAGAGGGTTTGGTGCCATTAGGCAACGCAGCACGGGAACGGAACACATGATCAAGACACAGACACCGCCAACGTTACCTGTGGTCAGCGAAGGTCTCTGCGTTCTCCCGGTTCAAGGTGCCTGCCGTGGCGAACATGATGGTGGTATCCAGGTCGGCGATAATGCCAGAAACGGCGCTGGCTGCTGTGATGCAGGCTTGGGTGCCACGGTTACCGGCCTGCAGCGCGGCGAGCACATGCGACACCTGCAGCAGGAAGGAAGGAGACGGTTTGATTCTGCTCTTCTAGAGAGAAGAAACAGCAAAACCAGATGACACAGGTATACACTACAGCAACCTAGTGAGGGTCCGTTAAAATACTGGCATTGAACATGGCTTTCCATAGCCTCAAGCATTAGCCAACCAAGACGACTGCAGCCCTGACAGATCACTTTTTAATTTTGTAATGTTATGTTTTATGTATAAACAATCAAATCTAGACCATAGTACCTCCCATGGTACTTTGCATTCCTGGCCCATTATAAAAGCCCTTTTGCAGACCGGGGTACACAGAACTCAAAGCAGCGGCTTCTCACCTTCTCTGAGACCTTGCGGGCACTCTCAATGAGCTCCTTCTTGGTGAAGGAGTCGTTGGGGCTGCACTGCAAGGCTCCGGCCTTGGTCACCAGGCTAGTGCAGCCAAAGCCCAGCTCCTGGACCTGTTTCTTGATGTTCGAGCCGATCTGACATTGGGAATAGACAGCACGTGTCAAAAGAACGGATTGAACGCTACTGTATTTTGGAATTTGATCCAGTAGTCTAAGACGTGGGAGCCCAATTCTGTGTTAGTTTTCGGCTCAGCTGGAGCCGTACCTCGTCACTCTCAGCCGTGATGGCTGCACATTTGGCTTCGCTGGCAAGCTCTCCAAATTCGTTCGTCAGCTGGTTTGCCAGGCCTCCGAGTTCGTTAGGATTGGTGTTGGACTTGGTCACCTGAAAGTCAGACATTTATGGAAACAAGGTAAACACGAAAACCTGTGAAGGATGCAAAGCAACAACTCCCACTCAGATGGGAGGCAGGGTTACTTAGATCATACTTTGATTTTAGAAAACGGAAATGATGTCAGTTCCCACTGACGTTAGGTATCCACGCAAAAAAAAAGTCCCTTACCATTTCCTGGACAGTAACTGCAATGGCCTTGGCTGTCTTCACCATGGTGGTCTGGTAGTCCACAAAGGCACCCTCTGGTTCATCTGCTGGTCCATCCTCCATCTTGTTCATGGCCTTTGTGATGGAATCCACCATGCCGCCGACTGCCCCTGCGGCACTTGCGGCCTCGCCGAGGGTGGCAGCCAGGTCATCCACGGCCTCTTTCATCATCTGCACCGACTCGTCCAGGGCTTCTTGGGTGTGGGCTGCCTGTGAGTGTGCACAAACCACATGAAGACACATTTAGCATTGAGCAACAAAACCTGACCTGCTTATTCATCAAGCCGTTACAAAAAAAGCTGATGTCATAAGGCACTCATATGTTTTCATAATGGCTGATGAAGACACAGTTACACAACATGAGCATCCAGGTATTTACTTAATTTAACCTGGTATTCCATGGGAGACTAGGGGGGCGGCGTTACTGTACCTTAGGGTTGCCTCCAGCTTCTTTGGCCGTGTAGAGCATCTGCAGTGCAGACTCAGTCAGGGTCTTGGTCTGGTCCAGCACGTTCATCTGCTGCTGGCTATTCAGGATCTTAGAGGCCATGCCGACGGAGGACATGACGAGCGCCTCGAAGTAGCTGACCATCTGGGACACCTGGAAAGTCAAATGCAAGATCCGGTGGATACCGGCAAGGTGAGACACCAGACGGGTTGAGATGGATTTCTATTCACCTAGACCAGTGTTTCCCAATCCTGTCCTCGGGGACCCACACATGGCCCACGTTCTTGCTTCCTCCCAGCTCCCTGCCAGACAGTCCACATTTTTGCTCTGGGAGCTGAGATGGAGTAAACATGTGGACTGTCTGCGGGTCCCCGACAACAGGATTGGGAAATTATCTTGGTGACATGACCCTATAAAGAGAGCCCCATGAATGCAATGAACTTGTACCTTAAAAAAAAAAAATCTTCAACAGACTGCAATATAACCAGACAGTTTCAAAGTCTTATAAGAATGATTCCATGCAAATGCAACTAGACGTCATAGAGATCCTTGATATTCCACCTTGTGTCCCAGTTGCGAGGCCTCTGAACGAGCTGCGATAGCCACAGGTTCGATCAGATTGCTGATCTCATGCACGGAAGCTGCCATCTGCTCGTGGAGTGCCTTTTGGAGAAAGGAGAACATCACTTGAAGACTCCCTTCTTCATCACACCCACACAGCTCACGCTGAACCATTAAATTCCCTCTCATCCTGACAGGCTTCATATATTTTAATGAATCTGTAAATCAGCCACACGGCCAGGAGGGCCTTCTGCTGTCTGCAGTGCATCTTAAACTCCCACCACCCAGCTCATCAAGGTACTTAGAAGGTACCTCCTGAGAAATGTCTTCTCTAGGAGTGAGCTGTTGGCTGATGGCAGCCAGGGATGCCTGGTCCACATCACGGATACAGTTGTTGAGGACTTCAATGGCCTCGTCGCATTCCCTCTGCCCAGGAGCCTTATCTCTGTGAAGAAGATGGTCACCAAAGTGCCATAATGTTCAGTCAATTCACAGTTTGGGGCAAACTTGGAAATCCTGGTATTAACAAAAAAAAAATCTCCAATACTGGAAGTCATGTACTGGCTTTCAAACACCAGTATGCTATCAAGCTTCTTGTATCTGCAGGCTGAATATAATTGGATTATAATGATTTGGACTATCTCAGGGCTGGCACACTCTGGGCTCATACCTCATGTTGGTTATGAGCTTCTTGATGGAGTCCGACACAGTTCTGGAGTGGCCCGCCAGCACGGACCACTTGGGTGGGTCTTTGGGGTTGACCGCCAAGGAGCGGGCGGTCTGGATGAGGCCCGTGGAGCTCTCCAGCATGGTCTGAGCCGCGTGTAGGATGGGCTCCATTGCCGCCAGACCCTGTGCATGACACATAGACCTCTGGATTAACAGTGGACACCCTACACAGGATGAGGCTTTTGTAAACCCAGGATAAACCTACTGCCTATTCTAAACATTCCATCAGCATTTACCTTTATCTTGAGTGTCATTCCTTGTTTTTTGCACGTGTCCTGTCTGTCTGTGGACTTCATGTATATATGTAGCACCGCGGTCTGGGGAACCATATTTTCTGCCACCGCAAGCAGTGAACTGAATATGGCTGGTGTGACTTAAAGCATATTTTGTTACCATTATATTTTCTGATTTTTTTTTTTTTTCTTAAAGTTCTTTTTCACTTTATATGTCTCCAGCTGTAAATACTCTGAATGCGCAATCATTTAAGCCTGATCTTTATCTGATCCTGTCTGTTGATGCTCTCTGTGTACTGAGTCATACTTCATACCTCTGGGCTTATCTGGGCAGGGATGCTGGCGAACTCGGGGTTAGAGGCGAAGGCAGTAAGGTTGTCCACCGCCTCGATCAGGGGTCCCGTGGCTGCCCTGCACTTCTCGCGATTCTCCTGGTTAAATGCTCCATCCAGGGCCTGGGAAAGCAATGGCATTTTGCAGCAGGAGCTTAAACACCAACGCTGCATCACGTCGGGCAGAAAAACGACATGGGATAAAATCCAGCCGGCCACTCACCTTGATAGACTTGACGAGATTAGCCGTGCTGTTAGCCACCTCCTTGGCGGACTGGACGAACTGTCGCTTAGCAACAGGATTGGATGTTTTCGAGGAGGCGAGGCGGCAGGCATTGCAGAGGGCTGATGTGTGTTTGGCAACAATAGTGGCAGCGGAAAGAACCTGAGGAGCAGAGATGTGTTATTACAAAAAAAACAATCAAACAGATAGTCAAATAGTACAATCAAATAGTACTGATCACGTAACATACAGATCAGGGAAATTCCAGATCCTGCCAGTACACCCAGTCATCAGATTCCCTCTCCATCTTCAAGAAACACCTCAAGAGCCATCTGCTCTACTACCTTACAGCACCCAGCATTCCCTGAATTCTCTTATTGTAGCAATTTATCTATTGATTTGAATTGTTCATTGATTCACGTTATGTTTGAAAGGTGTTGTGTAGCTCTTACTCCATTCATGCTTACAATTGTACACAGTCTTTTACTGGAAGCTCAGTCAAGCTGCACTTATACCTAGTCAGCTCCAGATAATGCATTTCTGGTGAAGTTTAGTGATTTTTTTTGGAGGGGGGAGGATTAAGGTATTCAAAGTTTCTTGGAAATTTTTTGTATTTAGGACCTAGCTATAAAACAGTAACACGGCTAGTTATTAGCAAGAAGCTTCTGCTATAGCTGGCCACATACGCATGGATGATTAGTGTCACGCGTTTGCCCCCAGCACTCGTCGACTACAGGAGGCCTACCTGTGACTGTGTGCAGGCCGGGTCCACCAGGTTCTGGCAGGCCATCTGAATGGCCTGGTTGGCTCGGGCGAACTGGGCTGGATCCACCAGCCCCTTCTGGCCCGCGTGGCTGTTGGGGTCCGAGACGCCGACCAAGTAGGCAGCCTGTTGGTGATCAAGGCAGGGTTACTAAAATGCCACCATCAAGATGGAAGACCTACTACAGCAACAAGTGTGACTAGTATGCTTGATAAGGACTGGGTCTAAGATCCATGCGTCACCAATGTTCCACTACAACCTACTCGATATATAACTGTCCAGCCAGACATGCACTCCCACTGCATAGCTCAAATATGGAAATACTTATTTATCGATTTTTCACACTACCACCTGCCACTTTTCAGCATATTGTACATCGTTTATGGATATTTATGATTATTTGATGTTTTGTCTCTTTATACTTATGACCCGTTTCGCAGTCTTGGAGCTCGATAACCAAGCTTTTCACTGCACACTGTACTGAGTATAACCGTGTATGTGACAAATACAACTTTGAATGACTGGATATTTCCTCATCTCACTAAGACAACATGGCTCACAACCGGAAAGTTTTAAAAACATAATAAATATACAGAATATTCTGATTGTCCTTTCTGTACAATGAGTCCCCACCCTGTTAATGCTTTCTTTGAATGTGACGATAAGCGTGGGTGTGACTGCCAGTCTAGAATGCATCTTCGTTATAAAAGCTGAGAGTTAAGACATCTTAATTATAATCTGTTGCATGACTAACGAGGCTTTGTGTAAACACGTGCAAATATGGTGTGGAGACAGCTCGAGGAGGACCATCTGCTGAAAGTGAGGACAGGACTCTGACTAAACACTATGGAACTCAGGCGCTGGAGAAATTCTCCTTGCGGCCACTGATCTCGACCCGCGGTGTCGGCGAGATTAAAATCGAGCATGCAGATATACAGATGGATGACAGCCGCTCGGAGCAGGGCCGGTCTGGGCCGGTCCTGGTTACCTGAGAAGCGGCTTCGGTGAGCCCACACAGGGCTTTGGAAGCAGAACTGACTGAGTCCCCAAACTCTGGCAGGTTGCTGCTCTTGGCATTGTGGGAAATTCCCGCCATGGCTTCTCCCAACACCTGAAGATGGACAAAAGTCATCTCACACAACAGCCACCCGCTTGTCCTCGAGTTTCCATACATGAGCTTAACACTAGAGAAACCCCCTCATGACTTCTATTAGAACAGCCCACTGTCAACATAATTACAATAATAAAATGCCTTCGTGCCGACACTGAGTATGCAGCGTTAGTATCTGTTACAAAAACAGACTGTCAGATAAAGGACTTGAAATCGATCTTTCAGATTAAGAGAACGAGATTAATTACAGAATGCTCTCTGTCACTATAAAGTACCTTGGAGTTCTCCATGACGCTGTCGATGCAGTCGAAGTAGGACATGTCGTTGACTGCCTCAGTTGGGTTCTCCAGCATTCCTCTGACAGTCTGAAAGGAGACAGCAGCTCGCTTACAGGTACAGAGAGAGGAAAGCATCCCCTGGTCCATCACAGCACCTGCTCCTGAACGCACTCACTCCCTCCAGGCAGCAAAACATTTCCCACTTGACCGTAAGGTAGCAGAACCCACCAATTAGACTCCAAATCTTGTAACTGGAACCACGGTCATAAATAATTCACTTTATCTCCACCCACTACCTGTATCCAGCAGTTGTCATATGTGAAGATATTCTTTCCCCTCCAACCACAGCAAAAGTGTCTCAAAACAATGAAATAATCCCATACCGTCTAAGTCGATGTCACACTTTATTCTGCTGGGTCGATAAAGTGAGTCACGCAAACGCTAAATAATAATTATAACTTTACAAAAGCACCAGAAATCAGCAGTGCAGAGTAAACCAATCAGGAGTCTCGGTTTCCGTTTATGTTTTTAAACCCCTGATGCTGCGATACGAAGCTTCTCCCCGTAACTTCAGCCCCAAACGGAAGACCAGGATCTCTGACTGCAGTGTGGAAAGACCTGAAACACCATAAACCACCCCCTCCTCCCCCGACAGCCCCCACCCTGAGGGAAACAGCAGCAAGTGGGTACCTCCAGCTCCCGGAGCGCGTTGTCGCACTCCTTCTGTCCGGGGGCTTGCTGAGTGCACATGGTGATGAGCTGGTTGATGCTGTCGGTGACGGCACTGTGTACACGCACACACACACGCGTGCGCACACACATACACACGGAGAGAGGGGCAGAGAGAGAGAGAGGGGGGGGAGAGAGAGGAAGCAGGAATGTCAGAGCGGTACAGGGAGAGAGATGGAGCGCTAGCCGGCGCTAATCGCAGCTCGCCCACACACAGCAAAGCAACTCGGCATTCTGGGAGCTCGCTGTCTGGGCCATTTCGCTCACACGCCAATGCCTGGAGCAGGGCATGGGAACTGTGCCCCCCCACCCCCTGCTCCTGCACCCCATGTGGCACCCCATGTGTTAGAGGGTTTGTCTGCCATCACACATAGGCACCACGGAAGGCTCTGGATGCCAGCGCCAGGCAGCGGCCGCTACTCTCCCGCTTTTTATATAAGCAGAATTTCTCCGTTATGCAATGGCGGCGGATTCCCACAGCTCTGGAATACGGAGGGGAGTAGGGGGGTTATGTAATACATGCTAATTCAACGAGCGGAGTGTCTCCCCTCAGCATGGCGGACAGGGTCCGTGCGCGTCAGACACAGAGCTGCTCTCACTTCCATGCTCCCCCCATTCCGCGCCCACCCCCCTATACCGATGTGTCTCGGCTGAGATTGACTACGGTTCATCATAACAATGATACTGATACTCCACTACCATTTGCACGAGTATGAGTACAGGAATGTAGGAATCTTTGGTTTTCACAAATCCTCTATACTCATAAATCTTTCCATACTACAGCTACCTAAAGAGAGGACACGCTTGTTGATGATGTAAATGTGGCAAGAGGTCCTGGGGCCTTACCGAGCTGCGGCCGCCAGCTGGTTCTTCAAGTTGGGGGCGTTGGGGTCAGTGGACAAGGCCTTGGCTGCCAGGAGGAGTTTGCTGGATGACATGGAGATGGTCTTGAGATTGGTGACAACTTGAGCCTGGTCTTCCTTGGACTTCAGAGAGAGAAGAAAATTAAGCAAATCTGAAAGGTTGACGATATAGCATGAACATCGGCGATGAAGCGGCACCGATGGTCTCCTAATGTCACCGTAAGCCTCATGTCGCATATTTCACATGCAGTACCTGCGACTGGCCGGCCATGTCGACGCCAGCCTCCAGGAACTCGCTGAAGCCTTTGCCGAACTTCCCGGTGGCCCTGGCCAGGTCCTGGGTGGTGCCGCGGGAGGCCTGCACCAACTCGTTGGCAGACTGGTTCAGGTTGACAGCGGCCTGGTTCAGGTTGCCCTGCGCCTCCTGGAAGCTCTTCCCACTCGCCGGGAACTGAGATGGTGGGGAGGGGGATGGGGGAGGACAGGTTCCCCGTTAAGTTTTTACCTCGAGTTGTCATCTCTCTTACAGGACAAAAACAGTGGATGGTTAGCATAGCAGAGGCGGGCAGCTGTAGGTGACTCGGGGTATTCTGTCATTTGCCTGTACTTTCAGAGCTTTGGTACGGTAGAGTACCGCAATTATGGTATTGTGACACCTGTCCTTGAGGGACCTTGATGGCAATTATAAAAACAGACCTCACACTGATTATAAATGTCCCACTGCCAGGGGTGATTCTAGGATTTGACCCTTAGGGGTCGCCAAGTTAGTTATTGTTACTGCGGCATTTCCCCTGGGTCCTAGTGCCCTACCACAAGCCTAAAACCACCCTAAAACAGCCCTAGCAGTGCCCCTATGAATCGCCATTAATGGCTCAAGTTAACCAGTCTTCGGATCGTAACTCACACTATGCATTCAGAGAGATTCACTCAAAATCAAGTTCACAGATTTTAGGCTCCACCCACCGAATCAGCCAGGAGCTTCTTGCTGGCCTCGCCGACCGTTCGGATGGCATTGTCCACATCCCGCTGTCCGGGCAAGCAGTTTACGCTTCTGTTCAGGGCCTGGGACACGGCCTTGGCCACCTAAAAGCACATGCCAGGGTCTTAAAGGGGAAGGCCCACCCACTCCCCTTTAAATGCAGGAATTCAGCACTCTGGCCAGCAACAAACCGACGGTCACCAAGATGAAACTGGGTGAAAGTTGTCAAGAAAGGGAGCGTTTTGGGACGTCCTGAAACTTCAAGAGCGGAAGCTGTAGGAGAGGACAGTATTGCTGTGTGACAGCTGAGCAGGGTCCCAAATTCTTGCACGA
Organism: Mormyrops boulengeri; assembly: GCA_026781065.1. NCBI lineage: Eukaryota > Metazoa > Chordata > Actinopteri > Osteoglossiformes > Mormyridae > Mormyrops > Mormyrops boulengeri. The sequence continues at coordinate 983,242 of JAODLD010000124.1, forward strand.
CAAGTGATACCTTCCTTGGGGAGGAACGTTCAAAGGTACGGGGGGGCGCCCCCCCCCCCCCCCCCCCCCCCCCCCCCCCCCCACCCCCC
>JAODLD010000124.1:985574-997278 GCA_026781065.1 Mormyrops boulengeri
CCCCCCGGTAAAAGGGCGTGGGAGCAATTGCTTGCAGGTATAGGCGCTGGTGTTCTCACCGTCTCCCCGGGCAGTGGGCGGAGCTTCCCCTCCGCGCCCGATGCCTTGGCCTCCTGCATGTCCCTCTCCAGGCCACGCACCACGGTAAGGGCGCTGTCAATCTCCAGGGGGCCACAGGCTTCCTGTGCCTGGGGGTGGGGGGGGTGGGGGTGGGGACAGGAAATGAGGAGTGTGGCTCGAGTTCACACAGCAGGGCCTTCTGGCACATGCCGCATTCGTCGGCTATTTTGATAAGCCTGCCTGAGAACAGGAAGATGACGGCTCGCCGTCCCCGAACTCAAAGTGACGGGTTTGGGTGAGAGTCTGCAGCTACCCACAAGATTACTATCCGACTACGATCACGTTGGCTGTTTTTGAACGACACACGTTTACTCTTTCGGTGGTCATTCTTAGGTGTCGACAGTCTCGTCAACCACCTTCATTGTGATAAAGCAATAACAAAAGCAGCCTGCAAACATGCCCCAGCCAGACACGAGGGAGCGTTACCGCTTCACGGTGTTAATGTACAAATCCACAGGCCATCATTTATTAAACATGTATTAACGTTTTCCCAGCAGACACGAATCCACGGGACCCTGGCCCCGGCTTCCCAAGCGGATGAGTTCAGGCGCCCACGCCAGGGGGGCGGGGCCTCACCCTCTGGGCAGCAGTACGCAGCTCCCCGAGGGCATTGGCCAGGTTCTTGGCACACTGGCTGAGCTGCATGGCGGACGCCTGGTCACTGATGGTTGGCACGGTGGCCTTGGCGGCTGTCACCATCTTCGCTCCAGGCTGGGGGGCACAGATAATCTGTTACTATAATGCACAGCATTTTAGCCTCAAACATAAATGTTAAAATTGTTACATATTATATAAAATAGAAGCTTAAGGTCTAGTATCAGTTGCCCTGTTTGAAGCCCACCAGACCACCAGTGCCCCCCCCCCCCCCACCTGTAGAAAGTTCTGGCTTGCTCCGATGAGGGCCAGCTGGGCGCTGGGGCTGTCCGGCTGCGACTGGCTGCCTCGTACCCCCTGGACCAGCATGGGGATCTGGTCTGCGACCACCTACCATGCACACAGCAGACATGTCACACTGTGCCCGCTTCCCCAGCCGCACTCTAGGGGTCACTGCAGGACGCGGTTTCCCCTAAGCCTCCCCAGGCCCCCAAATAAAGCCTGTCGACTACACTTCACAGGTAACACCAAACAACCTGTCAGTCAAACAACTTTTTCAAGAACAAATATTCAGCACACTGCATAATGAAATTGATCTGTCTTCTGTGATGTGGATCTGTGATCATCTGCAGACCATAAAAGGAAGTGAAACAGAAGCAATATGAAAGATATGACTGTGTGCACACACGCGCGTAGACACACACACACACACATGCATTTGGTTCCCACAATGTGGTAACTACAACCCCCCCCCATAAACACACACACACACACACACATACACACACACACGCTCTATAAAATCACAACTACAAAGAAAAAAAAAAAAAAAGTCTCAACGATGCAACAAAAAAAAATCTGAAATTTTCTGGGAAAAAAAATCTAATAAGGAAGAAAGTGTTCTCTAAATAAGAAAGGATTCCGGGTTGTGTGGGAGGAGAGTCCTTGGGGGGACTCGGTGGGGGTAAACCATAGCCTGGCTTGCCTCTTTCCCCCTCTCTTGCTCTCTCTCTCGCTCTCTCTCACCTTGCAGCTCTGCACCAGCTGCTGCTGCGCGGCTGGGTTCTTGTTAGATGAGGCCGCGTGCTGTGCTGCTGCAATGGTCTGCGTGGCTGCGGCAGCCGCCTGCTTGGCTGCATTCTGCGGGGAAAATGAGAGACTGTCTTTGAGGGGGGGTATTACCCAGGGGTGGTGGTTAGTGAGCGTACTGTGGGAGAACTTAATCAATAGGTTCAGGTTAAGGTGCTTAACCAACCATCCAACCAACCAACCAAGCATCCAACTAACCAACAAGGCAACCATGCAACCCTCCGGTACCAGAGCCTAACATGAAATCTCATAGGAGTAACCAAATGAAATTTAACAAACTACACACACATTCATTTAACGGTTTTAGTAGTAATTTATCTTTATTTTTACCGGTGAAATGATGACCATTTCTGTGCCTTGAGTGGGGAGAAAGGCTTTGAACAGAATACTAGCTATTAAAATATGCCCTCTGGATTCTTGGATGACTAATTTCCTTGTTATTTCAAATAAATTATAATCATTATTCAATCTGCCTCTCAGCAGCCAAAAAGCCACAAAACTGATATGGTTAAAGTCTTTTTAACCCTTGTGCACGTCAGATCCAACATTAAAAAGTACAGCAAGAGCAGGTCGAATTAACTCACAAACCCATCGAAGACGTTTTTGTAACACGTTGTATTGTCGTCTATTTATTTAGCAGTCACTTTCATCCAAAGTGACGTATAACTGAGGAAAGCTTGGGGTCAGACACCAGGGTCAGCCAATGTCCCGGGAGCAAGTTTGGATTAAGGGCCATAATCAAGGGCCCAGTGGTGATACGTCACATTCTGGATAGAGACAAAGCTCTCTAACCTGCAGTGCTACACACTGCACTTACAATATCAAGACTTAGAGAGTCACGCTCATTTTCTGTGTAATTTCACCTCAGACTGACTGCTTGGTCTTTCTCATCAACAGGACACTGCTCTCAAGCATGCACAAGAAAGAGATAAGGACGCAAGGCTGTAGGGCCTGAAAAACGCATTTCAGGCTCCGCACGGCCAACAGCTATAGAAACGAACAAAGCAGAGGGGCTTCAGCGTTTCCAGCTTTTACAAAGTCCCTCCCTGCTGGCAGCCGGCTAGGCTCATTCACATATTGGACGTTCCTGATGACAGCCCAGAAGGTCACGTCCGGAAGAGTCCGCCCTCTGTGTTTCCCGGATCCGCTCTCAGGATAGCTTGTTGGCCCGAATGTGAACTAGGGAACTCAGACAAAACATGGCCCAAATTCGAAGCAACAAGCTAAGCTAAGGCGCATCGGGTCGTTCAGGCACTGTAAAAGGCAGCCCTGCGTGCAGAAACTTGCCCAGATTCTAAACTGAATGTTTTGTGCTCTAGGCATCTGCTGGTCCGTGACTCTGCATTACTACATCTTGATTTCATACTGCGAGCTGACGCCCAGCTCCTCTCTGCCATGACGCGACTTGTCCAATCTGCAGGCACCCGCCCCACCCCCGAGGTCCCCCGAGCATCCCAGCAGCGGCGGCAACAGCGAGGTCCGCACCTCCAGCTTGTTGACCAGCCTCTTCTTGATCGCATTCTGCGCCGCGGCGTTGGTGGCCATACGCAGGCCTTCTGCCGCCTCCCGCAGCTTCTGCTGCTGCTCCTCGCTGTCAGGGTTGGCGGCTGCGCCCTTTAACCAAGAAAATGGGCGGAGTCAGAACGCACCTAAAAACACTGACAGCAGTTTGAGCGGATGCTGCTCCAGGTTGGTTACATCATTGGCATGGAGCCACGGTTACACATCAGCATCATGGCAGACCTTGGCGGCTTCCACCATCTTCGCTGTGGCGTCGGCCAGCAGCTTGGCGGCGGAGAGAAGCTTGCGGGAGTTCTCCAGGTCTGACTCCCCCTCGGCGTCGGCCTTAATGGCATTGACCAGGTCGGAGGTGGCCTGAGCGAGGATGCGAGCCTGTCGGACCATCTCACCTGTGCAGATGGAGGGGGGCATCAGGGGCATGGATACATGGAGCATCTCGTTCACGTCCTCACATTCATCGCAGTAGCGACCCAACTCACCAGCATCACCCATGGAACTGAAGATGTTCTCGGTGACATCCAGGATGCGGTCAGTGGCCTCGCCGTGCCGGCCGATAGGCTGCCCCCCGGTGGCGTACTGCTTGATGTGCTGCAGAAGCTCATTCAGGGCGTGGGTGACGCCGGTGGCAGCCACGCCCACCTGCTTCAGCAGCTGCTCGTCACTGGTGGCAGCTTGCGATGCCTCCACACAGCCCTCCACCGACTTGGCCACCAGCTTGCCTGCCTCGATCAGCTGCTCCTGGCATACCGGCGAGCTGATGGTGGGGGCCACCACCTGGGGGGAGGGGGTCAATCATTCTCATCAACAAATAACCCTCCAGAGATTATGTTTTCCAGTAAAGACTATTAACACATTCCTGATTTTTTAAATAAAGCACTTATTACGTTAAATAAAATGAAAATACTGAACCCATTAGCACGAATTCCGTGCCGGTGCGAGTTGGGCATTTGGTAAAAAGGGAGAACTCAGCCGCCTAACACGTGCACCTAACAAGGGAGCCCCTTTTTGACGGGGCCGGTCGGAGTGGGGGGAGACATACCCGGGTGCAGGCCACCAGCTGGGAGGTGGAGAGGGCGCACTGGGTGGCGGCGGCGATCACGCGGTTCTGCAGGGCGGAGTCCTCTGCCTTCTGGGCCACGTTCTTGGCCTTGAGCACGAGGGCTGCGGCGGCGTTGGCCACAGCTTTGGCCAGCTGCATCAGCATGTCCTGGGAGATGGAGGGAAAGGGGGAGAGAGTGAGAGAGAGAGAAGGAGAGGAGAAAGAAGCAGGGGAAGAGGGAGGGGGAGAGAGCGAGAAAAAATAGTGAGAAAGTAGATTGAGTGAGAGAAATAATAAGAGCAAGAAAGAGCATGAGTGAGAGTGAGTGAGAGAGACAAGGAGAGGAGAGAAGCAGGGGAGAGGGAGAGAGTGAGAAAAATAGTGAGAAATAAGAGGAGCGAGAGAGAGAGAGAGAGAGAGAGAAAGCTGGTTAGCAGTTTAAGAGGCTGTGGTGAGACACAGATGGTATTATGTGAATTAGAAGAGAAGTAGATGCTGCAGATTCTCCCCATGCAGTTCCCCTCAACACCATAAGATTTTAGGAAGTGGTTCATTGCCCCCCCATAAATAGGTCTCACTGAATCTCAGTGGACAGATCAAAATTAAATGGCTCATCATTAATTAAGGTACAGCTCAAGGGAAGTGAACATGTAGACCTCATAAGCAAGCGAGGTCTAATCAGAAGAGACGTCTGTAGTAAGTAGTTCGGTGGCAATCAGATATATGGACGGCAGGATTATCAGGGTGACTGACGACAATGGCAGGGGAAAGTGGAGCCCTTTTGCCCTGTGTTCCTCCAGCACTTATCGTGAGGCAGTGCCACCTTCGCCCACGTGGCCACTAAGGCGTGGGGCTTGTCTATAGCTGCCCGACGTGATTCTCAAAGCACCACACCTGACCAGTTTTTTCTGAGTAAGGGGACTCCAGTCTGTAGAATGAGCAGAGTCCTGGGTGCTAAGCTGACGCTAAGCTAATGCTTTGTTACCATTAAGCTAACGCTAAGCTAACTCTGAACGGTTCACAGTAACTGGTAACAGTTTTGGGTCTTAGCGGCCTCCAGAATAGAAGGTCTTAAAGGATCAGATTGAATGTGGAGTCATTCGTTTTTCCAATTTCAGGAAACATTCAAGAAGGATTTTAAAATGGGTCTGCTGTAGTTCGAGGATGAAAATAATTCTTTAATTCTGAAAAAAAGCAGCAGATCCCCTGGAATAAATATGGAAGTGAAGCACAACTTCCCTTTGTCCTTCAGTGACCACAAAAACAGAGTAGAGTATACACACTCTTCCCTTCAGTTCAAAAAAAGGGAATTTCCATAGATTATCTGCAAATATGGTGGGGGTTGGGTGCTACCCCTGCAAGTTAGCATTGTTGGCACCACAAACGCTGAAGTAGTGTCTTCCACTGCCCAAGGAGGACATAAAGGGTCTCCAGCCTGCGTTTAGCAGGGTCAATACAGGCCGCTCGTTTCAGATGCATGCAGGAAAAGCGGGGTCAGGGAAAAGCCACTTCCCTTAAGAAAAACAAACCCCAAAAAAAAACGAAAAACGCCCCCACATTCTGTGCTCAGCCCTCAAAATTCCTCAGATGCCTGAACATTTCTGTTCATCTCTGGGGATTCACACTTTGTTCCCATAATAATATGTTTACTCCCCCTCCGACATAAATTACCAAAAAAAAGAGAACAAGGACGCTTTAAGTAGCTTGTTCGCTAAAACCACAGTCCCGAATGTGACATTCTCAAACGCTGTCAACTACAAAAACGACCTCAGTATTTCAATACTTGTAGGCACCCTTAAGCATTATAATATCGAAATTATATTTTCCCTCATCTACTGTTATAACATATTATCAGCACTGCCGTTTCTAATAACTGACTTTCAATAACATGGCTTAAAGGAATCTTGTAGAAGAATGCAAGTCTATCCCCCAGCTAGCTTTTATCTGCTGGATTATAACACCCAGCGCTCATCTAAAATCTGGGACGCTACAGCTGATATACGGGGGAATCCAGAGCTGTGAGCTAACCACTAGCTGACTAACAGAAAGATCTGACCAAAACCATCAAATCCCTACACCACAGTCATATTAGCATTTAATAGTTTACATTTTAACCGAAGCAACTCACAGGACTTCCAAGAATTCACAATTGGACGTTTTATGGGAGAAATCCAGGTTAAGTACCACCCCCAAGGGTATAAACACATGGTTTCTCCTGGGACGTGTGATCACAACCGGACAGACATCTGACTACACTGCCATTCACGTGATGAACATTCTGACATGACAAAACACGTATAACACAAAATACCAACCATTTAACCCAATCATCCCAGAAAAAGATAAGCTGCTGTTATCACTTTAAGACCTTTTTGTTCTGGTTTGTCTTGTATCTAGCACATTGTTTCCCAATCCGGTCCTTGAGGAACCAGAGTCAGTCCACATTTTTGCTCCCTCTCAGCTCCCTACTGGGAGTTAGGTGGGAGCGAAAATGTGGACTGTCTATGGATCCCCAAGGACCGGATTGGGAAACACTGATCTAGCCTGGTATAAACATTACCTGAATATTTTACAATACAAACTAAAACTAGTACAAACTGGGTGTACAAAATCAATAATTTAAACGACTCATATCGCAGTCAAGGGAGAAAAAAATGCAGAGATATCGCAAACCCGAGTCCCTATATAGAAAACTAGATGCCAGTTATTCGAGAGAAAGCAGGGTACACTAGTCAAAGGTGACTCTTAAGAAAGTCGACTCCACTTACAGTAACAAAATGAGTCTGCCAGTTAATGTCCAGGGACATCCGCCCCCAGGCGTCAGAACGGAGGCCGCAGAGTGCTACTATTAGTGGTGACAAAAGCTCCATTCATCTACCAGCTCTTAAAACATCTCCAGTACCCTTGTGATGTGGTACGCTAGAGTTCTCCTGCACCAGAAGCTGTGGTCTACTGACATGAGATAATCCAGTACGTAGAAACAGGATCACACTCTAAATTTGAGATGGTTGCTAAGAGTGACTATCACCACTTCTGCAATTTACTGGTGAGTAGATTAAGCTTATCTGAAGTTCTTTCTTATAAATGACCTGTTCTTCATCATTATTTAGATATACAGGAAGCAGCTTCACAAACTATGCAACTTAGTGCCAAGCAGGATCGTTTGCATCAAGCAATTTCTTGCCAGTGGGAACATCTCCTGCTTCTATAAATCAGCTCCTTGAAGGAACAGGGTCTAGTGTGTTGGCCGAAAGACCGAGGCAACCTAAACTTCCCACTGGCAACTTCAACTGCATCATGGCTGGAGATGGGCGCTTTTGGGAACGTCATGGAAAGGTGTGTGGTGGACCATGAGGTTTGGGGCTGGACACCACAGAAAGGACAGATGACCACCGTGAACTGAATTACAAGTCTTGTTAGGATAGCTCCATTATTGAAGAGACCGTTGTTAAAGGGTTTGTTTCTGCACGTCCTCAGGTATTGCAAGGCAGGATGTAAATACACTTCCGCGCCTTGATCCTTAATGAGGTGACAAAAGTATCTTCCCCCTCCCCACTCAATATTTCCAGCTAGAAGACACGTTGTCCCTCAATGTCCTTTAAGGGTCCCTTTGAGTCATTTCCTCTCCTTCAAACCCCCAACCCTCTCCAACCTCACACTTCCTTCTCCTCACACTATCATACAGCTGGATCTCCTTGCAGAATTCCGCCCAATTCAGCAATATTCATGGTGTTTATCTTGTAATATATATATGCACCTTTCTTACTTAAAACAGCCCTACACATGTGTCTCTTCCTACTTTTTCCTGTGTTTTGGACCCTCGGTCAACAAACCAAATCCTCGCACCTTAAAATGGGAATGTTTTTCCAGCTGGAAGGTGACCATCATTCTCTCACTTAAGTCTGCTGTTTATCATAAATCTTCAGGTCTCCCTTTAGTATGAGAATGGCATTCAGAACGGCCATTAGACATTTTTTTGGCCAAGATTTTTAAAAATATATTTGAAATTTCAGAGTACCTGAGGACATCAGAAACAGACCCCATGATGAACAGATGGCTGCAATCGAACGCCTGCATCCAGGACAAACCGCCAGGAATAACCTGGACAGGCTGTCTTCCGAGAGCAGCGTGAGTGAAGTCTTGATATATTAGTGAATGACGGAGTGGATCAGATGTAAAATTACTACTTTGGATCGTCGCCCCATTAGTGTGATTGGCTACAGAGAATCATTTGCTGAGCTCGAGGGCTTTGTGTTACCATCACGTGACTAAAAGGGGGGGTCGTCCGCCTCACACCCCTGAAAGATCCTTTACCTAAAAGCTGAACAGTGCAGTCACAGAGAGGTCATTGGTTACACAGGCGCTACATTACATCACATGCACAGACCTCCTGAAATCATTATTAAAAATAAGACTTTCATTTACTCAACTTCAAAGGTATATCTTCTTAAAAGTGCTTCCACCAAGACCAGGGTTGCAACGTATTGAAATTTTTGCTACTAGTCAACTGGGCTAGTTCAGTAAAAAATGTAGTCTGGCATGCATTTTTTTTTCTTTTTAACTTGCCAATTGTCTCGTGACCAGTTTTTTATACTCACTCATCTAAATTACTCACCTCAGGCAAGAGGACAAGTCTAATTTCCAGCCCTGGTCAAGACTGCACTCCCCCTCTCTGCATTTCAGTCTTAGCTTCTAATGCCAACAGTCCTGCATCGAGAAAAGCGCCCCCCTCTGGCAGCGAACAGGAACGGGTGTGCAGCCTACCTGGAATCGGGGATCTGTGTCGCTCTCGCCTATCTGCTGCAGCAGCTCCCCACTAGCCTGACCCACGTTGCCGGCAGCTTGGAGGAGGTTCTGACGAGGCTGTGGGGAGAAACCGACCAAGACATTGAGCGCTGAAGCAAACATCAACCACCCAAGAATCACAGAGCTGCTACGAGACCAGCTTTCATGGCCTTGGAAGAACCAAAATACTTATTTAAAAAAAAAACCAATCCATCTATACATCTTCTGGCGTCGTGGGGAGCGGCAGCCTTTACAGTAGTTCTGTCAGTGTTTTTAGTTTGTCGTGCTTGTATCCACGTTTTTTTGTCACTGTAGCACAATAAAAGTGATTAATCAGTTCTGCTAGCTTTATCATTTTCCCCATCTTCCTCAATTTCCTTCAAGATTAATAAAGTTTCTTTTTCTTTCTTTCTTATCTACCTCTATCCATCTCTCTTATCTATGTATCTCTCTATCATCCATCCAACCATTCTGCACTGTGCCTTAAAGAGAACCAATAAGTTGGTACACACTTCTAGTCTGCCAGTGCCATAAGCAAACATCTCTAGTGTAGTGGTCATTCCCTTTGGGACATGCTGGCCAGCCCTAATCCCCGTGTCACTGCTGAGAGCCGCCGCGTACACCGTGGGGAGGTGGTGCCGCTGTACCTCGCTGCTGGCCGGCTGGGCGGTCTTCAGCATGTCCGACACGGCACAGGCCAAGTTCCTGGCCGCCCCCAGCAGCTGCTGCCCGGTGCCACCTTCGTCCTCCATCAGGGCAGCCAGGAGCTTCACACCCTTGGACATCTCCGTCAGATTAGAGGAGATGGTGGTGACAGCGCAGCCCACCGCGGTGTAGTCCGTTTCCGCCGGGTCACCTGGGGGGACGACATGGAAGGCGTTCAGGACAACAGTGACACTGCCATGCTGGCTAAATCTTCTACCGATATAGACTCACGCTTCCTAGCTGCCAATTCTGAAAAGTAATCATTATCTTAAAAAAAACACATGAATTTCTGCAAGCCACAATGTACTATATGCTATTCTGAGCAAAAAAAATTGGAAGACTGCAGTTTCAGACTTGCAACATCAGTAAATTTTAGAATAAGGAAACGGGGAAAAGTGCACATCACATTCTGCTTCCACCGAGCAGTCAAACAAGCCATGCTGCAACACCTCAAAGCAAACTGGCATCTTATTTGTATTGGTACTTGGAATGGAACCTCAGTAGTGCCAAGGGAAAGGGCCGGGTCATGCAGAAGCAGAGGAACTCCATCACCCATCATTTTCTTGTGAATCTACACTTTCACAATGCAGAGCCACTAAATCAGCTACAGATCTCCTTGACTTAGACAGGAGTCAAGGTGCAGAAAGAATGATCTAGACCCGGGTAAGCAGTATAATGGCGAGATGGGGTCACCTGCTGTGAGGTTGACCATAGATGCGGTTCCTGCCGTGATGGCGTCCACCTGCGAGTGGATCTCGTGCTTCGACTCGTCCATTTTGTTCTTGCGCCACGCTTGCGAGGCCTAGCGGACAGAGATAGGAAAAAGGCTGTGGTCAATGCTACTCCATTGCTGCTACGGTGCTGGTGTTGTGCTAACTCTTAAAGGGACGGCGCTTGGCATTTGCGGGTGACTCACAGCGTCGGTGCCCAGGGGAGGCAGGGTGTCGAACTCATCCAGGGAGGCCTGGGCCGCCTGGACGGCCTGCATGCTGGAGTTGATGGTGCCCGTCAGGGCCTGCTGAGCAGATGTCTAAAACCCAACGGGAACCCAAAGCTTATGACTCAGCTGTGATTCTTAACCTTTGGCATGCCAACGACACAGCAGACATGGTGTCAGAGGTCTCTTTCCGGGGGCCGTGGTCTTACCAGCGGTGGCATGTGGCCCCTGTGCATCTGTCCGCTGGTGATGTGCTGCTTGGCCTGGGGCATGGAGCCCATCTGGAAGCTCTCGGGGCCGACACCGCCGGACCGCATGATGGCGGGTAAAGCGACAGAGCCAGTCTCCACCTTCCCCACCTTGTTGAACTGCTGCTGGAGGACAGTCGATCTGGCAGCAGTGAGTATGGTGTTAGGACATATTGATGTACCAGCTGAAGATAACGTGAAAACAAGGTTCCGGCGGGAGGTCCACCACTCCCGAGATAATGGAAGACGGAAATGTGAGCGGCAGGTCATCGATGGCGAATTACGAACACGGGTCGCACCAGAGTGCAAGGCTCGCACCATGGCATGCATGACTTACTTTTTGGGTGACACAGAATCTTCCAGCATCGTGGATTCCTCATCTCCTTCTAAACCAAAGTGGTCCTTGCTCTTTTTCTGGAACGGGAGACACGGGGGAGGTCAAGACTCTGAACCACAGATGGAGCGGCAGCGGATTTGCTCTTCACACATCAACCGCTCCACAAACACGAACCAAAGGTCACGACACGCATCACATAAAAAAAAGACATAGTAACTCTGAAACAGGGGGGGGGGGCCGCCGCGGAGGGCGGGGGCCGCCCCGGGGCCGGGCCGGAGGGGGGGGGTGGGGGGGGGGGGGGGGGGGGGGGGGGGGGGGCGGCGCGGGGG
>JAODLD010000124.1:997378-1013611 GCA_026781065.1 Mormyrops boulengeri
GGCCGCGGATTGTCTCTTCACACATCCACCTCTCCACAAACCCGAACCAAACGTCACGACACGCATCACATAAACAAAAGCCCGAGTAACTCTGAAACAAACCCCCCCGCGCCCCCCCTCGTGTGAACCACGCATTACCTTCTTGAGGATAATGTCGATGTAGCCGGCTATCAGCTGTGCGATCTGCTCCCCCTCAGTCGTCTGGACAGAGTAGTATCCATCTTGGTAATCTCCAAAGTCCTGGGAGAGCATGAACATGTGTCTTTTATACAGACATAAGCACAACGTGGATCTTGGAGGCTTCACATACCAGGTACCCTCTTAACGGATTAGCTTATCGGGGGGCCCTATACTGACATCAGCATGGACACTCAAGTGATGCTGATTTAACAGACCTGCCCTGATGTTTGCCGGGGCCCCAAGCTATAGCCCAGGACAGTCTACACATCAATCCGCTCTAGACCTTACCTTAGAACAGACATGTCCTGGTTGGGGTCTGTGGCAGGTTTCCTCAGTCATGCTGTGGCCTGTTCCTCATAACATGTGACCCTCTATTTAAAGCTCTAATTTTCCCACAGGACATGAATCACTGTCACTCATATGCTTGGAATACCATACATCAGGCTCATTAGGCCATATGAACTCATTATTCTGCACAGACTCATTATGCAGTATTGACTCGATACTCTGCATAGACTCATGCTGTATGGACTTGCTACGCTGCACGGACTTGCACTCGTTTCACAGTAAGGACTCGTTACTTGGATGTACAGACTCAGGGAAATTAAACGAATGTGATCAAAGTGGGAAACATCACTCCTCTGTGCAAGAGAGACTTGGGAATGGAGGGACAAAGGTGTCATGTCACTAATCAAGTTTGTGTGAGCCCCCAGTTTACCGTGTTATATTACAAGAGCTGGGGGCAGATAACATAACAGAACGCAGGTGGGCACTGGCGCGAGTCAGCCTACCAGGGTGAAGCTCTTGGGTGAGGCGGCCCAGCGCTTGATGTTGGTCAGGCTCCACTCCTGGATCACTTCCTTGGTCTTCTCATCCACTCGCATCACGCTCTCCTTGGTGATGCCCAGCAGGCGGGGGACCAGTTTGTTCTTGCCTTTCATCTTCTCCTGCGGGGGGGAGGGGGGGCAGAGCAAGGGGGGTTGGATTAAATTACAAGAAAGCGAGACTGCAGGTGGAGGAAAAAAAAATGATGACGGGCAGCTGCGGGATGGGTTCACGGGCTGCAACTGACATTCAACACATCCCTGCAATGTTACATACATCTTACTGGAACATTAAACTAATAAACTATGGGCAATGTGGTGGATCAGGGTTGTGGGTTCGAGTCCCATCCCCTGCTGTGTGTGTTTAGAAAACACACGGTTTAGGTGCAGCCTGCAATGAGCTGGGGTCTCACCCTGGGTGGGGCTGGCCTCATGCTCCGTCAAACGCTCTAACAGATCAGCAGCGACTAAGTTAATCTAAGTGTTATGTCCTGCATGGAACAATGAGTGAATGCAGTGTCACTGAAAGCATTACCTTCACTAGGAAGAATGACACTCCGTATGTTTTGAGGGACCTGGCAAGCTTAACATAGCTGACTTTGGCTTCAATTTCTGTCATATTTTGGCAGCTTTTGTGGGCCTGGGAAAAGAGGAGAGACGCACACACAATCCAAATTGAGATGTTTGCATTACAGACACATTAAAGAACAGAGAACAACTTAATTCACTTTCGCAGACTATCGCAAACAAGATGATACACGATTTGCTTTGCTCGGTAAGACTTTGGTCAAAAACCTCACACTCACCTGAAAGATCTTTTTCTCTCCTTTGTTCTTGACATACTCTTTTGGGAGAAACTCTTTCAAACTATTAAGGGATAATAGATAAACAAGTAAGCACTCATAACTTGAGGATGGCCCCTTCTATGAAATCTTGTTTTAACAAAGTGACAAGGTCTTTTTGGGTGAAGTATGCTGCTTGGCAAGAAGCATATATTTTTTCTTGATACAATAAGTCACAAAAGCCGCAGGAACATTCTCTCGAACTGAGAGACATCGAAGTTTCACTAAATATTATCAGTATCTTGAACTGTAGCAGTATCTAGATGTTACTGTCTGCTTCATCAGAAATGCACCAATTGCACTTTAAAACAATATAACTGGAACATTCCTAATAATCCTATTTAAATCCATCCAATTATTATGACATTATTAAACATATAACTAAATACAATACAAAGGCCTTTGGTTACGATTTATGTGTGACTAGAATCGAGGATCTGCACACATTGGGCAAACCCTCTACTTTTTTACCAGTCTCTCCACACAGATTAACATGGCAAAGACTCCAGGACAGTCCTTGGGGTGAGACCCATGTACCTCATGCAGAAAGTATGAAGGAAAGTGGTCGTCTCTTTATTAACACAAGAGGGAATGCCGAGGAAGGTGATCCGCCACTCACTCTAAGAATCCGGGTTTGTGTTTGGATTCATTGTGATCACCAAACTGGATCTGGCACTGGTATCCAGCGAACTCGCAGGCCTTATCGAAGGAAACTGGATGGGAGCCATTCAGGATGTCATCTCGGGCCTAGATAGGAAGCACGAGGCGGCGTCAAACAAATGAAACAAAACATTCACAGTCACGGCATGGATTCTCTGCAAGGCCTATTTGCAGATGGAGCATCAATGGTAATATATATGGAAAGTCGTAGAGTCAAACTTTGGCAGATTAACAAGAAACAAGATGATGTGTGTTGACTTGACGCTCTTACATTCAGAGTAGAGAAATACTTGTTTAGACAGGAACAAAACCTTGTGAAAGAAACTATAATCTCAGGGGAACGATCCCCAAGAGCAACGAATGACAAAGTGTCTGAACCATTCCTCCACTTCAGCCAACCGTACTGGGATGAGTCTGGAGGCCGTGGTATATCTATTCCAAACTCTGCTTCAGCCTTGTCATCTTGATACCAAGATCACTCTGTTGGCTCCACAGGAAAGAGTCCTGGTTTCGGACTGGGAGGTACAAAGCTTTTCCGAACATCAGTACCTGCACGTAAAGCAAGTTGAGCTGGACGGGATCCCTGGAGTCCACGTTCTGGTCGGAGTAGAAAAACTTTCTCCTGAGGAGAAGCATCTCGGTTTCCTCCACACCTTGCTCCCTGAGTGTCCGTCCATGGTCGAGCCAGTTCACTGTGAGATGGAAGAGGAGTTACCCCTCAATGCCACTGGAGGCTACCAGCCTCTTAGTCATCATTTTGATCACAATAGCTAGAGACTAGAAGCTTTAAGGAAGCATATCATTTAAGGACCCAGGCTGGAAAAGAGTCTAACTGGGGTGGTAACAAGACTACAGGGGCGTCAACATTAAGATGGCAACCACCAGCTGGGCATCAAGCCATCCAACTGCAACTCCTTTTGGGCCCTCCACCCACCGTTAAATGGGTGAGGAGAGGTGAGGGAAAAAAAACCACTAGCCATGTTTGTTTCCCTTTCTGTGACCAGAGTCCCCTTGACGACGGCTGCCCACACAAGGAACGCTGTCTTGGACAGTCCTGCCTGGGGCCTGACCTCAAAGAGACACCAGGGCCCTGAAAGAACCTCACATTGGGTTCAAACCCTGCCTTGGCCTGACCTCACAGATATGTCAAGACCCTGAAGCAACCTCATGCCAAGTATGTTGCCTCAGCTTGACCTCACAGAGAAGCCAAGACACTGAAGGGACCCCGCATTGAGCTCCGTCTCGCATTTAGGTTTTTATTTTATTATATGTTGGGCACGTGAGCCTATTTCCCCGTGCCCCTGACCAGTCCCTCGACCCACCACGCTGGTTATGCACGTAGGTTAAATGTTTTTTATATTCATTTATTTTGCAGACACTTTCTTCTAAAGTGACTTATAAGTGAGAAAAGTTCTGTGTCAGAGCACAGGGTCAGTCGACATCCAGTTCCCCTGGATCAACTGTGGTTAAGTTCTTGCTCAAACACCCAACAGTGATATGATTAGCGTGTCATGAGCTGAACCGATGACTTGGACACAACAGATCCCTCGCCTTCATATCTACCAGCTGCTTCTGGAATCTCCATGTACTTACGTTCGTCATCTGTGTGCAGCTTCTGCTTGAGCTTTTCCATCTTCTTGTCATCTCGTAAGAGCGTCTTGTCCTTCTTCAGCGTGCCCGTGGTTTCCTCTTTCTTCTCCTCCCCGATGTCGCGCACGAGCGAGTACTCATCATAATTTGTGATACCTGTGATGGGGAGGCGGACATGGCCGTGGGAGAATGAGCTCGGAGATGCGATTTTGGGGATTAGTGGCCAAGGACATATATGACTACAGAAACACAATACTTTTGGGGCTGGGGCAACTCTTAAGTAAAACTCAGAGTAACAGTAACAGGTACAAGAAGATGACGCCCACCTATCCTGGCACAGATTGTCATAAGCATGTCGCTGACGATTTTGGAGTCGTCCACCATGACGGTCTTGACCGTCCCATCAAGCATGCGGATTTTCAGGGGGCGCTGTTTCTTCTTGTATTCCAGGGTGTCCTAAGAGCAGCAAAAGTATAGACATGTGGTCAGATGACCAGGCAGACACAGCAGGTGGTCATCTCGCCATGTATGCCTGTGCTGATTACCATTAGTTCATTTTACAAATGCATGTTGCCAAATTTATGCACGGTTTATCAGTTTAACAACACGGGGCCAAATTTATGAAGCCTGAGGTGTAGGTATTAAATGCAAGTTATTTTATTTCACTATATTTGCATGATGTGCAGAGAGACTAGGATAATTTTCCTCCTGATAGAAGGACTATATTTCAAACTTGGTGAAAAGATGACAGCTCTATGTGGAAAGGTTCCCGCTGGCTAATGTCGTTCCCAATCGTGGGCGGCGGTAAACAGAGCCGCCCCCGCCACAGGGGACACATTCCGGGACGCGCCCAGCGACACGCTTGGGCCTGACTCACCCCGTTCCTCAGCATGTAATAGTCGAGGGCTTTCCCGGCCTCCAGCCAAATGCCCTTCTTTGGGTCCTCATCCGACAGGAACAGGCCATAGTCGTTGGCTATGAGACAGTAGACAGGTCTTAGGATGAGGGCTTCTTGCTGTGCTTTGTTTTTTTTTCCCCAAATCACCTGACATATTAAGATCTGGTGTCATGGACCATTTGGGGGGAGAGGTAAGTCTACAGTGCATGTTCTTCATGCAAAATATGAAGAGTCAACAAGCTGAAATTCCTCAGATTCCTTGTGGGATGTGTTACCTTATCTAAGAGTCACACCCCATTGTCATTGTTTTATGGGGGAGGGAAATAGGGGATGATAAATGGAAGCAGGTTCTTCCTAGTTACAAGAACCCAGCTTCTTAAGATGCTGATCATTCCACATTCCCTACTGACGTTGGCCAGTGACAGGCTCTCCAAGTGGAAAATTACTCACAGGTTAGCGCAAGTAAGGAAAGGATACTGCCGTTGTGAGGGGAGCCAACGGGGTTATGTAACGGAGAATGCTAGGCACATCACGCTACAAATACCAACCCATCAAGAAGTAAAAGCCTACGGGTCGGTTACTTCTTCACCATTACTTCCAAACTGGGGTGTATATAGGGGTGGGGCCACAGGGGTACTGGATCCAGCTGAAAGCTGACTGGCCCCTGGAATGCCCTGTCTTGTCACTCACTGATTCAAAACACATCACTGGCTAATGATAACTTTGCACCCTCTATATGAATTATGACCCCGCTTATGCCCCACCTTCAAAAATCGTAGAATCACCCCTGCTTCCAAAGACTCAAACTCCTCTCTACCTGGTAAACATAAATGGTAGCAGAGGAGGTGGTGAGCAGAATTTAGTTCCTTCTGTATCCACAAC
The DNA here is from genome assembly GCA_026781065.1 of Mormyrops boulengeri. NCBI lineage: Eukaryota > Metazoa > Chordata > Actinopteri > Osteoglossiformes > Mormyridae > Mormyrops > Mormyrops boulengeri. The sequence goes on from JAODLD010000124.1 coordinate 1,003,255, forward strand.
GGAACCACAAGAAGGACCTGACCTACAAGGCTCAGGACAGTGGATATTACCCAAGTGATTCAAATCCTGATGGAAAGTCATAATGTGCAGAAATCTGATTTTACCTCACCCTATGACAAGCTGCATGATCTCAGAACATAAGTATCGGAACATCATCGAGCGGGTGTGGAATTGTGCAACTGCTGGCATCGGGACTTTGAGGGAAACATAAGGCCGGCATTAAGGCAACCCGGACCTGGCGGTCACGTGTGCCGTTCTGATTCCTGCACGCAGACGCCTTGCACTCACGCTGGCCGCACTGTGCCTCCGGCACCCTCTCTCGGATGATGCGACAGGCATCGTACACCATGGTGGAAGGCTCGAACTGCATGGTCTTCACCACGGTCCCCACGCCGATCTTCAGCGACAGCGCCACCATGTCTGCTTCTGGCTCTCAGCTCGCTCACTGAACCTGAGGGAGGGGCAGAGAGGTGGGGAGGGTCACAGATATTCTCGGTTCCACTGACGGGAATCAAACACAAGTTCCTGGATGTAGCATCTCTCCTCATCAGGAGTACTGGCTCCAACTCGTCTCACTTTGATGCCAGTTCCCCACTTGAAACCCCTGTTCATCATTAACCACTGCCTGCGATTCCCCAGTAAACATCAAACTCACCAACAAGCCATCCTTAACATATTTACTTAATTCCCTATCATGCTGCAGTTCAGGTCACACACAGCTCATATCCACACAACTTGTGGTACTCGGAGGAGCTGCGCAACCACAGGGGCCGTGAGATTCGATTCTCAACTCTAATGCTGTTTATCATAAGTGCAGTTCCTTAGATCTTCTTCCCTTCTGCTGAATCTATGCTTCATTTCTGGTTAAACAGAAACATGAAATTTCATGTGCCAAGCATTTAGGATCTGATCAAATTCTATCCATGAAACGAGAAGCGACAAAACTTTGCAAACCATCCAGAGAATAAGATGCTACTGATCCTAAATTAGGTCCAAATTTTATAACCACTTTATTTTCCATCACGAAAGCACCCAAAAACTGCTGGTTCATGGAAGTGATTCCCTTCCCAGAATTTGTTGCAGTTATAGTTATATAAGGTCAGAATAAAGTAGCTTCCACTTGCAAGCTGTAATAAACTGAGGTTTGATTGGGGCACAATTATAGCAGAAAATAAGGAACTGCCTCTGGGAAAAGATGTTTTTTATGAAGGGGAAAAAACAGTCAGTGTCAGGTCTAGATACAATGTGGAAGAAGGCTAAAATTTTCTGAAAGTATCTGACGTTTCAAAAAAAAAAAAAAAAAGGGGGGGGGGGTTTCTCAACATAATGGGTGTGTGAGAAAAACTTCATTACAAAATCATGACAATAACTACAGCGACAAAAGCACTGTGACGCTACTCATTTCAACTGCATGGGTCTAGATGTTTCTGGAGTTTTCCAGCCTTCTTTCAGGAGGGACAGCCAATCGACGTTGTACATGGGTGTTTGCAGGTGAACCGCGAATACACGCGTTTTAAAACACCGAGTGTTCCCTTGTCATTCAGGTGCGCGCGTCCACATGTGCATCGCCATCGCCGCATGTGTGATCATGCACGCTTGCCCGAAGCAGGGTTGCCTCAACACGTTTGATGTAGCTAATTTTAGGTTTATGATGGAATAATATAAATTTGCCGTAAGAATTCTTGCATGATGGGTAAGAACTGGCAACCCTGCCGAAGGGGGCCATTACAGCCTGAACTCAGTGCCGCGACCGTGCCCCTGCAGCTTTTGTCCTTGTGGCTCTGAGTGTACCCTTGCTGCTGGAGGATGTTGCCCAACACCAGTTTGGCAAACTGTCTGTTCAGACTCTCAAATCATCCAGCCCTGGGCGAATATTGATCAACTCTCCGTAATAGTTCATTTAAGGAAATCATTAGAATAACCAAAAAAAAAAAAATGATAAAAGATAAAAATGTATATGCATAAGGCAGGTGTGTGCAACATGTGGCTTTTCCGGAACACACGGATACATCCTTGGAAAAGCAAGATGCGTTTGACTTTTGGAAATGAAGAAAAATAAGCTAAGAGGTAACGCTGAACAGCGTGGAAGTCACCCCTACCCCTATCCCTGGCTTCTCCCGCCTCCAGGCTGGAGCCAATTATTTATAACAGTAGGGATTCAGTCAGGCGGGTGCAGGGCAGCCCCTCAGGTCCGTACAGCAGCACTCCTCCAGGACCGCCAGGCATGCAGTGGGAGCATAGACTCCATCCGGGGGGAGAGCCACACCCTGCTGTTAAACGCTGACCGAACCCGCAGCCCAAGCCAAACGAAGCAGAACCTTCCCATGGCATTTCAGACCTGCTACAACTTGCATTTATATCTCAGAACAGCAGCAGCATATTGCATTTAGAATTTCAGTATCATTTAAACTGACCAATACATAGATATTTAATGGCATGCATGTCAACAACAGCTTGGCCAAAACATATAAATAAAACTAAAAAATTTTAAACCGTATAAATAAATAAGTACTTTTTTGCCTTTATATAAAAGGCAGCTATTGCTGTTTTTTGGGACCCAAGTCCAGTTTGCAGAAGCTCCTTGCTAACCCAGTGTCTTGCAGAGGGATTTTACACAGCTATTTGGCACAGTCTCCAGTTCGGGGGGTAGGGGCTGAACGGCATCCCAGAGGTCAAATCCATGGCTCTATATTTAGGGAGCTGGGAAGGGGGGGGAGCTTTTCTGGCAAATTTACGACATTTCACGTTCGCCGCTGGGACGGCGTCCTTCTGAATCGCTGCCAAGGGGAATGTATAGGAACTTTTAAAACAAGTTTCCAGCGAACTTGCTAGAAAGCAATTCCCTGTTTATAACACAGAACCACTTCTGGAAGACTTGGTTGCAAATTAACTGCGCCCCGCTTAAACAAGCCATCTTTGTTATGTTTCCCTGAAACTTTTTAGTTTTGAAGGCTTTAAATAAAAGGGGGGGAAAAAGAAGCCCACTCTCCCTGCTACCGACAGCCCAGCACGCCCCAGTAGCTGCGTCCCTATTACCTCTGCGCTCTTTTGTACGAAGCGTTCAAACGAGGCGTGGGCTGTTCTATGCGAAATGCACAGCTGACACCTCAGTTCCTGCTGTAAGAAGGCGCGCAGTGGCGAGAAGCGGGATGGGAGCCGGGAGGCGGGAATAACACGGGCACAGATGCGAGTGGGTGCATGCCCTCACCCCCTCCCAATGTAGTGACTGCTTGTGGTCAACAGGGGTCCCAGACAAAGGCCCCTGGTGTTCGGAATACAGGCCAGAAAAAAACATCCTGAAAGACAGGAACGCCGTGAAGCCTCCCCCCCACCCCAAAGAAGTTTCCAAAAGGGAGTTTGGGCATTTGACACACATCCCAGCCAGAGAAATCAAGTTTTACTGTGATACTTAACAGGTGCTGGTGGAGGAGGAGCCATGGAGAGCCGGTGAGAAAGGTCTTTTCCCTACTGGCGTCTCTGCAACGGAGAGTCTGAATTCATACCGAAAATATTTATACTTGCGCTGTACTGCTTCTTATCCAATTTGCTTACAAGTGCTCAAAATCCGCACCTACTACCCCAAACTCCAGTGGTATAAAGGGAAAATTTTTGAACATTTTAGATAAAATTCTCCCCCATCCTCCCCACCCAATAACTAGTTCAAAATACTTTAAATACTTACAAATGACTAGGCTGATTTAGTAAACAAAAAGAAAAAATAAAATGACCGGAAATGGGTTGGGGAGTTGGAACACCAGACAGGTGCCCACTGTCCCTCACTGGCATCTTCTGTCCTTCTTGTCCTTCTTTAAACTGATGTCCACTAAATAAATAAGGAGACTCTTATCTGACGTACCTTAAGCGGCATACATTTTTGAGAAAGCAGAGTCAATTGAGGTTAAGGGCCGTGCTCAGGGACCCAAAGGTAATATCACTCTACTGACCACAGCATTTGAAACAGCGATCTTCTGATCACAGTCACAGCACCATAACCCACTGAGTCACACAACTACAAACAAATAACCCAACAAAGATTGTTTGGGATGAAACAGTGTGTGCTTGCCTGCCTCCTTGGGGATACTGTTGGCTCTCGTTTCTTTTGGACAATAACCAAACAATCTGGATGGGAGCTCTTGTTTACAGGTCACACCTGGGCTATAAATAGCCTCAACTCTGTTCTCACATGAGGTCAGGAAAGGATCCACTTCTGGGTTACACATCTCAGCCCTATACACACAATGTGCCTGTCCTCCCCATGACTGGGGGCGCTGTGTGGCTCGGCAGGTCAGGACTAGCTACTTGGATTCCATCGCAGAACATTTTACAGTTTTCTTAATCAAATCAAAGATGGTTGTCACACCACTGAAGAAATTCAGGTATATAATCAAAAGACGTCAGAGCTCGGATCACAATAGTGTCGAGAACGAATAAAATCTACTTTCAGTCAACTTCAAGCACAAACCAGAACAAAAACATCCCTTGATATAATAGGGTGATTTTTTTTAAATGAAAACGAGGATGGAAGTAATAGAAATTCCTTTGGAAATCTAAGGAGCAGACCTTCGCTATTAAGTCATGGCTGGAATTAGCATTCAAATTCCCTCGAGGGGCAACCTTTGCACATTGACAGCTCTGGGTGAAATGTCCGTTCAGTTTGTACCACACGTGTGTCATCAGCCACGTGAATTGGTCTAGTCGTTTTAAGGTCTGAGTAAAGACCATGGTCTACGACTCTACGGCCCTGGTTATGGAGACAAAGAGTCTGACAGGGCCTGACAGAAAGCCAAAACAAATCTGCAATCAGCTAACACTGCAGAGGAAGTGTTTACATTACACGAGCTGCTATCCCAACAGCGTGGCCAACGCTGGGGCGGGTTGGGTGCTGGGAGGAGGCACCACAGACGACAGGGTTCGAGGAACCTCAAAAGCCTCTAACCAGGTCAGTCACCAGGTCAAGTTTTCACTAGTATGAAATGATGCTGCCTATGAAACAGATTAAAATTAGGTCAATCGCAACTGTTAATAAGTCCGCCAGCGGCGATGGAGGGGAGGGTGGGGGTCTATTTAGCACAATAACCCCCCTAGCTCACCATCAAGCGACCTCACAAAGGCTTACAGAAGCCCCTCCCTCGTGAACACGGTGACACGCCCAGTCACATGATTCAGACGCTTGTGTAAACACGAGCCGTCCACGACGCACACCATTTGCAGCCATGACAGCTTAGCTTAAATCTTCTTACGATGTCAGGGGGGTGGGTGTGGAAGGAAATGTTCATTTGCTATGCAATTTAACACTAAATTTCATCTTTAAGTACATGACAAAAAAAAAAATTAAGCGAAAAGAGGACCCCTGAAACCATGTCCTCACTGCAAATAACTGTCACCTTTAAAAGAACCAAAAATTTAAAAGAACTCTAAGTGAAGTTCCTTCTACGGCTGCAAGACTTCAAGATTAAGAGTGTCAATAAGAGTTCTGGCATCTCTACCTAGAGGGTGCTTGGACTAACCTATTTTTTGCTTCTTAGTCATCGCCTGCTGATAATATCTATAAACTTTGCTTTGCTCTTTACATATGAATACCGGGTTTCAAAATAAACAAACCTTCTAGAGCGGCGAGATGTCCACGCCTGCAGCTTAACTGTGCACGGTGCGATCTTCACGCCAGCGATTAGCTGCAGTGACGGGCTGGTGAGAGTCGGCCATCTCTACGAGATGCCAGTCCACCGTTCCAAAAAAAAAATTAACAGCCCGCTGCCAATCACTGATGCTCTCAGATGCCTCACATTCTCCGTTAAGAACAGGTTAAGAAACCCCAGATGTGACAGAACAAAGTTTTTCCATCATCGATTAGTGCTTGGTGAGATGAACGAAGAGCAGACATGCGATTATAACCCACCCAACCCCCCTGGCATGTGAACTAAAAATTTTGCATTTCAGGACCAGCACCAGCTCTGCTGCGACAGCAGTATTTCTAATATTTCCGACGCAATATTTCAGAATTTGAGGTTCGAGAAAACGTTTGGTCACATGCCAGAGAGGTCAAGGCAGCCACTGGCTAGTCGCCTTGAAGACCAACTGCTCAGACCCCCCCCGCCGCCACCCAGACAGAAGCTTCCGGATGCCTCATGACACGCATGTTCAGGTGTGAGAGAACTACCTGGTGGAAACTCTTCTGGATGGGAGATGGCCTCCCACTTCAGCGTCACCTTCTGGGGATCTCCGTAACCTAGGTCCTGAGGGAGAAACAGGAAGTGGAAGGAGGGAAGGGAAAAAAAAAAAAAAGAAAAAAAAGAGAGAAATATTAGGAGGTTCAGGAGAAAGAGATGAACAGGAATTCTTGCTGCATCACAGAAATATAGATTTTAACCAAAAAAAAAAGAAAAAAAAAAAAGAACACTATTTTCAACTCGCACACGAAATACCTCCCAGTGCTTTTGAAATCCACACCTTCTGGTTACACAGTATATATGTTCTTTGACCATTTCATTATAATTCTGTGTATACTGGATGCCCCTAGTCTGATTTTCTCTCCACAAAGTTTATCATTTACGGGATGTCATCCTAAGCATAACTTACAGCAGACAAGGCGTATGAGTCACAGGGCATTTTCATTTAAAGACATTACTTGTGCCTGTCACCTACGCAAAACGGGGCTTTTGAGGGAGGTGGGATTTTCCCAAAACATAAATATTCACCCGGCCGACCTGGAAATGCTGACAGGAGAGTGTGCAGCAGCCGTGAGCGGCTTGTGGGAAGCCGGAGTGGGGCGGGGCACGGGCTGACGGCGGAGCCTCAGAGAGAGCAGCCACGCACAAGGTTAGGAAGAGAGATCCCACCATGCTGCTCACATAGCCTAATTCCTACTTCCTGTGCGATCGCCAATACCGTGTCCTCTGTGGCTGAGGCTGCCCACCGCCCACACAGCCCAGCTATATGTCGGGGGCAGTCCGGGGGTGTCCAGACCAGCCGGAGGCCGCAGAGACTGTGCACCACGTTCTTACAGTCAGGGAAACAATGGGAAGATTGTCTTTCCAGCCTTCCGGAACTTATGTCCGCACATCCAGGGCTGTCTGTGACGTGTGTGTGAGAGTCAACAGGGGTGGAAGGGGGGGACTGGGCGTTTCTTCCTCCCACTCCCCCATACTGGGGCATCAACCGGGGCAGGGGGACGACGATATTGACACTCTGTGGGGCAAGACTGTGGCTGCATAACCCATTCCAGATGTAACGGGGGATCTCTCACAGAGAATTGTGCTACATATGGGGGGGTGGGGGCCTGTGTATCCTTCCCAGACAGGCTTCACCCCCCCACCCACCCCCGACATCTCTTGAAATAAATGACACCCAGCATTTAGCCTGCGGCTGTCTTCGTGAGCTCAAAAATAAAATCCCTCTTATAGTCACAAAAGTTTTCAGAGTCTCGGGGTTTACAAACACCAAGGCCGAAACTGGGCCACGGATCTCCTCAGTATTCCTGCCTTGGTCATGCTGCTCAGAGCGTCAGCAGCTGTTTTCCCAACAGGGAAGAGAACTCGCCCTGCCAGGAACGCCAGGAGCGCCGAGTCTCATTCCAGCCTCTGGCCCATTGTGTCATTTCCTGTTCCTCAAGCCCTCTGCTGCCATAAAAGGGAATTTCTGCCATCTGAAAAAGACGTGGAGCCCCCCCCCCCCAGCCGCTGTCCACATCCTGTGCAATTAGAGTGTGTAGTAAAGGAAGGGAGTGTTTGTTTGGATTATGAGAGGGAGTGCATGCAAACAAACACAAAACGAGCGTGCAATAAGCCCTGAGTGGCAGCTGTGGGCATGCCGCAGAGAACCCGCATTCGCCGTTAATTGACCTAATTGATATTTCAGGCAGCAGTGCACCACAGGACAGATTAGTTACAACAATAAATGAAACATTATGATTCCTTGAACCACAGCGCCTTTTGGAAAGAGGCTCATCGCTGCCACCTACGTGTCATCAGTAGTTTAACAAAACACAATAACGAGAAATAAAAACCAAAAAAGCCTGTCAGGGCCAGCTGCAGGATTTCCTGTAGCGGATGAAGAGCCCAGGTCACACAGAGATCCTGTGTTAGGGCGACCCCACCCAAGTCCCCAAGCAGAAGCGCAATTACATAAGTCATTCCTCTGTAATGTTATTGGGGGGGGGGGGGCGGAGGGGGGATGTGTAAGGAAATGTTGACCGGGCACACCATACACATCAAAATCACTCAATACATACCAAACCAAAAGTTCTTTGCATCTTTGCCCGGTTTTTATAATTCAAATTATCCTACTTTATATAATCAAATGCTATGAATGATGCATCGCGCACCCCCCCCCCCGTGCTGTGTACATAAACTGCAGCAAATGGATGCCCCCTCTGTGCTCACTTGCACTCCAGGCCAACTGATGACAAACCCATTGTAGTAGCATCTTCACAATGCGGAACTCCCCCCAACCCCCGCAGAAACCATGGCCAGCCATCCCAGGCCGCGGTGACGCGCAAGGCTTCCCTAGATCCCCCTATTATTTTATTACAAATTTACTTTTCCCAGCCGTTCCAGACGTTCAACAAAAAATCCAACATCTCATTCTCTTCCATGTTCAACTTAAGTTAACATCCAAGACTGTGTTTACAGAAATGCGTTTACAAAATTTTGGGGGTAAATTAAAAGCCCACCAACAACATTGTCAACAAAGGTCTCCATTTCACTTTCTCCACATAGCACCACTATAGCGCACGCACTCGCGCAGCCCCTCCCCTCCTATCAATAGCCGCTGAACGCATTCGCGCTGGTTAACGCTCACATACCGAGTTGGCCGAACATGGCATATGCTGCAGTAGAAGGCACTTTGCAAACAAAAAAAAAGAAACGCAAAAGTGCCGTTTGGAAGTATTTTTCAGACGAGCATGGAAAGGCTAAGGATGTCGATAAGCCTCTATGCAAACAGTGCTACAAAGTTGTGGCGACGAAGTCAAGTAGCGCGACAAACTTGGCGAAGCATCTTAAAGACCGACGTCCCGGTCTTCATGAGAAATTTCGCGAGGTCAGTAAAGCTTGCGTTCCAGCAACACTGAACTATTAAACACTTATCAAAAATGTTAACTTGGCCGGTGCACACCTTAACATTAGCTGTTTATCTATAAGCAGTTAGCCAACAAACACGTTAGCCGTATGTTATCATTAAAGTAACAGATAGGCGCAATGGCTAATAATAAAATAATATGGGAACAATGCAAAAACGTAAAACCAAAATGTCTCCTGTAAAATGTGGTAAAGGACCAGTCATATTAAAAAAAAAATAAAAATAAAAAAATACCGTCGTATACCGTGAAACTGAATATATCGTGATATAAATTTTTGGTCATACCGCCCAGCTCTACTGCAAACATTCAAACACTATTTTAAAAGCCACGCTACTATTCACACGTAGAAGCAGCCATATTATTCCTGACAGCTAATTAACCCGAGAGGGACGTTTTTAACCTCACCCCTAAATGGAGGCGACCCTATCAGCTTCGCTTTCAGGCTGCTAAGCCGGTGTCGATCTCAGAATACCCCAACCGCAGCCTCATGTCCTCTTAGTTGCCGCGGGTGACAGTAACCGTATCTCGCTAGGCGCCGAGGTGCACACATGCAGGGGAGCCAAATAAAACTCTGCCGTGCGAAAATGGCTAATTAGGTGAGGCGGAGGCGAGCAACCTGCCCAGCAAAGACCGCCATCTTTCTGTGGGGTAAGAAATTAACGACACACATTATAATATCCCTCTCAATACCTGAGACTAAAAGATTCACCTAACCATTCAGGATGTCACTGAGGGACTGGTTTTTAAAAACTGGACAATTTGGTCCCATGCCACCACTTCTGAAAACATAAAACAGCCCCCACCTTTTGGGTCATTGAAGGAGCACAATATAGATGTTTCTAGAACGTGCTATGACAATTGTTTGCAGTCAGAAGCATACACATTTAGCATCTAAACGCTAAAATTGATTCTATAATTGATCTCGCCATCCTGTGCAATATTTTAAGTATATTTTTACATTTTATTTACGATATATTGTTTAACGCAGCAGTGCTTTGAATCACTGACCGGAAGGAGGCCTTGATGGAGAAGAGAGTTCCAATTATTATCATCGAGGTCAAAGGACAGATGTTTCCATCCGACCTCTGGCTGACTGGTCTTGTGACATCTCATGAAACCTCAGCCCCACCCCCCCATCCACCCAAAGGGCTCCATGTCACACATCCGCCCCCGCCCAACCACACCCCCCCCCAGCGGCCCGCACCCGAGAGCGGAAGAAAGCCAACAGGAACAATTCAGACAAACAGCAGCACAGAATGGATAAGCGAAGAAAAATAACCA
>JAODLD010000124.1:1013711-1023887 GCA_026781065.1 Mormyrops boulengeri
TGTCTGCCTTCCGGAACATTTCAGACATTCTGCAGCCCTGATTGGATCAGCGCTGAAAGAGTCCCAGTGCCATTTTATCGACATGCCGGCGACTCCCTTCGTTTCCTTTATTTTTAGTGTCACAGAAGCGGGGAAGCTCTGTTCCCATCGATCTCGAATCTGCAGCTCCGCTCACAACCCCGGACCAGCTCTTAGGTTCCTCTTGAGATTTTCCACACTTCTTAAACCTTCCTAGTCTCAGACAAGGGGCCAATAAAAAACGAGAACTAGACTAAAAAAAGGAAGACAAATGTTAAGTCAGTAAGACTTCCCCTTTCCATTCCTCAGAATTCAGCAAATTAATAACAGAACAAAAAAAAATAAATAAGGATTTGAATTCTTAAAGCTTAAAGACTTTTCATTGCTCCATTTGAAGCCTTTTTAATATCTAGAGATTAATGTTAAGTTATAAACAGGACACCTTAAGAGGCGCTGATGATCTGTCTTAAACAGATGAGATTTGTTACTCTCCAAGGCGTAAAGTTTAGCACAGAAATACCTCAAATGTATGACGTACAGACAAAGTAAGTGTAGCCAAAACAGCAACCAGATGTGCCACAGCTCAGCAGAGGAAAATCGCATTACAGTCACGGAAAACCTGCGTCCAAAAAGTGCAGCGGACGATGCATCTTCTGCGGCTTGGGGCCTGACATTAACGTCCAATAAAGACACAATCGGGACAAACATAGAGCGCATGCAGAGACGTTTTCGGTCTGGGGTCCATCACACACACCCCCACGGACACATTTAAAGCCATCCTGAGCTGCGTGGGACACCGCTTACGGACTCCAGGATGTCGACCCGTCCCACTAGGGTTACCTTACTGTACCAAAGTTATAACCTGCACCCCCCCTAAAAGCTGCCGCTGAAAGAGGAATGACCAGCTCTCAGCATGCACAATTACACCACACCAGGGGAGTAGGCAGGGGAGGGGCCACAGGGACACTGGGCTGTGCTGAAAGTTGACTGGCCCCCAGAGTGCTCCCTCCCTGTGAGTTAGTGAATGAATGGTAAATGGACTGCATTTATATAGCGCTTTTCTACTCCTACGAGTACTCAAAGTGCTTTACAATTCATGCCTCACATTCACCCATTCATACACCGGTGGCGAAGGCTGCCATGCAAGGCGCCAACCTGCACACCGGGAGCAATTTGGGGTTTAGTGTCTTGCTCAAGAACACTTTGATGGGGTCAGGAGGAACCAGGGCATGAACCTGCAACCTACGGTTGCAGGACGATAGCACTACCTCCTGCGCCACCATCAAGAGTTCAATGAATGAATGAAGGAAGGAAGAATCAAGAGTTCATTCAATGAATGAGTGGTTGCATTTATATAGCACGTTTCAAGAAAACCAAAGATCTTTACAGAACCTATGGGGAGCTACTTTATCTCCACCACTGCTGTCTAGCATCCACCTGGATGATGCAACTGCAGCCATTCTGCACCAGTATAGTTACCACACAGTGCAGGGGCAGGAGAGAATTCACCAGTTAGATATAGGGGATGATTAGGAGGCCAGATTTGATAGGAGCACAGTGGGAAATTTTAGCCAGGACATCGCTGTACCACCTCTACTCTTTGGAAAGATGCCCAGGTACCTTTTATGACCTCGCAGGGCCCGTGTCACTGCACAGGAGCACTGGGATCCACACATAGCACTGGATAATAAGATTGGCCCCTCTGAACGAATTATTAAAAAAAGAAAAATCCTTTAATCGTCGCTGCACCGCACACTCTCTCAGGAGGCCCCCCAAGCTTAATTCAGGGTGCAGCACCTCATCACCACCACGAACGGTGAGGTCTAAACCCCAGGCTTCTCAGAGTTTGAACTCTTGCACTCCCAGGATCACAGTGTATTTTTAGCAGGGCGGTGATTTAGCTGGTTTGAGAAAAAGAAAAAAAAAATTGAAAGAGTTTAATAGCCGTGACTCAGTCATGCCTTTTTATTACAGCGACTAAACCCAAAGCCTTGATCGGACTGGTCCGCCGTCACCTACTGTTCTGACTTAATTGTTTCTTCTTTAATATCCAGTTTGTACAATGGCAGTGTGGGAGTGGCAGTGACCATCGACCTCATTTACACCACCACCATCATCAACATGACGATCATCATCACGGTTACACCATAAGGAGCAGTTTTGGCTCGGAGCCCAGTGACTGCATTCCAGGGTAGCCGAGATGTGTAGCGGCACTGACACACTGCAGCAGATGGCGAGCTGCACCAAATTCCCACTGCCCATCCCTCTCCAGCCCTCCTCAGCCTTGCTCCCTCATTCACAGGCAACTTGGTGCCAACTGGACCTCTCAGAGCCTTGGATCATAACCAACTGTCCATCTCCAAGAAACAAAGGGGACCGTCCTCATGTGGGACGCTGTCCTCTCAAAAAGACAAGCAGAATCTCCAGGCCGGCCCAGGAGGTGACGACCAGGCAAGAACTCGGTTCTTTGGTCTTGGTCAGAGGTTTCAAGTCACTCAGCATTCATTTTGTAACATTTAAGTTGACCAGTGTTTTACTCAAAGAAATTAAATTTGATTGATCCTTCTAATAACTTGGTTGCTTAGGAAATGGCTTACTACTCATTGAGCTTCGCTGAGTGAGCTTTTACTAACCATCACAGGTCACAGTCAAAGAGTACTCAACTACTTGGTTGAAACAAAATTTTGGTCTGGATTTTCACTTTCTGGACTTGAACTATGCACCTTTGCATATTACAGCAAGGTAACTATTTAAGGAAATTGGCATGGCTATTGAGACAAAATGAGCTAATTTTATTGCACAGTTTGTTTACCTCAGAGACCCACAGACAATCCACGTTTTTGCTCCTACCAGGAACTGGAAGGGAGCAAAAATGTATACTGTCCGGCGGGGAGCTCAGAGGGAGAAAATGTGGACCGGGTGTGGGTCCCCAAGAACTGGATTGGGAAACACTGCATTAAACCAACAGATCCAACAGAACGGTGCAGCTCATGACGTACAGCTGCTAAGGACAGTTCTGGGAGACAGATCCGATCCACCTCCATGGAAAAATGAGTCACTCGTAAAAACCCTGGTGACTCAAAGCATCTTGGGTAATGATGACTTGGCCACAGTACCCATTGCTCTGGGCCCTGCCACTCCCAAACTCTGGTTAGGCTGCCAGCCATCCACATTGCCAGGACCAGCTCCTACACGAGTCTGCCCAAACTCCATCTCCGGTCTGAATCGGAGGCCAGGCCCAGAACGACACTGAATGAAGAATCAATTTATGCATCCTCAGCCACAGAGATGGAAAGTTCAGGTGCAGAAAGGAAAAATCCAGACCAAGATTTTGTTCCAACCAACCAGTTGAGTACTCTGTAACTGTGACTCTTTATACTCAACTGGTTAATTGAAACCAAATCTTGGTGGATTTTTACTTTCTGGACCTGAACTCTCCACCTCTGCTCAGCCATAGCACCGGAATGTCAAGGTATAACAACTGAACAGACGTCCAACCCCAAGGGACATTGTGGTCATTACATCAGCTGTATTTGGTCACTATGCCCATCTATGTGTAAAAAAAAAAAAAAAGCATTAAAAAGACTTCTCTAGTTACTGTTGCATAAGAATGAGCTGCAATCACACAGCTTTTGCTGCACGTTTGTCATATTACAACACTCACAGGCTACAAGGCCTCTCTCTACGTTTCTACAGCTTTTACTGTCTAAACCAGTGTTGCTCAATCCAGTCCTCGCGTAACCCCAGCGCTCCATGTTTCTCCTCTCTCCCAATTCCCTGGCAATGGTCTACATATACATGAAAAGTTTGACATCTTATTTGGAGGATTAGATTGCAAAACAGGCAACCAAACTATGACGTTCTTCAGTTTCATTCTTCTTTTCCCCCTGTTCAACAGAAATGCGAGTAAATGTTCGATAACAAAAGATCATTATGGTAAAGGTACCCTGAAAAGCAGAACTGCAGTTTTCCTTCGACTTCCTTCTAGTAGATGTATAAATATAAACTCAAGAGATAGAGGGTGCAGTGCAAATACAAAATATCTGTGATGGGTCTCCACTCCACAACGGCAGCACCTGTAGTCGCGATAGCAGATGGATTGGATGGATCGGCCCTTAGTGGAAAACATAGACATCAATTATGAAGAAAATCCAAAAATATAATTGAGTCAGACAGTCCCTAGAGCAACTGGGGGTTAAAGGCCTCGCTCAGGGGCCCAGCGATAAAAACACTTTGCTGACCCTGGGATTTGAACTGGCAACCTTCCGATCAGAGGGAGAGTGACCTGACGCGTTGAATCAAACGGCCCACAAACATAGCCCACCAAGCAGCATTTCATAAGGGGTACAAAAAAATGTGCAAATGGGCCTGTTTAATCCAGCCAGGTTCAATGGAAGGCACATGACTTTCGGGACTAAATCGGCACGTGACATCACATCCCCAGATGCCCAGCTGGCTTGTTAAAAACACAGGAAACTGCAGACTCCGCTTACAAGATGGAATCCAGATCAATGCATTTTGCTAAATCATTTCCTAGGCTCAGAGACTGAAGGACAGCGGTCTGGAAGTGCAACAGCCCTCAACTCTGCCCGTCGTTATCTCCCTCGGCCCACCGTGTCCCCCTGTGCCTCCCCACGCATCCGGGATGAACCACAAGCCGGCTGCTCCAAGCCGATACGTCCACAGTGCAGCTTCCAGATGGTGTGGCGAACAGCTAAACATACGTTAGTGAGAGCTATCACTCCAGAATGCCGTGTTCACATGCCGCTGTGGGAAGCGCAGGGATACTCGGATATGACTGACAAGCCTTTGCAGATCACGCCGGGGTGGCATTGCAATTCTGCTGCTGAAATTCACTCCCGCTCATCACAACCGTTTCCTAAATTGGACTCACCATAGGGTGTCCTTTACAATATCAGGATTACCTCACCTGAAATGCTTCGTCCCAACAACTTGATTATTGGCAAACGAGAAGCCAAAGGGTCCCATTCTCCTACATTTTACTCATTTGGTAGATACTTTTATCCAAAGCGGCATACATTTTGACAAGGCAGGGTCAGCCAGTTCCTGGAGCAGCTGGGGGTTAAGTTTCTTGATAATGGACCTAAAGGGGACATCACTCTTCTGACTATGGGATTTGAACAAGCAACCATCTGATCACAGGCAGAGAGTCCTAACCCACTGAGCCAAAAGCCTAGACAAAGAATCATGCAAGGACCTGTCATATTGGACAACACCAATATGGGTTTTGAACCCAGCGTAGAGCTAGGTTCATTCGGTTTGAATTCAACGCCAAAAGTGCTCAAACCCACTCCGTTCAGCAGAGTAACACTCAAAGATCATGCCAAGTCCCTCAGAACTGTCTGTATTACTGAGGGCCTTTAAAAGAATAAACTAAATAGGCATGAATCAGTCGCTACTTTTTTGGGATGCATTACATCCCTCAGCAAAAACTCAGAGAGGAGTTCAAAGCATGCGAGTGATCAAAATCGGCACGGACCTAATAATATTCCTGAGGCGGCTGGTCATCAGGTCAGAAATAACTACAGCTACTTGCAGAAGGCTCTCAAAAAAAAATTTTTAAAAGTGCAAACTCCTCTCCACCAGCTTAAACATTAAGCAAAATACTTCAGATGTGCATCATTTCAACTAGTTGAAAACAAACAACGACTGAACATTTAATTTATTTTAGTCCAGAAGCCAAATCCCCTGAAATGACAGAAACGCGGCTGGCAGGCTGTGAATTTCCGCACACGAGCGTGGGTTTAATGGCCGGGCTCCTCCTCACTTCCACCCCGCCCCCACCGGTTGGATAAAAAGGCCTTTAAACAACTCCGCCATTGAGGAATGTAAGCAGTAACTCTTGAACATCTGTTTGAGTGTAATCTATCGTGTAAAAATCCCAGCGGCTTTAATCGCTTCTGGCACTACACTCACGCTGTACCGATGGGTGATAGAGAGCTGAAGTACAACGAGAGGAGAGACCGGTCAGTTAACGTAAAAAGTAACATAACGTAAAAAGTAAAATGCAACCTAAGCCTGCAACATTTTAATGCGGGAAAATGAACCATTCATCTGACACACTGAGGTTCACCTCTAGTGACCATTTAAAACCAAAATGTCTGTGTCTTTAGCTGCGGCTGATGTCCCATCTGACTACCGTCCGGCTGGCTGTCATTTGGCGTGCGGGAACAAAACTGGAATGCGATTGCGCAACAGGACTTGTGGGATTACATCACGGCAGCGCTGGTCGGCGAGTTTGTATCAGCCAGATGAAAACACAGCTGAATTTACCACCAGCAATGGTCTATAAAGCATTCCATTTTAACCCATGGGACCGGGGGCGGGAATGGGGGAGGGGATCTGCAACCAGGATTTGTACAGCTGGCTTTTTCTCTTTAGGTATAAACACAAGGTAGATGCGTCAGCATTTTGAATTAACTTTACAAACAAGTAGACTGGTCCATTATGGGGGGATGCCTGAGAGGTGGCAAAAAAAGGGCGAATTAACTGTTTTTCTTCACAATCTGGACTCCCACATGACCATCTTCTCCCAGGCTCCCATAAATCATTAGAGGCGAGGTATAGAATGGAATGAAATAGTAAATACACACACTGTACACAATAATAACAATAAAGAGCAAAGCAATATAAGGAATACAAAACATACACATAACTGTACAGAACTTACACCACACATGATCAAAAAGGACAAAACACCGAATGGGATTTTTTCTGACTGCAGCAGCGTTTTGTAGGTGGACGGCTTGTAGCAGAAAGGAATGCCAAAAATACGTCGTACTTACCTGCTGCTAGCTAACAGGGCTCTAAGAAAGAGCGTCGTCGTGAGGACGAGTGGCGCCCTTTACAAAAATAGTGATTTTCAGTCTCATCCTCCCTTATAGGGACAGTCCTATCGATGAATCTGCTTTCTTAATGGGCTTATTCAGACCATGAGGTAAGGCCAGCAAGTTGGCATCACTGGGCCAACGGTTTCAGAGGACATTTCGCAACTCACGCAGCACTGCGTCTAACGCGACGCTGCTTATCAGGGCCTAGGCCCATCTTGGGACACAAGGGTTCAAACGCTGGCAAGAACAACTAGATAGCACTCCTCCGGCCAACAACAGACCAGCGGGTCAAAGGCCGCTGGAAGTATCTTTCAGCCATATCAGTGGGAAAGTTTCTCAAGTACTTCTCAAAGAGACGCAACAGTAAACAAGAGCAGGAACAGCAAACGGCCTGCAGGAAACGTGTCGCAATAACAAGCGAGCTGATGAACTCAAGCTTCGTCTTGCAGCCACATGCATTCTGTTGTGTTGACATGCTGCATACCAAGCTTTACCACCTGCACTACTAGCGGGGGCTCTGTCCCACAGAACCTTACTTTAAGACGACAAATCAAACTAATTATGGATCCATCTGCAAATGTTTAGCACCATTCTTTGCCAAAGTCACATTACAAAGAAAGCTTATAAATAGCTTATACAGTCGCAAGTCTCTTCACACTGTTGACTTTTGATCTCATTAGCTGTATTCAGCTCTGTCCAAACTGATGCAGCATATCTGCTGTAGCAAGCAGCTTGAATGGACAGGCTCAAAGAGACTAGATGCACTGGGTAGTCTGCGACTCCAACTGCAAGTAACAGGCAGTCAGAATGCTGTTTATGGCCCAGCTCTCCTGCTTGTAGAAGGTGAGGGGACCCAACTGTCTGTTGGTATATAACGTAACTATACACAGGAACAAAGACTGCAGCTCAAATTGCAGTGATGAAAAGGATGTGTTCTTACTAAGCATTTCCTCCACAAACCTTACAATCAACTTATATCAAAATGCACACTATTCAGAACCTCCTTTCAACTGTTGGCCACAGTTTGAGCAGTAATGCCTGCCAACTATCCTGAAACCGCTATTATTATTATTATTATTATAAGGTGTGGTCAAGCCAATGTTGAACCCTGGAGACCATGCACACGTCACACTTCCAGTCTTTTCTCCGGGTCTCCAGACTTGCCAACAATGTTCATTGTTGTGATGATCCTGGTCCACTTCCACTATCAACTTTTCCAGACATTACAGTCTTTTTCAATGGATTAATATGGTGCATTTACTACATTTAAGACATTAATTTTAAGGTTTATTCATCCAAAAGCACTACAGGCCAGAAGAACAATCATGTCTGTCTGCAGTTATTCCCTCAGAGACGTCACTGGAGTTCACAAGACGTCCTTGAAGTTCTCTGACAGAACAGAGCACGCATTGTTTTCAAAACCTAGGACGGTATCCACATGCATCCAGGACTCAGACACCCTCATCTTCTGTTCTGCACAGCACATCAGAGCCGGGCTGTCTATCCGGTTTATCTACTGAAAGACTTTCAAGACTATTGCAGCATCGCAAAGCAGGATTGGAGGCTTGAGAAAGGATGCAACCCATAGAAAACAAGATTCATTAATGTAACATCTGTGAGGGCTTCATTCAGCACTCAGCTAGGGACAAGTTGGGGACGAAGAGCCAGTACTCACCACTTTGGAGAATAGAACTGTGACAAAGCTGAATTCTGTGACTATAAAGGGACACATGGAGCTATTTTTTATCTTTATTTTTTTACCTAACACGTTGTGGGTACATGTCTGCTAACCTTACACAACTAGAGAGGTGTAAGCAGCTATGCAGAGTATTACCCTGCCCAACTCCTAAAATAATCCTGAACCCTGCAGGTCTGCAGCAAAGACAGCGTATAATTCTTTCAAAGAGCAGCTCTGAGCAGATTCACAAGGATGTTCCACTCCATTCTACAGGGAGAAGACAAAGCAGACCTTGGACCAGAACCAATTCTTCTACGGCAGCGCTTCCCAATCCGGTCCTCGGGGACCCACAGCAGTCCACGTTTTTGCTCCCTCCAAGCCTGGGAAACACTGTTCTATGGCGTTTAGATTCTGAGCAGGAACACCGGCTCTGTTTCAGACATCATGGCTACACCACCCCAGCAGTTCCATGGCGGAATTCCAGCCTGCATTCCATTGGAATTCCGCAAACGATTCTCTGCGGGGTCCGAGCCAGCACAGAGTGAGGCCTCTCGCTCCTGGTCGGGCGGCTGAAGGGAAACGACACACTTGCTTTATTTGTTCCTCAGAGGGTGCAGGAATGCAAGAGCGAGTTTTTAAACAAGTTACTCGGGCATGTAAGGGGAAAGATGAAAGCAAAACTGTGTCTTATTACACAGAACAGCAGATTCCTCCAGAAAGGCTTTATCGGCCTGTCTTCAAAGACAGATTATACTCTAGCCACTGCACATAAAATGGGGCTATTCCTCATTTTCAGAAGACTCTCTCGTCTGGGTGCTTTAGGTTGTATATTCAGAATTGTCAACGTACAGCAAATGGGAAAGGTAGGCTGGTGCGTGCAGGCCAGTGTGTGCCTCCGAGGGTCAGGACTCTGTGCCTCTGATCAGAAGGTCATGCTGGCTGGAAGATCCATGTCACCATTGGGCCTTTAACCCCAACTGTTCCAGGGACACTGGGTCACTGCTCTCTGATCCTCACTTACATGTCGCTTTGGATAAAAGCGTCAGATAAATAAATAGAATGTAATTCGTGAACTTTGGGATTTCAGTAAGTGGATTTGCTCTTTAATCAAATCTTTCTCATCACAAAACTTTTGAGACAGAAGATTAGGGCACAAGTTATGTTCATTAAGATCTAAAAGGCCCGATCGTGTCCTGTTTGTCAAGCCCTGTGCCCTGTGAGTGCCAGGCACGGTCAGAGAACCATGTCCTGATTATGTGAATGGAGGCAACTTAGTGAGATGCTAATCTAATTACACTGTGAAATGTCACCATTCTCTGGCTGAACGTACTCCGAGGAGCCCTCTGTGTTAGGCGAATTAGGGTCACGTTTATAACCCACCCACATCTCTAACGTACCGCCCACCTCCCCCCAGGACATGAAGCCCAGGGATGCTCAATTCATCAAGGTGGTGACAAGCCAAACCTCCATGATCTATGAAGGGGGGGCGGGATTCGCTGACATGCACAAGTTCACAGCCCTCAGCAACCTGGTGTCCACGATGTCCCCCCAAACGAGAAACAAACTCTGGCATTTCCAGAAGCAGAGCGACTTATTTACTGTGCGCACCCCCAAGTACTTCCGCCCCCC
>JAODLD010000124.1:1023987-1048554 GCA_026781065.1 Mormyrops boulengeri
GCCCCCCAACACTCCGCTGTGAAAACAGCCCCCCCCCCCCCCCACATCTGGGCAGATGACCCACACATCTGACACCTACAGGTCAACCTCAGTACTTCCTACAGCTACAGGTATGTCACCACGCAAGGTGACCACACAACTTGATCCCAGCTAGAGGCTGTGGTGCACGTACTCACTAAACCTGTCATTTTGCATCACTAGCCATCAAGAAACAACAAGAATTACTGGCGTATTGCTGAAGCCCGGCTCCAAGATCTGAGAACCATAAGGACTTTAATATGTCATTTTGTCTGACAGTCAAGAGTAATCGACATAAATATGTGGCACTTATTTCCTGAACTTCCTGGAAAACGGGAAGAGAAAGTAAAAAGCTTCCAGAGTTGAGCTATGGCTGGATACAAAGGGTGCATGAGAGCAACAGCAGATGGCTTACTAAACTGTTAAATAACAGTTTACAGAAGACCCATAAAAGCTAAGGGGTAAAGATATTATGCTCTATACTGAGTATTAAGGAAACTGAACAAAATATATTAATTTCTGACTCCAGGTATGGGTCCCAAAGGCTGGCTGTGCCACTTAGAATCAGAGTACAGCTCCTTGGCGAAATGGCTTCAAGAGGGAACAGGAAGACAGTGGGACACTGCGGACAGTGACCATGTGACCTCTGAGGTACGTGTGGGACGTGGGAGCACCAAGAAACTTCCTTCTTTAGACTCCTCCCATAATACAATTGCGCTCAAGAAACTCTTCCCTGTATGAGGAGGCTATGTGTGAGGAGGCTACGGCCGCAAGCGGAGCCGGGGAGCGACGCAGATACCGGGGAGAACAGCCTGACAGGAGCGCTTAGTCCGCCTCCAGGAAGTCCCTCTTTCTGCATCCTAAGAGCTCACTTCAAAACGGCACTCGGCCCCACGAGGCGGCCTAGCATGTCCGGTGCCCCCCAAACAAGGCAACGCGCCACCCGTTTTCAGGGGCGGAGTCAGCTGACGCCACGAGGGACCACCTCGGCCCCAGATGTGACACAAGCAGCAAGAATTTCTCTAGATCATCTGATAAACATCCCCACTCCTCCTGAGCCTCATGGGACAGCATTACCGCCATGTGCAGGGAGCCCAGGGCCTTACGCTCGGCTCTGTTATGGGCCACCAGGGGCAGCACAAAGCAAAACCGACCCGAGGTTCAGTCCTTATTTCTGTTAAAACGTTTGGTAACACTTAAAGCACGCATGTATAAAGCATTATAGATATCGTCATAATGCATTAGACTGCATTTATAAAGCATTATAATCATAGCTGTAAATATTTATAGACATCACATTGCAGCCATGTTTATCATGCATTATGAGTCCTCTATGAAGCTCTCATCTATAATGCACTATCAATTATTTCAGTCCATTATAATGGCTTGAACTACCCATTATAATGCATTATGAAGATTTCTATAATGCATCATGATGACTGCTTTAAGTAACTTGTTACAAATTATTCTTTTTTTTGTTCCCTCTAAAACAGACTAATATGAATTAAATTTTCTGCTATTTATTGAAGTTTTTTCAGGGATGCTCCACGCTGAAACAGCAAACAGTGCGTGTATTATCTGCACAATAACCACTGGATCTGGACTTGACAGGAAAAAAGATAAACGATTCCTTTGTGCTCAAGTAGACATAAAAAATAAGACTCGGCTAAAAAAAAAAAAAGGAAGCTTCTTTATTATTTACACCGTATGATATAAGAGGTTCAGTTAATCATCCAAAACGATAATTGATACTTGATGGCTGTTACACATTGCAAAATCATTACGGGCCGCAAGAATGTGACAGGGATCCAAAACAAATGATTTCTTTAGCCGAAGAAATCGCAGCGTGCGTCGCTCTGACCGAATATGGCCAGGCTGAATGTGTGGCCAGCGCCTCGCACCTTAAAGCTCCACAGCTCAGCAGATCTCCTAAACAGGAATAAAAGCAGCACATCTGACACACACAAACACGCAGGCACGCAAAAATTCAGTACTGGGCCTTTCGTCTGCATCACACTTCGTTTTACCAAACTAGGGACCACTGTCTTTCCCGTGTGAGCGGAGCGAGAGTGAGAGAGAGAAATTTGAATTCATAAAACTTTATATTTCTCTATGAAACATTGGTCTCTGTTTAGCTGCATAAAAGCCTTGAATTAACAGACATGCCCAGTAAGAAAACTATAATAAAGTTTCAGGAGAGCTAGACTTCTGTCCTCACCGGTGACCAATAAGCCAGTATTACTATTAAATACAAACATTAAATGATCTTTACGAATGATGGATCAGAAAGTACGTGTCACCTCAAGCTAACAGGCAGGAGATGCAGCCAAACAAACGAGTGTGATCTTCAATTTCTCTGACGCGTCCCCCATCCACTAAACCCACCGTTAATCAAACATAAAAAGAAGGACTTCAACTGAATTCAGACAGAAATTCAGACAAACTAAAATCTAATAGCCGCCCCTGCACTGTTGTAAGTCGCTCTGGAAAAGAGCGTCTGCTAAATGCAGTAAATGTAAATGCAATGTTCCTCCAATAGAACTTGTTCAGCAAGAAAGTTATGAACACAATGACACTCAGGAGTCCTACAGAAGCCTTTCACCTGCACTGATACACCCTCACAGAAATCTGCATCAGGTGGGTAGAAAAGATTTATATTAAAACAGCAGATGCCATTTTCCCCAAAGCAGTCAGGGTTTAAGGCCTTGCTCAGGGGCCCAACGGTGATAGGATTACTCTGCTGGCTACAAGATTCAAACCCACAATATATAAGACCCAAAGCACAGACTCCTGACCCAGTGATCTACAACGTTTTACTATGAGACAATCCAAATTATCCTCACAGATTTCTTTGGCAGGCGCATCGCAAATCCCCTGCTGCTCTGAAGCTAACAGGACCTTGAACGGTTACAACCGTAAAGCCATGTGTGTAGGTGGCATGTGTCTCAGCGGGTTGATCGGAAGGTCGCTGGTTCAAGTCCCAGGCCCTCCAACCCCCAATTGCTCCAGGGACTGTCTGACCCAGCTGCACACTGCTTTGGATAGAAGTGTCTGCTAAGCAAATAAAAAGTAAGTAGAATTTTCACATAAACTAACTGTCCACTCTTCATCCGCCAAGGCTCGCCGGCTGCAGATGGATAAATCAAACACCTGCGTTGGTGTGGACGTGCTCAAACTAAAGATGGAGCCTGGGCAGGAGCTGCGGCAGTGCAGCTCTCCTGAGGGCCTGGCGAGATCCTTCTCCGGGGGCCCCGGACTCCGAAAGCACAAAGGCAGCGTTATTCCCACCGGAGCCACTCACAAAGCCGCACATTGTGCCCTAAATGGTGACCTTGTTAAACGGGGCCTCACATACGAGCCGTTCCCGATATAACAGGACATTTCACACCCACAGAGGGGGCATCTCATTAAGAGATAATCAAGTCCTCGCCTGAACTCATCTGGACATCATCGCACATGAATCTGGACGCCGGCAGAAGACATTGAGTGTCTGGGAAGCATCCTCTCTACTTCACTCCTCATGGCCAGTATCTCAGCAAACATCCATCCATACATCCATCTATATGCTCTGCAATTCCACTTATTCAAGTACAGAGTACTTTATCCCAGAGGAAATTGCTTACAGACTGCACAGCACACAACCACACAAACAGACAATACAGACTACCACATACAACAGTTTCTAAATAAATATGACATGTAGAGACGGCAAAAAATATGTGGGTGAAATATTGCACAAGGGATAGACAAACGGATAGAGACAAAATAAGTATTATTGCACATGTGTCCTGAGTGATTCATCAGTTGTATAGTCTAATCACTGTCAGAAGGAATGATTTCCTAAGGCATTCAGTGGAGCATCTTATGTTGAGCAATCTTTGAATCTGCTCTTATGCCGTAAGAGGTCACAGTGACCTTGGAGCTTCACCAAAGAAGCAGGGCGGGGGATGAGGCGGGGGACACCCTGGACGTGATGTCAGTCTATCACACACACAACAGTAAGAGTATTCTCCCCCCCCTCTCAGCAGAGGCTGGGTTGGGGCATACTCTACCCCACAACCCTGGAGGTGAAACAACTTCAACCCAAGAAGTACAAAACACGAGAAGCTTATGTACAGTTGTTTCCATTCACTACTACTCTGTAGTAGATAAAGTTATCATCATGAACAGTTTTACTTATCCGAGTGCATTTTTTATTTTTTTTTATTTAAACAGAATGAATGAGTGAAGCCGAATGATCAAAAAAATACAAATCCAAGAATTCTAGAAATGATGGAAAGAACCAAGCCAGCACTGCGGACCGGCAAGGCACCCGTTAAACCACAAGTCCAAGCACACCAGGCTGCCCTCAGCAGCCGGACAACACATTTACACAAGCATGAAAAGAGGTAAGTGTCACTGCATAAGAACAGCAAACGCTAAAACAAAACCACTCGTATTTGACAAAGGAAATCATGCTATTCCAAGTGTTATAAAAAAAAAAACAGAATTCAGAGATAGCGATAGAAATGTTTGTCATCAGTACAAACAACCAGGGAGAAACTTTATTCTAAGAACAGAAGTTCCTGACTTAAAGAATGTGGTATCCAGGAGAGGCTGAGGTGATCCCCAACTGATGTGGCACATTTACATTTTATTGAGCAGATGCTTCCATCTAAATGCAGCAATTCAGGGGTTAAGGGCCTTGCTCAAGGGCCCAACAGTGAAATTATCCTGCACGGTCAGAGATTCAAACTGGCAACCGTCTGATCAGAGGCACAGAGCCCGGACTGCCCCCCTCGAAAAAACCAGCAGCAGGGCCACCAAAAGGGGAGGGGGATAATTAGGACAACTCCAAGGGCCCCTGGAATCAACTGGATTGGTCTGGCTTGGGGGCCCGGTATGGTATGCTTTCATGGGTCCCAAAATCGACCAAGCAGGAATTTGGGTTCATCAACCCTTAAATGGAGGATTTTTTGCTGCATTTCAGGAAACCACTTGTTAAACATGCAAGCATTTTGTGTTATTAGTGCATTAATTAAACCTCACGCATCCCGTCCAGGGTGTCCACCGCCTTCTGCAACATGCTCACAACGCCGCTCTACCGGAAAGCCAGTATGCGGGACGGAAGGATCAGGCCTTATGTGCACAGATTGGTGGATTTTATTAAGCATGGTGGAGGAAGGCAAACAGCAGCAAACATCCAATACTGCAGATTAAAATGGATAGGGGAAATACTAGATGAGAGACAAGAAACATGTCGCGATAAGGCAAAAACGTACAATGTGCACAGGAGAGTATTATTAACCTGGAAAGACGCTATCGAACACAGGTAAACGGGTTTAATTTTGGTGTTGTGAATGTAAAAAAAGATGGAAAGTAGAATTTACAGTCAGGCAGCAGAGGCCCTCTGTATTTCTGCTCCCCACAGCGAGAGAGCATGAAGAGCTTATCGCCCCTGATGTTCAGTCAGTGGCTGCGTCTGACGCTGCCACTATCGCTCATTTGCACGTAGGGCTTCATTTTAGGCCATCTCAAAATACAACCTCTCGGGTCCTCGGCCTGGTGTTGACGGCAGCGGTAGCCAGATCGCTGTAACCTCCCATTGAAATAGACCCACTAAGACTGCCACACGGCTAAAGGCAAACTGTTACTAAATAGAGGCAGCTCAGTGACAGACACTGGGGACAGCGGGCAGACTTACTGACACATAAGCTCGACAGTGGCTAACAATGTAGGGCAATGCAGCGAGAACCCCAGGAGATCACATCAGGCAACCGTGGGGAGCCCTGCCTGAACTCCAATTATGTGGGTCATCAGAACAATTAACATCTGGGCTATTTAAGGGGCACAGGGACCAAAAAAAAGACACACCGTCCAACAAAACAGTATAAATTAACAGCCATTGTTTCCAAAGACATTAGGCCTACAGCAGTCATTACCCTTTCGCATGAATCGTTTAGTTCATATCCTGAGTGATACACTTCCACTGAACTTAACTCTTTGCTCAATTTTTAAAGCCCCCACTCAAGATCTTTTATAGATGTAAAAAAGTGGATCCGAAAGTATATACTGGTTCAAGACTTAAGATGTTTAATCTGCGTGAAATATTTTAGGGTCACTAGAATACAAAACCCACTACAGGCGGCGCTCTTGCGAACTGTTTACTGATTACCGACAGAAACCAAACAAGTAACCGACGGAAAGGGTGCATTCAAACCAGGAGTGCCATCGCCCAAAACAGCTGATGCCACGTTATGGCTTCATTTTGACCAATTTGCTTTTCCTTACGTTTATTTTTCCAATTAGAATATATTAAATCACATGCATGAAAACCCCTCCGAGAGACCATGGAAGCACAGAGGCTTAAAAAAACAACATTTTTCCCTAGATACCATCAATAGAGAGCTACGGGTGTCATCTATAAGGAATCCATGAGCAACACAATCTGGCCAATCAGCATGTACCGCAGCACTATTCTGAGTCGTATTACTAATGCTGCACTTACAGGTCATGAGGGCCCATTACAGACGGATTGGTCCGGCACGAATTTAAACTTTTTATTGCTCTGTGTAACTGTCCAATCAGCACTCAACAGTCCATCATTTACTCACAGAAAACGATCATTATGGATCTTATTTCATTAAGTTAAAAGCAAAACTAATAAACGCAAAAAGAACAACGTTTCATACAAGTTATTCACATTGGTCATACTCTGAACTGAGAAAATGACTATACAACTTAAGTATTCACCATAAACCACCATTAGCATAACTATTACTTTAGGGAAGGTAGAAACAAAAATCAATGCACCACCGCTGTTCTTTTAAAACTTTTTACAGTTGTGTGTTTGACAATATTTTACTTTGGTCTGCCTTATCACACGTTTTCATTGACCGCATTGCTAGAAATCCGTAGCCTGCAGCTACATAACGTAGAGAGTCACTCTGTTACAAGGAAGCAGACGCCGCTGTCGCAATCGTTACTCCCAGAAGGCAGATATTTTCTGTCCGCCCGACAATTACGTGTAACAAAGGTGCAGCACGCACGGCGCGTAAGTGCAATTCAATGACAGATAAAGGCTCATGGTACGACAACTGCTTAAAGGCGATGTATGTTTGGGTTTTTTGTCGTCGACATAAATCCAGAAGGGGACAAAAAAAATTCAGGGACAGAGTCGTTCCCGATATCAAGTAATGACTGTCACACAGCCGGTTAGCCGTGTCATCTATAAATCGGTTGTTTTCGTTTCGTGTCCCAAAATACCCCGGCAATTTTCATTAAACCCTACAAATGCCCTTTAGCTAGACATGGTGTACTTTATCCACGGACGTCCGGGCAATCGGGTCAAGACCCGACAGGGACGTTACAGACTATGCCACCTCGACAAAATACCGTTAGAAATAGCTATCAATGAATTATAACACGCCTTTCATAGATCAGTACAACTTTCTTAATACTTCCGAAACGCGCGGATTTAAAAGCGCACACAGGACGCGAGATCGGAACTGCGTTTTGCTGCTCAGCGTAAATATAGCCCAGAATTTTAGCCGTGCATCACTTGCATCAGTCCACCCCGGAGCATATTTATCAAAAGTGGGATTTTTATATATGAGGCCACCATAGCATGCACATGGGGTACTTCTCGCTCGGCATAAGGGCTGACGTGTTCGGGGTATGTGCAGGCGGGCACTGCGGAGCTTCAGCTACAAGTCCGATCAACACTTCCTACGGGCAAAAAAATTAAAGAAATCCTTTTCTAAAAATAAAAAAACGCCGCCCGCATTTCCAAGTCCGACATTAAGGACTCAGACGATCGCATCGGCCCGGCACAAACTTCCTGATCGCAGAGACGCCGAAGTAAAAGCCGATGGAAAAACTGGGTTCCCGGAAGGCATAGCCCACTTTTACGAGGGTAGCGCTGTCGCCCTGCGTTAAATGTCGGAAAGAAACTTCACACCCTAGGCAAGCTGAAACTTTTTTCTCCTCCCCTGTACAACTCGCACAAGCAAAGCCCTTCGCTGCACTTGCCTTTCTCCTCGTTTGCTCACGGTCGTCGTCCCCCTACTCGAAATCGAAACAGCGGATTAAAGTTCCCCGTCCCCAGCTTCAAGCGATGGTCCAAACGCTGGTGTGTGTCAGATGGTGATTTTTTGCTTTTTCTCTGCTCCCTCCCTGCCCTGATCCTCACAGGCGGTGCAAAAAAAACTCCACCCTTCAGTAACGTTGCAGTCTGGGGAGGAAGTGAGGGCAAACCGTACGATTCGCGCTTTTTCGCGGCTGATACTTAGTAGCAAACACGAAAATTGGTCTAAGTTCGTTACTTTCGTTTTACTTTAGTTTCGTTTAAGTTATTTTGAGTGCAAAATTTAAAGATCCGATTGGTCCCCACCCCAAAAAATCCGTCAAATGCTTAAGAGACCTTTGATCCGGGACTGCTTTTGGTTTGAATGTATTTAGGTCAGTCTGTTTACATTTTAAATCCACTTGCTATTTATTTGTGCTAAAAAGGCAGAGATCTCGTTTTTTGAAGAAAGGCATGGCTATTTATTTAAATCGAGCAATTAAAGGGATGCTTTAGTAGGCAAGTGAGTATATAAGAGTATTGTAAAAGAAAGAAAGCGATGCCCTGGTTTATGCTAATTCGCTGATTTATGGAGCGCCCTAAATAGTTCAATTATGTACGCTAAACTGATCAACAGATGTAAAAGGCCAGGGGTTGATTTAATATTGACTTAATGCTTTTGTCAGAGGATTAAAACATCACTCTATCAATACTATGACATGTCGGCACATTGGGAAATGTAATTAGCGTAGATAATTTGCCTGCGAAACACCATTTAATTACTATATGCCAGTCATCGGAATAAATGGGAATTCATGTTTTAATTGATGGATACCCCCCTGGTTGATTTTACTGAGTGGTGGAGGGGGCTTTTAAAGTGCTGAACTCCTTGAATCTGCCAGGGTCTGCCTGTGGAAATCACTCATTCAAAAACGTCTCTGAAAAATATAAATATTCATATTCTCAGGTGAGGACTGCTGAGCTGAGCAGGGTCAGTTTTAAGAGTCTGTCGGGGCAGGGCTATAGCTAGAAATTCTCAGTTCGATGTATCCAAGGGCCCGTAATGTGCCGTGGCCCCTGAATATGCCAGAGACCCTATGCCCATACTGCGCCCCTGGTGATGCAAGTCAGTTTTCCCTCTTCTGCTGACAAGGCCTGGTTCCACTCAATCCCTTTTAAAGACAAAGCTAATTCAGCATGACAAGCTACCTCCTTTAACAATTCAAGCCCACGCTGCAGCATTTCTTCCCGGCTACGAGGGAGTGTTTTTCCCGGACGGACAACAAAGCAGTGATTCACAAGACGCACGTTCTAAATGTCTGGATTGACAAGCGCTGCGCTCCTGGTCCCACAAAGTGACTCAGGTACGCGGGTATTATGGCAACTTCTGCCTCCAATTAAAATATCCTCGATATTTGGTGACATCTGGATAGCGTTTCTGCCTGCGTGTTTTATTGAAGGACAGATGCATCAACTATTTCTTAAATTGTCTTAAAAGCTACATTTTCCCCTATATATCACAATCAAAATGTCATCCTGGTTTAATAAATAAATGTTTTAGGACCAGCATGGTATATTAGGCCAAATAGCAATGTTTTAGTTATTTGCTCTTAACTTGCAAAAATACCACTTGTAAAGCAAGAACAGTCGCGTGGGTTGCTGAGGTTAAGCCATAATTGTCGCATTAAAAGAACGCATACACGAGCCAGACTCGAAAACTGTGTTTAAGAATATGACAAGCGACTTTTTAAAGCACTCGCTTCTTGTTCTACGTATTTGTTTTCCTGTGACGAAATATAAACGTCTGTAAGTACGGTTAATTATGTATTATTCCGTTTGTTATTTCAATGGCTCCACCTAGTGCTGTCCTCCTAGTATTGCAAAACACCTAACTACACTAGGGCTAAGTGACATGATTAAAATAAAATTCCCTCACAATAGATTTCATAGAGCGGGATTGAGGGGTGTTTGCAAACGATACTGCACTACTACTGAGCAGATGAACTGGCGACGAAAAAAGATTATAAACTTAATTTTAGAATATTCTGAAAATCGCCTCGTGCCCCACAGTTTGAGAATCACCGACCTGCACAATGTTCCTGGGAAGTCTGCAAAAACATTCGCACGATAAAAAAATAAATTTAGATGGAGGAAAGCTGTATTGCTGTGTTCACAAGACGATGGCCGCAGCCTCTCTTTCCACCCTCTGCTGCCACCTGTCACTGCTGTTTCAGTCTTGGGGTGATTTTTCTCAGGTCTATTGGGTGTAGATTTTCATCCATATAATGTTATTGTGACGTGGTAATAAGATCAAAGATCAAGCAGAGTAAACCGAGTAATAATATCAAATAGCGTTATCCTCTTCATGAGGTTAAGTGTTTTATCTAAGTCACCCTTCCCTTACTTACTTACCTTACTTAGTGCTGTTGTATCAATTTTGGTGTGATTTATCTAAAAATTCCATTCAATCTTCACTCTTACAACGTGTCTGCAACAGTTGAAAAATACTTTGAGTTATCTAACAGGATACAATGCTTGAAATGACCCCTTTTTTCTGTCACTATTCGACGCTGCTTCAGTTTTGGGGCAATTGGTCCCAAAATTTGATCATTTTCAGTTTGTCACTGATACAATGTGTCAGCAAAGTTAGAAAAAATATGTAAAATGCTTTTGGAGTTACTGTGTTCACAAAATCAAGTGTCTTATAAAGCTGCCCTTTCCTCTGTCACCACATAACACTTCTGCTTCATTTTTTGGGCAGTTTATCTTAAAATATCAGGTGTAGATCTTCTCTTCTGGAGCCGACACCCTATCGTGGTGGAGGGTTTTGTGTGTTCCAATGATCCCAGGAGCTATGTTGCCCAGGGCTTTATGCCCCTGGTAGTGTCACCCAAGGCAAACAGGTCCTGGGTGAGGAACCAGATGAAGTGCGGCTCATTAGACCCCTTATGATGACTAACAACATAGATTCATGTTTTCACCGCCCCCCGGAGCCAGGCTTGGGGGTGGGGCTCGATGGCGAGCACCTGGTGGCCAGACCTGCACCCATGGGGCCTGGTCGCGCACAGCCCGAAGAAGGCACATGGGTCCCACCTCCAGGGCTCACCACCTGTAGGAGGGGCCAAAGGGGTCAGGTGCAGTGTGAGTTGGGCAGTGGCCGAAGGCGGGGTCCTTGGAGGTCCGATCCTCGGCTGCAGAAGCTAGCTCTAGGGACATGGAATGTTACCTCTCTGGCAGGGAAGGAATCTGAGCTGGTGCGCGAGGTTGTGAGGTTCCGACTAGATATAATTGGGCTCGC
The DNA here is from genome assembly GCA_026781065.1 of Mormyrops boulengeri. Lineage (NCBI taxonomy): Eukaryota > Metazoa > Chordata > Actinopteri > Osteoglossiformes > Mormyridae > Mormyrops > Mormyrops boulengeri. The sequence goes on from JAODLD010000124.1 coordinate 1,035,348, forward strand.
CTCGACACATGGCTTGGGGTCTGGAACCAGTCTCCTTCAGGGGGTTGGACCCTCTTCCACTCTGGAGTTGCTCGCTGGGAAGGGCACTGAGCAGGGGTGGGCATACTTTTTGCCCCCTGGCTGGGCACCTGTACATTGTGGTTTACCACGGTGGATGAAAGGGTAGCCTCCCTTCACCTTCGGGTGGGGGGACGGGTTCTGACTGTTGTTTGCGCTTATGCGCTAAGCAGCAGTTCAGAATACCCACCCTTTTTGGAGTCCTTGGAAGGGGTGTTGGAGAGCACTCCTCCTGGGGACTCTCTTGTTCTGCTGGGGGACTTCAATGCTCACGTGAGCAATGACAGTGAGACCTGGAGGGGCGTGATTGGGAGGAACGGCCCCCCCAATCTGAACCAGAGTGGTGTTTTGTTATTGGACTTCTGTGCTCATCTGCTGTTGGGGGAGGAAGCCGGTCAGGCCTGCCAGGCCCAAGCGTATAGTGAGGGTCTGCTGGGAACATCTGGTGGAATCTCCTGTCAGAAGGAGCTTCAACTCCTACCTCCGACAGAACTTCACCCATGTCTCGGGGGAGGCAGGAGACATTGAGTCTGAATGGGCTATGTTCCGCGCCTCAATTGTGGAGGTGGCTGACCGAAGCTTCAAGCTTCAAGGCCGGAGGGTGTGTTCCAACTATAGGGGGATCAGACTCCTCAGCCTTCCTGGTAAGGTCTATCCAGGGGTCAGGGGTCCTGGTGAGGAGGGTCCGTCGGATTGTTGAACCTTGGATTCAGGAGGAGCAGTGTGGTTTTCGCCTTGGCCGTGGAACAGTGGACCAGCTCTATACTCTCAGCAGTGCCCTTTAGGGTGCATGGGAGTTTGCCCAACCAGTCTATATGTGTTTTCTGGACTTGAGAAGGCATTCAACTGTGTCCCTCAGAGAGTCCTGTGGGGAGTGCTCCGGGAGTATGGGGTGCAGGACTTCCTTTAAGGGCTGTTCGGTCCCTGTACGACTGGTGTCAGAGCTTGGTCCGCATTGTCGTCAGTAAGTCGGACTCGTTTCCGGTGAGGGTTGGAGTCCGCCAGGCTTGTCACCAATTCTGTTCATAACTTTTATGGACAGAATTTCTAGGCGCAGCCAGGGTGTTGAGGGTGTCCGGTTTGGTGACCTCAGGATTAGGTCTCAGCTTTTTGCAGATGTTGTGGTTCTGCTGGCTTCATCGGACCATGATCTTCGGCTCTCACTGGAGCAGTTTGCAGCTGAGTGTGAAGTGGCTGGGATCAAAATCCGCATCTCCAAATCCGAGACCATGGTCCTCAGCCGGAAAAGGGTGGAGTGCTCTCTCTGAAGTGGAGGAGGTTAAGTATCTCGGGGTCTTGTTCAAGAGTGAGGGAAGGTTGGAATGGGAGATCGACAGGCAGATTGGTGCGGCATCAGCAGTGATGCGGGCACTGCATCGGTCTGTCATGGTGAAGAAAGAGCTGAGCCAAAAGGCAAAGCTCTCGATTTACCAGTCGATCTACGTTCCTACCCTCACCTATGGTCATGAGCTGTGGGTAGTGACCGAAAGAACGAGGTCGCGAATACAAGCGGCCGAAATGGGTTTCCTCCGCAGGGTGGCTGGACCTGTGTTTTCACTATGTGGTGCTGCTTCAATTTTAGAGACATCTGTCTCAAAATTGAATAATTTGCAGTTCATCACGTAGAATGTTTCTGCAAAGTTTGAAAAAGATCTGTAAAATAGTTTTTGATTTACCGCACTAACAGTGGCAAGTGCCCAAAATTGTTATTTTCTTTTGTATCACTATGTGGCACTGCTCAATTTTGGTGCAACCCATCTCAAAGTTATGAGTTCCAGGTCATCACGCAGACAATGTCTATGTTCAAAAGATTTGAAGTTTTGAAATATATCCGTCAAATACTTTTTGAGTTATCGTGCTAACAAGAAAGTATCTGAGGTGCCAAGCCTCCTGTCCGGGGAATACAATTAATGTCTACATTAGGCCATCAGAGTCAACATTTCTGCTGGATCTTAAATTAACTTTATCACCGATTACATTGTTCAGTTTTAGGAGTGTTGAATGAGAGAGTATTGCTCTTAATTCACCAAAAATAAATGAACAAACAAGCACTAATGCTTGGTAGAGTGAGGCGAGTCTTATGATCCCACATTTTCTTTTTGTGTGTGATGGAGGGAGGTCATGAGGGGTGGTGAGGGAGAGTGTCAAGAAATGTTAAAATCATGATCAGTGTACGCTTTCAGTAACATCCCTTTAAATCAAAGGCAGGATATGTATTCATTTTCCCAAGTTAAGCACAAGAAATTCAGATGCGAATCCAACTTAAAGGAGTTTGTGTACTCTCTAAGCAAGAGTCACTTCATGTGGAATCCCACATCACAGACATAAATGGCAAATCCAGCAAGTGAAAAATAGTTTTACTACTGCTTAACATCATGTATATTACACTTACAGTAAAGTGAGAGCTTGTGGGGGAAAAACAGAGCCAGAGGAATTTAAAGGAACATGTTTATTTTTCAGTTCATATTTTATGCATTTGCTTTTTTCCCTAGAATTCTTGGGGGAAAAAAATGAAATCAGAGACCAATGTACTCTACATATATAAATAGTTTTACTGTCAGTACTGTACATGATTTGCCAAAATTGATCTGACTTGAGAGAATCTATTTGTAAACATAAGCCTTTTCAAGATATAACCTTAGGAGGTAAATTTGCTTAGCTACAAAATTAAAAATCTGTACATCAACACCATACATACATATTTTTTTTAATACCTTTAGTACATGCTTGCAGTAAGGCTTTTTGAAAGTTCAGCGGCATGCCTATTGACCATCTGAGGCAATTTGTCTGCCCTGTTGCTCATAGCAGTTATAGTTCAGAGTCCCTTGGTCAGCATTCGGGGGATGAGGAAGTTAAAATAAATGGCTATTGATAAAAGGAAAAAAGCGAGTCCAGCACTGCCCCCTAGTGACAGATGTGCTTGCTGCAGTGCTTACAGTATGAAAAAAGGACTTGGCAACGTCCGGGGAAACCTCTACCATGTGGGCGACTTCAACCACGGCACTCCAGGTAGCTAACCGGCAAATAGCCAACCATCATACTTACGGGAGGAAGCGGGTGGGGGGAGAGTAATGAAAATGCATCACTTCTGTCATTGATGCATCCCCAGTTATACAGAACAGTCTGCTGTGAAGCCCTTTGAACTTAAGGCTAGAGGCTGAGAGACTCACAGGCCACCTATTCCATCACTCGACCCAAATCTCGTGGGGGCCACATGGCTGACGAGAAGGCGGACAGCTGTATGAGGACGTGTCCATGGAGAGGGTGCAGTCAAGTGGCATCCCAGTCCTGGACATGAACGTGGGTGTAACACAGTCTGCCCCCACCCCTCTGTGCCGTAATGGTTTGGCACAAATGATGACGAAGAACCGTGACAGCGACAGCAGGGGGAAAGCAGCGGCCCGCTCGTAAATAGGACACAGGTACTGCAGGAAGCCCCTTCCGGCAACACCACAGCTACACCTTTCCAGAGAACCAGCTGCTCTCTTACACGTTAAGGTGGCCTGTCGAGACTTGGAAAAATCCCGACCCCAAAACAAATCAAAGCTCAAATCTAGATTTAATCTTGATGCACGAAGAGTAAGGGGGGGGAGATGACACATTAACCATTACCATGCTTTCGATTTTGAACAGAGGTGAAAGTTTTGTGTTTGAGTTTTACGACTCAGTATTTACCATTTTTCCCTCGACAGCTGAGCTTACCGTTTACAAATAGATTTTATCCCCATATGCAGAGTACATAACACCTCTAAGCCCATCTCAAAAATATGCAAGGGAGGAAATGTGTGTATATGTATATATAGAGATATACATATATATCTCATGGCAAGAACGCTACAAATACAGAACCCCAGTAAATATAACATATCTATTCAATGCTTTCACTATTCCCTGCACTAACCACCGAGCAAATACCGTCACAAGTGAAATTCTGACACCATGCCCTGAATGTAGTGTAGAATGTCCAGAATATAACTTTTCTGCCTTATAAAGGAAAAGGGGGGGCTTCCACAGCCATATTGCTTAAGCTTTCATTTCCTGTTGGTGGCTCAAAGTCGAGCAACAGTCCCGTGTGCACATTGTCAGGTGCACTTACCACATTCGGCCACAAGAGGTCATTGGTCAGTTTGCTAGAAGGTGACCAACAACAAATGACGACGCTTTAAAAACATACAAACAATGTTGAAGCAGGGTATGCAGCCGTCTCTAGAGACCCTGGCAGGTTCACAGCAGGGTGCGTGCTTCGGATTGTAGTCTGGTATAGCTGTGCATTGTAAGTATGTCCCGTGTTCCATGTAATGAAATGATCCTGGGACACATTGAATACCAGTGAGGGTGGGGTTGTGGGCCCGCGAAGTCTTGTGGTTCTCAGCGTTCAGTGATAAATACACTGAACATAGATCAGAATGCATGAGGGCCGTGAAACTCTGTACCTCACAGAGGTAAATTCAGTGCTCTCCGTTGCTAACGGCGACCATTTCAGGGCTGGTGCTGTTGCCAGGTATCCGAGGCATCTTCTTAGCTGGACTGGGGATGAGCTGAGGGAGGGGGAGGGGGCAATTCTTTCCTTAAAATCAGGTACATTTATTTTTACTTGTTTAAATAGCAGTTATCCCTAGAAACTCTAAATAATCCCATACCTCTGCTGTGGTGGTGGTGGAGCTGACCAGCCCAGCTTCCAAGGGCCCGTCCTCATCCAAGGACCGTCTAGCATACTGCCTTCGGTGTTTCTCGTCGACGTGTGTCAAGTACCACGTGCCAGGAAACAGGTCATTCACGGTGCCTTTGGGGGTGTAGTTTGCTATGGGAGGGGCACAGAATTATTCTTTAAATTGGATTTCAATTGCAAGATCCTTCCACGTCTTAAAAAAAAAAAAAAATCATTCATCACAGGTTTTCTAAAGATCTTACTGTACGTCTTGGCTTCAACGAAATGCAACACAAAACTTGCCTACTTTTTTTTTTTTCCCTTTTAAATGTATTCTGGCTTTCTATTTTTATTTGTGAGTTAGTGATAAAAATACCAGAACACAGGTGAAAAACTATTGGGGGAAAAAAAAAATGCTATGACACTTGGCCCTGAGCCAGACCTTGTAAAGCACAGGTGGGCAGAGTCATTTACATGTGGGTGGGGCTAGAAATGGGGCATACATACCCAGGTGGTGAGTCTCCTCCCTCAGCTTCATGATGTCGGCAAACACGCCCGGCGACACTTTCTTGCGGGAGTCCAGTCTGGCCCGCAGGTCTGACAAGCTGGCCACCAGCTTGTCCAGGGCGGATCCTGAAATGGTGCCAAGATGGGGGGGGGGTCACCACAGGGCATCTCATGCAGTACGCTAGCAAGTTCACTAGCCAGGATGGCGGCAGGAGACCCACCGGGCGTGGCGTCCTGAGTCACCCGGATAGAGTAAAGTGTGGCGGCAAAGCCAGAGCCGTAGGAGAACACACCGATGCGCTGACCGGACAGCTGCTGGGGCGTGTGTCTGTGGGGGGGTAGTTAGCATCAGACTGGGCACAGCTCACAAAGCTATCCTCACTTCAGTCATTCGCCGAGTCATAAGTTCATGCCTCTTCCTAACCTGGTACCTTGGATTTATTCAAACCTGAAGCTTGAAGCTAAATTAAACTTGCGCTAATAACTGCTTTATACCTGCTATCATTCTGTTAAAGGAATTAAGCATCCTTGTCAAAAAAATTAAATAAGATCTCAGTGGATTAGGACGCTGTGCCCAACTGAGATATCAGTGCTGGCAGCATGATTTAACCGTCAGGCCCAAATTGGCCCAGGGACCGGCTGACGCTGCTTTCTCAATTGCATGTTGCTTCGGATAAAAGCATTTGCTAAATTAAAAAAAAAAAGGGATGGAAAATGCAGGATAGTTCATTTCCTGTGTTAACAGGAAATGAAGTAATTCTGCTTTCTTTTTTGCATGTTAGAACACCATGTGACCCTACAGCATGATCAGAGCGGTGTTCCTCTGCACGGCTGACTTACTGTGCCACCACAGACGCCAGGCAGCCATAGACAGACGGCGTGTACATGTTGCCGTTCTGGTTGGAAATGAGGAGCGAGGCCTTGGTCTTGCGGTCAAACATGTCCGCGCTGGCCTTCATGAAGGCCTTCTCCACATCCCGATCGAAGTAGGTCTCCTCTGGCTTCACTTCCCTGCAGGTCCGGTAAAACAGGGTGGGGAGTTAGGCTTTCTGATAGCAGAATGAAGACCTTGAGTTTCATACGGGACTGGGAGCAGTGCATGGCTCAGTGGGTTAGGATGCTGTGTCTGATCATAAGGTTGCTGGTTCAAATCCTGTGACTGCAAGAGTGACTTCACTGTTGGGCCCTTGAGCGAGACCCTTAACTTCCAACTGCTCCAAAGACCTTGACAATGATCTTGTGCTCTCAACTGTATGTCATTTTGGATAAAAGCGTCTAATAAATAAATAAATGCAAATGGCATCTATTAATTTAGCCTTCAAAATATATTTGTGACATAGATGCTTGACAAGGAAAATTCTGAAGAACATGACAAATTTTAAATGCACAACATAAATCAACAGATTATCCTTTTATAGGTAACATTTCAGTCTGATGCCAAGACTTGAAAATAACACACAGAGTCGGACATCCTCTGAACAGCGTATTATCCAGCCAAAGGGTAATAAACAGTACAGATACAGCACAATTTTCCGAGTCAACGGATGAATCTCAATACCAAGAATGCAAAGACCATACTTGTGGTCTTGGCATGACCAGTCTTGCAAACTTGCCTTCCAAACTTGGGGTGTGGTCTCGTTTGTCAAGAATGCAGCTGATGCATCCTTGATATTTGGGGTGGGGCAAGAATGACATCTGGGAATTTTTACCATCCTTGTGTTCTTAGTATTAGACCTGATCTTCAGCAATGGAAGATGACATAATACGGGTACCCGAGAACACAAGTATGGCTAAATATGCATATTGGGATTCACCCAGTGTCTTACTGATACAGCACTGAAAACATTATAGCTCTTCTATAACACACTTAACTGCAAAGATCTAGATGCATAGATATACAAGCACAGACTGCAAATCATACAGCGGGTAGAGCTGAAATTCACTGCGAATCTAGACCACGGTACACTGCTCACCTGAAGGCCTCCAGGCCACTGAAGATGCCACCTTCCATGTTGGGGCTGGGGTCGCTGAGGAAGTCATTCAGCACCAGGCGGGCCAGCGACTTCTGGACCAACTTGCAGTACGGGGAGTGGAAGATCATGTAGCCGAAGTCTTCCAGGTCAAAACGCCGATCGATGCCCTCTATGGTAGGTGGTGGAGGGGGACGGGACAACAACAAATATATTCACTCAAAAATCTCTCCGAGACACAAGAGCGCAGCCTTCTACCCATGAATCACTATGGCCCGTTGAGGCGTAAATGGATCCCCCACCATGTATAAAATATTGTGAATAAGAATGATAGCTTTCCATCTACAGAACATGGTTTTATTCATCATCAACCTGGTTCCCTTTCATAGCTGCCAGTCAGCCGACAGTAGGATACCACCCACCTTTCTGCCACTGAGCGTGGATCTTGTTGCGGTACACAGTGTAGCACCTGTCCAACGCGCTCAGGTAGCACTGGATGGACTGTTTGCCATCCACCACAGGGTACTCTGACACCATGTCCGGCTTGTAGAAGTCATAGGCGTGCTGCATGTGCGTTCCACGCAGACCTGCGGAACCAGAGCCGCGAGCACCGTTAGCAAACAGTCCCGCGATTAGCCGCGTCAGTCAGCAACACGTGGCGACTCTGTACTTTCCAACACAGAGTATTAGACAAACAGAACACGGCAGCCCAGCCAAGGCCGCCCTTTTAATACGCCAACAGCTTAACAAAAAGCTAATGGGGGAAAATACTGATCTGGCAGATAGCAGGCCAGTGTCTACAGATAAAAAAAGCGTCAGCTACCTGGGTCTGCATGACTACCACAAACATGCCCCCTTACACACTATCCTGCTTTGTGTTTATATCTGCAAACCATCTAATACAATACAATACAATACACAGGATAGAGAGTCTAAACTCCACTTCGTGTCTCACATCCTAACAACGGCACGTCCTCTGCAAAAAAGGGAACAGGCCGTTTCATCCGAAACAAAGAAACAGGAGGCGACGTATCGCCCCATACTGGCAAGTCTCCCACAGAGAAGACGCTGACCTACCTCTGTCAAAGGCCAGAGGGGCGTTGGGGCCCACTAGCATAGCCACCGCCCCCGCGCCCCCCGTGGGTCTGGCGGATCCTGTGGCGTACACGGCGATGTCTCCCGCCACCACCAGGGCGTAGCGACCTGCGTCAAAGTAACAATGGGAAGGAGTGACTAAAACATCTCCAACAAACACATAAAATAACAAATCAACAGATTTGCTCTTTTCACATTTATTTACCCATAATTACTAAAAATACTCCGGCCATTTCGGCCAAACACAGCATAAGTACAAAGACTAATGTCCACCTCGACGGCTTCTTCCCCCAAGCCACTGCCCTCCTAAATCAGGACCCATGAGGACCATACCGGCACTGATGGACCCTTTCATATTTAGTCACCCGCTCTTATGAATATCATACTCTTATTGACTTCATTAGTTTATCAGCACAGACGCCAAAGCTCCTTGCATCCTACATCTGACGTCTTTATCTTTATTCATACATATACATGCTTATTTATTAATTAGAAATAAAAATGTGTATCTGTATTTTATTTTTGTACTTTTGCCTTGATTGTATGTTGAACTGTATACTTCACGCCACCACCTGCACCAAAACAAATAGTGAATAAAATGATTCTGCTTATCCAGCGCATCAGGTGTTACCACATGGAAATAAAATCGGGACAGCGGGATTCTTACCGTCCCAGGAGCTGGATTCCACCCAGTTGACGGCATTGAAAAGCGCCGCCGTGCCACCGTAGCAGGCGTTTGTGCTGTCCACGCCCTCCACGTCCGTGTTGCCCGACTCCTCGAACAGCTGCATGAGGACAGTCTTCACCGACTTGGACTTGTCGATGATGGTCTCCGTGCCGACCTCCAGGCGGCCGATGCTGTTGTAGGACAGGCAGTTCTTCTCCATCAGCCGCTGCGCCACCGTCAGACACAGTGAGTTGATGTCCTCCCGGTCTGAGCAGAAGCCCATGCGGGCCTGACCCAGGCCAACTGTGTACTTCCCCGCCGCCACGCCATCAAACTGCTCTAGCTCCTCCTGATCAACATACTGCGCCGGGAAGTAGACCTCCAGGGCGATGATGCCCACATCCTTCGGCCAGGTGGCCTCACCGCTCACAGGTACAGATCCGGGCATCTTGGCAGAACTGCGAGACAGAGCACACCGATGAGACAGCGAGCCGCAAAGAGCTTCAGCGGGGGCGAGACGCAGCATGAGATAAACTTCACAGCTCCGCTGATGGGGTAGGATAGTAGCAGGGAGTTGTGCCTGTGGTGATTTTGTAAGCTACATTGTTTGAGCAGGGGGCATGCCCTGACGTCACAGGGGTTTAGCTATTGCCTATTACAGGGTATTTACCCACCGACGTAATTGCATAATCCGCTTTCCCCAGTTTATGCTACCTGTAAGTTTAAAGTGGCTCAAATTCCACGTAAAAACACAGATTCAGCCAAATATCCGCTATTTCTCAGAAACACGACACCTTTATGTACTCAAAGACCTCTTTGTTCAATACAGGAAAAGAACAAAAACAACTAGTGTCAATTAGACTTCGTTATTCGGGTAAAGGGCACGTAAATGAAATCTGACCGGTGCCCTTTTACCTAGATCGCGTAAAGATAACTACTGATGACCTTTTGGTCACTTACGTACAAATATGCTACGTTTACAGATGTTTCAGCACCTGGAAAAATTGTTGTAGAAGGCAAATTACTGGAGGGTCTCTTCAAAAATCAGATATTACACCTATATGATGTACTTTTCTTCCGATTTGCATACCGACCGTGAAATCCCGAGTAACTGTAAATTACCCATGCACCGAGAATAAACTGTCGTTACGATGCACGGGTTGACAGAAAGCATGCAATCAGCTGTGTCTACAGGCAAAAACACTTTAAGACGAACTTCCCTCAGAAAACCTCCCACTTCCTCGCTAGGTTTGGTCGTACCATCGCCCCACGTTTTCCCATCTACGGCATTTAGATGCCAAGCCCTTCGAGCGACCACCGCCGCCAAGGACGTATAGAATTCGCGTCCGGTTTCGCCTTTGTCACATTTCATACTTAAACTGCAGTTAAAGTTCGTCACAGCGCATGTAACTTCACGGCTCAATTACCCTGATTACTCAGCGCAAGATGCCAATAACGACGGGAGCCTAGTTTAGACTGACACCAACCTGTCCGGAAAGATTATCGGTGCTCCACAGATCCCTTTTTCCGCACTACAAGGTAACACGCCGAACCCTGGTTTTAATTTACAGCAGCACAGATGCGAGGCAAAACGGGTCAACAATAGCCCGGGCTTACCTTACAATCATAGGGTAAGTTAATAGGCGTTAGACGGAAACCCGTCCTTTGGAAAGATCATAAGGTCAGCCGGTTACGTTTCCACCCGGACCGACAAAGACTAGCGGACCGACTTCCGCCTGAGAGATCCGCGCGCCAACGTCCGGCGTCCGCGGCTCGCCGGGTGCTTAAAGCCACGTAATGGGATTAAACGGACATACCGTTACGATTATACAAACGGGCGCTAGTGGTTATGCCAGCTACGTTTGTGGGTGTTCTTGTGGTGTGGCTGTACAAAAATTAAACGGCGCCGCATCGCCACACGCTCGGTGACTCATATTAACCTAGGTCTCGAAATATTCAGTCTTTTATATCATAAATCAACTATTAACAACTTCCTGCATTTAATAAATACGGGAAGTAAGTTGTATACAAATACGTGTACTAAATATTAAATGTTACTTTTAGATGTATTAGAATTTTAAAAGTACATTTTGAATGTTCAGCCGCAACAATTGTTATCCTCTAAGTGCCAAGGTACTGACAGTCATTCGAAAGAATGACGACATCTACAAGTTGTCATATGCATACGTAGTAAATGTCACTTCTTTTTGTAGTTAGCAATTTGCGAATCTAAAACAAATGAAATGTAGCTAGGTACAATTACACCTCGCTTGTTAGCCATCTTTCAACAATGTCAACCCAAAGATACACTTTCGTTGTGTTTTACATAAGACCGGTTCAACATAAGTTATTCGTGTATCATAACACATCTTTATATTAGGTAATCACTCACCGGAGACACAGACGATTTTTTTCTGACAGACCAGAAGCAGATTGCCTTCCTTATTACTATTTGTTGTATTTATAGTGAAGACAGCAGCACGCGAAACGGCGGATCACCGTCCAATCACGGCGAGGTCTCGCCGGCCTGTCATTTAATAGCTACCTGCCCTTCGCAATACGCCAGCCAATCGCCAACCTGGAAACAACTTCCCATCAGAGCGCGGTTCTGAGTGGCTGAATGGTGTGAGTAAGTGACGGTATATGGTGAGAGGACCAAGGCCAATCAGAGAAGACGTCCGACTCCTGGTGAGGTCGTCAGTGTAGTGCAGGCCGAATCCGTGAAGTAGCCGCCGATGGTCGCCCTGGCAACCGCCGGCTGACTATGAAAATGTAGCGTATAAGAGATTAGGCATCTTATATTGACTTTTTTCCCTTCTCGTCATTTTCAGTTGACAATTAATTTATGTTCTCTAGACATGTAGACTAATAAAAATAAGTAAATTTTGCCGCAGTATACTTTTTAAATATTTCATGTAATGTATACGGCTGCGGTCTTATTGGTTATCAAGGCTACGTAGTTATAAAAATATAAATAAAAAAGCATATATATATCACCTCTCAAATGGCCAGATTTTAAGTGTCCGTTTTAAATATGCTGTTTTATAGCTAAATACTTCTCTCCATTTGCACCAATATATAGTACACCACCTTGTTTAATTCAAATTCAAAACAAGTCTAGTGGAATTTAAACATCTGTACTGAAATTAATATAAGAGTTTTCATTTGTACTTATCTTTCTGAAGCAATGTTATATACAAACCCATTCTGATAGAGACAAAACATATTTCCAGACTCATTTTGACTAATCGCCTATTTCTTAGTACTTAAATTAAATTAATTATTCTGCCTGACCATTGTTTAGAACAGAGGTCACCAACAGGCGGACATTTTTTTGGTTGCAGTGGATGTTGGATTTGTGTTGCTGGTGGAATTTGGCCCTTGGGGAAAAATAGTTGTGGACCCATGGTAGCATGCATAAATTTGGTAGTCATGGTTATTAAAGCGTCAGACTTTTGCAGTAACTTCTCCAGTGAATCATTTTTTGGGTAATGAATGTGCTGGTTTGCCATTTCAGCTGATTTCTGTTCCTCCACAAGAATGGGAAATGCACTCGCTCTGCAAGGGGAGGAGCTCAGTATGCCATCAGTTTATAGACAGACAGCTCAAGCAGCAAATGAACAGAAAGTACACAAATATAAACACAGTGTAAACTTAAGACAATATGCGAGACCATACACGATGACTGTGCAACGTTATGCAAAATGAGTAAATGAAATTGAAAGCGGTGTAGGCGTGATGTACAGAGTGGCACAGACATATAGCGTATTGTTATTTAATTGCTGTTCAGGCATGTATTATGGCTGAGGTGTTGTAGTGCAGGAAAGACCCCATGTAGGGCTCCTTAAAACACCATCTTTGGAATGAGCTGGTTGCTGAAGGACACTATTGACATATTCTACTACATCATTGTGTTTTGGGCTGGGTGGAGGCAGCTGGCAACTTCACCTTGGCATGGAGGCTGACGTATCTCCTCTGGCTCCACCCACAGGCAGTTGTGCAACGTTTCCTTCCAGGAACTACCTTAGTGGCCAAGGTGACATCACCCGTGCTTTGACCAGGACACGTTTGGGGCAAGTCAACTGAAACAAGTCATCTTGCCCCACAACTATACCCCAAAGGGCCCTGCTAGCTGGTTCAGAACACACAGAATAACAATTTACCATCAAAGAGAATCAAACCTGTCCCCATTGTGTGTGTGTGTGTGTGTGTGTGTGTGTGTGTGTGTGTGTGTGTGTGTGTGTGTGTGTGTGTGTGTGTGTG
>JAODLD010000124.1:1051163-1072018 GCA_026781065.1 Mormyrops boulengeri
TAAAAAATTGCATTTAACAATTGTGATAAACAGAGAATCATCTGAAAAAATAATCATTTCACACCTGTACTCTACATAATGGATTCGTACAGGCGCGGATGCTAATACGCTTCTGAAATGCATGAAGGTGCGGCGACCTAAGCGATAAACCGGCTTACTCTGCTGTCAAAGGAAAAAGAAACAGACTATTTAAACCTTGTGGCTATAAAAATGACAACATAATGAATACATTTCACCACAGGGCTGCCAGTAACAGAACGGAACAGCCCATTTAAAGAAACGGGGTAATAATTAAAGCTGGTCAAGAAAGGACCCATATCGCACATTTAAAAAGGCACCATTTAGAAGGGAACAGAAACCAGCTCTTGGCGCACTAAGGGACAGGGGGTTGTAGCCGTTGTGGGCTAAGGTACAAGCATGGCATGCGAAGGTATGCTGGGCTCACAGTTCACGTGGGTACAGCAGGTGGCGCCATCGTGTCGGCCTTAGGGTACCACCCTATGCTCACAGGCGGGCATCTAGTGACCATCGGGGGGTGAGCACTCGGGGCCGTCAGTAGTACGTGGATGCATGTCTTCTGGGGTGGCGGGACGTGACCCCAACCCCTACCAGTTTAGGCGGAAGACAGGGTGCTTCAGGAGGTCTCGTGACGCCGGCCGGTCTGCGGGCTGCAGCTCCAGGCAGCGCAAGGTGACGTCACGTAGGCCAGGGGACAGGTGCGGCGGGATTGTCGGTGCCGTGGTGGCGCTCGCGATCTTTGGAGGGAGAACACACAACATGAACTTAATAACTGGCAATGAATGTAAGAAAGCACACTGAACCATCCATCATTCACCCAGACTTCATCTGAGCCTGGAGCCAAGCATAGGAAGCACAGGACACAAGGCAGAGGACACCCTGCACGGACACAGGGCCATAGACACACACAGAGACACACAGAAAGAGCAGGGCTGAGATTTTAATTCTCCTGCAAAGTTCAGGAAAACAAAATCTGCAGAATGGCCTGGGACAACATGACCAATATCGCACTGACCTGGGCTTGGCAGCATCCGCCCCCCCTTGGCTTCCCCAACCAGGCTCACTCACTGAGGGAGGCTGCCCTACCTATCAAATTTGCCCCACCCGCCAAGGCTGCTCCACCCATTGAGGCTGCTCTGCCTATCAAATCTGCCCCACCCACTGAGGCTGCTCGGCCTATCAAATCTGCCCCACCTACCAAAGCTGTCCTGCCCACTGAGGCTGCTCTGCCTATCAAATCTGCCCTACCCGCCAAGGCTGCCCCACCCACTGAGGCTGCTCTGCCTATCAAATCTGCCCCACCCACTGAGGCTGCTCTGCCTATCAAATCTGCCCCACCCACCAAAGCTGTCCCACCCACTGAGGCTGCTCTGCCGATCAAATCTGCCCCACCCACCAAAGCTGTCCCGCCCACTGAGGCTGCTCTGCCTATCAAATCTGCCCCACCCACCAAAGCTGTCCCGACCACTGAGGCTGCTCTACCTATCAAGGCCACCCTACCAACCAAAGCTGACCCACCTTGAATATGAGTGCCAGGTGGTTAGAGTGCTTCTCAGCATTCCAGGGCGGTTTGGCGCAGGACATCTCGATGATGGCGCAGCCCACACTCCACACGTCACAGCTGCGGCCGTACTGCTGCCCCCGCAACACCTGCGACAAAAAACGGGGCACAGTCGCATTGTTAGAGACATTCATATGCTTAATGAAGTAATAGTCAAACATCAGTACACACCTAGGAATTGTTGTGCAGGAATATACAACAACAGAAACACATTTCAACAAAAATTTAAATGTATATTTCTAAATTATTTATAATCAGGAATATATTATGTATGAATTAAAAAATCATTATTTTCATGCACATTTTTCACTACAACCATCTGGATACTCTCTGTGAATGTCAGAGATCGATACGATCGGTTTCCCGACCTGCGTCCGAAACTGTGCACACGCTTTTGAGAGGCCAACATGACAAACCGGGGGCCCAGAGGGTCTGCAGCCCAATGGACTGCCTCCTAATAAAACACCCGGCCGTTGGGGGGGGCAGCTCATTGTGTCTGTCACAATCGCCTTTCAGCTGAGGTTACGGAGAAACCCAAATCCACTTCACCCGATTCCTCCCCAGACACGTGACTCTGAATGGCCTGCACAATAGCCGCAGGAGCCATTGACATTGACATTGAAATCCCTATAGCTGAGGACCGATTCGGCCTCTAAGGTAAACTGATGGTGCATCGCTAACTGATGGTAGAGTGACAATTTGCGGAAGGTCAATTTTCCCAAAGTTGTATACAGACAGTTCTCGACTCACTGAAATAAACAATTTCACAAAACCTTACAGAAGCCAGATTTACCCCCCATACAATTCAAGACACCTTATAGCCCAAAAACACAAGCCAAAAATATACGAGTAATGCGTTTTCAACACATATTAAATAAATGAAAAATTAAAGGTGAAATATTTTCAGCGCATGTCGCCTTTTTTGCGTTAGCGCTGTTGCAAACTCTATGCGTCTCAGATATTTTTTTGCAGAAATCCAGATTTTCTTAAGTTGATTTTATGCAAGAGCTGCCAGTACTGCTCAATCCACTGCTAGGGTGAAGTACTGTAAGCAGATGTGGTTTTAGGAGGATGTTCCATTCATATGCAGCCCAAGCCTCTGTAAACGTTTTACTCCTGGCCCCAATGAGCATTTACCTCGGGGGCCATGAAGGCGATGGTGCCCAGGAGTTGGCCCTGGAACTCTCCGGCGCCTGTCCCCTTGGAGGCCAGCCGGGCTGCCGCCCCAAAGTCGGCAATACGCAGTCTCTGACCTGTGCTGTCGATGAGCAGGTTGGCCCCTTTGGTCCAGGGAGCGAAAAATGGCCAACAAATATGGCAGGAGTTAGCTGAGATAAGTCACAAGGCCTACAAGAGCATAGCTGACAGAGCCAATGATGATGATGAAGATGGATGATGAAGGTGGAGGCTGCTGGCCGAGGCAGCTCACCTTTGATGTCCCTGTGGATGATCTGGTTTTCGTGGAGGTAGGCCAAGCCTCGCAGCAGCTGTTCGGTGTAGTTGACGACCACACCCTCCTTGAAGGCTCCGTATTTGTTAAGCAGGTGGGATACAGAACCCCCTGTGTGGAGCAGGTCACATGTCATCGCGGGATCATCTAACGGGATGCCGTTTGACTTGGACAATACTGTCTAATAACATATCCGTCCCTCTGCAAACACCCTGGACAGGACGCCACTCCATCAATGGGTGCACATGCACAAACAGACCACCGGCAATTTAAAGATGCTGATCCACCTAAACACGTCTTTGGATTGCTGGACGAGACCTCAGACACGGGGGGGGTAACATATTCACATCATTTGTGGTTTTCATTTTTCTGCATTCCTTTGTCGTTTTCGATGCACATTTTACTGCATTAATACGTCATGTTACAGCACAAAAATATTACACAGGAATAGCACAGAAAGGCAGCCCAAAACATTATTCCTTCTTTGTAAACATGGGCAAAGGTAGTGTGAATTAAAACATAACCTAGTTGAATACGTGATAGATTTGTGCAGATAAGAGCCAGATAGCAGAGTTAAAGAACCCGTGTCAAGCAAACAGTGCAGGGGGACGGCCCCAAGGACACACAAGGTCGTGACCTCACCCGCCATCCACTCCACAAAGAGGTTGTAGTTGTTTTTCTCGCACGTGGCGCCCAGCATGCGGATGATGTTGGGGTGGTTCAGGTGGCCCATCATGCGGATCTCCTCCCGTAGGGCCTCCACCACCTCCTCCTGCTCCGAGGACGTGTTGCGAACGTAGGTCACCTGGGAGACCAGGAGGTTCGGATTGGTGGGAGATGTTGCCAAATAGCTTCTACATGACATTAATAATTGATTTAACAAAATTACTGTGCTCATCTAATAGTCCTAGAACGTTCCGGAAAGAACCAAAATCAGGAGCCCTAGAACAGTGTTTCTCAAACTAGTGCTCAGGGACCCATGACTGTCTGGTTAGGAGCAGGGAGGGAGCAAAAACGTGACCATTGGGGGGGTCCCTGAAGACAGGGTTGAGAAACACTGCCCTACAGGACTTGCCCATGATGTGCAATAACAGACTAGATTGGCTAACACCTTTCAGATCAGGAAGCCCCTCCTTAGAGGACTAGTTCAGGGGAGGTTCCCTACCTGCTTGACAGCCATCAGCGTTCCCGTGCCCACATCCTGAGCCTGGTAGCAGGATGAGAATGCTCCAAGGCCAATCTGCTGGCCCTTCAGCCACTCCGCTCCCTCTCTGTAGGGCTGTTTTGCTTTGGTGTGGCCAGGCAGAGTCTCTGGGGTCTGGGGAGGGCAAAAAGAAGACCAGAAAAATGAATCAAACAAGACAAGATGAAAAGAAGGATGGACAACAATCATAAAAGCTGTAGTAGGGGATCCAGCATCAGAAAAATTAAGAAACTGGATGTGCTTTCATGTCAGCAAGAACCGGATGAGTAAATGCTAAGCTAAGCTATAACACTGTCCCCCCAGCACCTAACCGTGCTGACCACCAGGGGTCACCATCCGCCAGGTGAGCACTAATTACGCTGACCACCAGAGGTCACCATCCGCCAGGTGAACACTAATTACACTGACCACCAGGGGTCACCACACATTAGTTGAGTCAGCATCATCCTACCACCCACCGATGATCCGGGGTAGGTGCACTTACATCCACCTGGATAATGATGACATCCTCCTCCTTGTCCACCTGCAGCTGGGGGATGGTGGGCAGAGCATCCTGAGAGGCAGACATGGCCATGACCATTGCCAGGGCCTCCTCCTCCTCCGCCTCCATCTTCTCCTTGCACTTCTGGTTCTGGCTCACGTCGTCGGCATAGGCATCTTCCTCCTCACCGGCACCAGGCTGCTCCGGCGACAGTACGGCCACCTCCGAGCGGAAGGTGACTGTGCTCCCAGGGACGGGGACGGCACCCTCAAGGAGGTCCTCCATGCTGGAGTTGAGCTCAACTGAGGCCTCCAGGCCCCGGCTGCTGTTCTCCACTGGAGTGAAGACGGTGTCCTCGCCGGGGATCAGCGGCGTGCTGCGGGCGTTTCCGGCATGCACGGCATCCGGTAGATCCAACTTCAGGTGGCCCCTGCCCAGCTGACCGAGTGTCGTGCCCCCCTCAACAGGGGGGGGACGGGTGGGTTTTGGTCTATGGATCTGGCCAGAGGCAATGGGACGGGCCTGCGTGAAGACTGGAGCCGGCTTTTCGGGGTCCTTAGCGGTGCTGGGGCCTCTTGGGGGTGGAAACCTGCGTTGGGCTACAGGAGAGGCGGCCTGCTTGGCGGGGATGAAGGCATGAGGTTTGGCCTTGTCTGGGGTGGGGAGCAGAGGTGGGTGTGAGCCGGAGGGGGACAGGAAGGCCTGGGAGCAGTTGGCGCAAGGAGAGGAGGGGCCCTGGTTTAGCTGCCGATTCCTCGCTTGCACAGGCGGCTTGGTGCGTTCGGCGGACACTCCCAGTGTGGGCATCGCCACGGTAACCCCCGCCAACCTCTCTGCAACATCCTCCGGCCCGCCGGGGCCCCCCCTGCTGGGCGTGCTGGGCTTCTTGCCGGGCAGCTGCACCGTGTGGGTAGGGGAGTTGTTCTCTGTGACGTCAGGGGAGTTGTGTGGCGCGGAAGGTTCCGGCAGGCCGTCAACATGGGTCTCCTTGGCACCCAGATGGATGGCCTCCAGGATGTCCATCTCCTCGGCGATAGCCAGCAGGCGGCGGCGCATGCGAGCATAGTGCGTGGAGCTGGTGGTGCTGAGCATGTCGAGCAGCTTGACGAAGACGTGGGGTACGCGGGCCACCATGCGGGCGGCGCTGAGGAAGACGCGGCGCGACAGCTTGCCCACCATGGAGTGCGAGTTATCGATGGACTGCAGGGCAAAGCTCAGCAGAGCCAGCAGCTTCTGGTACCTGCAAGGGGCCGAGGGCACATACCCGTAAGCCCTGGGAGCGGATATTCCAAACAAAAGATAGTATCTGAAAATTAATGCCCCCCCATGCACACACTTGATTTAACCAAGTACAGAGGAGATTGTAGGGTTTTTTTAAAGGTGGGAGCCACAAGAGGGGCCCTAATTCCTAGAGAGGGGACCAACTAAATCATTAGCCAATAATATGTTTTGAATCGGTGAGTGACAGGGGAGGGGTCTTTCCACGGGCCAATCAGCTTTAAGCTGGAACCAGCACCCATGTGACTCCGGCCCTGGCTGTGTATTATGTGTTTATGTGTTGCTGGTGCGTTTGTATACTTAAAGCTTGAATAAAAGGATTTTTAAAAATCCACACAGCAGCAACAATACTGGGAAAACACACTGTCTAATCATCACTCTCAAATGGGTTTAAGAAGGTAAATGCCTTTTTAATAAAACATTTAACCTTAAATTTGTAGCCTGAAACACACTAAGTGATATAAATAAAACCAGTTTGTCCTTCAGGGCAACATACATTTTATTTTTGCGAATTTTTTTTTTTTTATTCATGAAGTGAATACTGGCTGTCTTGGAACCTCTTCAGGCTGCCAAAATGCAGTGATCATGACCCCCGCGGACGGGACGCACCTCTCCGCCAGGGTGTGGGTTTGCTGAGCGTCGCCGCCGGTGACTATGTGGGGGTAGAACTCGGCTGGGAACTCCAGCAGGAGGCGGTCTATAAGGCAGAGGCGGCCCAGCAGAGCCTGCCAGTTGCTGGCTTCCGTCTGGGGACCCAGGATGCAGTTGAGAACGTAGTCGACCCCGCCGATGCCGATGGATCCTGGGGGATGGGGGGTGGGGGGGTCACAAATGCCATTTGTCTCCTCCGTAGAGAGACTCCACACATGAGCGAACATGCACCAGGGGGGGGCAGTTACATACCAGCCTTCAGGATCTCCCTGCCCACTGCGAGCTCCCCCACCTGGCCCTTACAGAGCTCCAGCAGGGTGGATACAGACAGTTGGCTGGTGCGGCTGGAAAGAGGAAATGTGAGGGGGGGGGGGTGAGCAGGCAGGGCTGGGATCGCCCAACTGCAGCGGAAACTCGTCCTGGCTTAATGTGTGCTTCCCTACATGAGTACTGATAATGGGTTATACTGCTCTCCCATTTGTCCTTCTTTAAACCATAGCGTCCTCTTGAGTCTCCTCTTCTTCTTGTAACTCATTACCTTTGGGCTGGTTTATATCTCGCTATCAATACCATCATCCAGTACATCATGAATTCGCAAGGATAACGTGCAATTACCTAGCCTACCACTAGATGGCAGAAGTAGGGCACACACAGACCACACGGGACACGGGGCTACAGACGCACCTGTTGGCATCTGCACACTTCACCAGTATGGTCTCCACCACTGGCCGGAGCAGCTGCTGCAGGCGCGTCCGTTCCGACACGGAGTGACAGGGGGTATATACCAGCATGGCCCGCAGTGTTTTCTGGAGGGGGCCACAGAGGGACCAAAAAGGACAGCGTTAAAGGTGGTGGTCCGGCAGACAGAGCGAGAACAGCCTGTGATAACACCAGGAAGCAGCCATAGGAATGGTTGGCAAGGATCTCCAAGTGGTCTTCACTTCCCCTCTGGAAAGAAGAACATCCTGGGAATGCTTACACGGCAGCCTTTAATGCCGGAGCAGCACTGCCAGAGGTTTGGGTGAACACGTCCCAACAGCAAACTGCCCTACACCTGAGAAGGCCAGACCAGGACTCGCGCCTTTGCGCAGGACTCGCGCCCTCGGGAATGAGAACCCCAGCACCAACCCTGTTCCCATATTTACAGAGGTATGACAATGACAAAATTAAACAGCGTGAGGCCGCGCACCGAGGGGTTAGAGAGGAGGAAAATTTACACGACTGATGTAGAAGACTGGTGGAACGACTTTGTCTGTCCAACTCAGACTAAAGCGGAATTGTGTGGAATGCCGACATCTTAGACTTGCCACACTCTAGTTCTGATAAATCCAAATCAGTAAGCCAGTCGATTACAGAGTAAAGTCTGCCTAAAGTGGGATTTAACTTCAATTGTCTTATTCAGATGGAATAAATTACATACAAAACAAAAAAAAATAAACAACAAAGAAATAAACCATACAAAGTCCAGGGAAATAACTTCAGACAAGAGACCACCTCAAAGCCATGATTAAACTCTAAGTCTTGCCCTCCCTTGAGCAGCTAATACTAGTGGTATTTTTAGCCCACACCCCCCCCCCACCCAGCCACCCACCCTACCATTGTCTCCATAGAAGAACACACCACTGGCCCATTGGTACGAAACATGCTGGAAAACTTGGAGCACACAACACGTTTTCAGAAACTCTGCTTGCCGAATCAAATCCCCGACAGGGTCTGAACACAGAAAAAATTATGCTGTTTTGCTCTTTGAAAGAGCAAAATAAGTCACAGACAAACATAATAGCAACAATAAAAATAATAAAGACCTCAGTCCTTTGTGTAGATTCCTGCTGTTCTGTGCACTTCCTGGTAGAAATGAACTTTAAAACTAAACCAGCGATCGACTGTTGACTTGAACTTTGGCCCGATTAACAAGCCTGTAGCTAGGTGCCATTTGAGCAGGTCTGCATTCACTCAGTCCTCCAGAACAGGCCTTGTGGTCACGGGCTGAAACCCCATGTGACTCACATGGAACACCCACCTCTACAAGTCTGCTTGGGGTCTTTGTGATCATGACACATTTATACTTTCAATCCTGTACTTCAATGACCAACAGCTTCCTGCATGAGTCTTAATAAACTCTTCGGACCTGTTGGGTAACTGAAAATCTACGGGTACGATAGATGTAATATAATTTGCTGCCCCTAAAGAAAGACAAAATAATTATACTTGTTATTCAAGGGAAAAACCCCATTAGACCCAGAAACTGGTAGACCACGTGTTGACAAGTTTGGTTTGGCTCGGGATAAATCGCAAGGAAAGATTGAACCGGTTGTTGCTCAACAAAGGTTTTGATTGGCCAGCGTCTGGTCAAATGGGCCCAGATGACAACGCACCAGTTTATAAACATGCCCTATCTGAAAAGTCCCCCCCCCCAGGAGGAGGAGGAGGAAAATCTCAGCCATATGGGTGGGGACTTACCAGAGCGGCCACGTAGACCTTGTATACGGGATCAGCACACACCATGGAGAGGACACTGCAGCAAGACTCTACCACCACGTCTCCCGATGCGTCGCACCCCCCCGCAGCCGATGCCACCCCCCCGGGGCCGGCCCCTGGGCAGGAACGCTCCCCATTGGCCAGCAGGAGAGCTCCGCTGACATCGTGGGACAATCGGCGCAGTGCCATCTCCCTGATGTTCCAATTCCTGGAGAAGAGGCAGCCCACCAGCTCCATCCCAAACACCTGAGAACATGCGTGGGACACACATTAGCATGTTAGCATGGCGTGTTTCTCAGCCAGGGACACACAGACGGGAAGATGGAGTCACACGGAGACATGAGGACCAGGGAACTGGCGAGACTCACCCTGATCCAGGGCTCAGCCAGCTCCTTGTAGCTCTGGGGAATCTGCTGGATTCCATAGTGGGGAAGTGTGAAGTCGCCCTCCTGCGTCTGCCTCGGGCTCTCGCTGGGGGCCACAGTCTGGCCCTGGGGATGAGTTCCAGCATTTTCCACAGGGGAGGCCGGCTCATGGCTAAAAGCAAAAACCACACGTGGTCACCGACTCGAAACGAACCCCCCACTACAAAGGCTTGCTGTCGTCATCTGAGATTTCATCATCTGCTAAACAAACTTCTAGACTACAGAACAGCCAAAATTCCAATTCAACTCGGTGAGGCAACAGGACAGTCATTAACCCTAAACATAGCCAACTGTTGGGTTCGGAAGCCATCTTCCAAGACAGGGGTCACCAACCTTTTAGAAACTGAGAGTTACTTCATGGGTACTGAGCCATACGAAGGGCTACCAGTTTGAAACACCCTCCTAAACTTATCTAAACTTCATGTATAATAAACAGGTTTTAAATGCTTTTTTTTTAGATATTGTCATTTTCAAATCTATATAAATGCAAATGTGAGTAAAGAAGAATAGCAACAGGGTAAAATTAAATTTTAGATGCTGCTCACTGGTGAGTTGTGCTATTTTTAGAACAGGTCCGCGGGCGACTCATGTGGTCCTTGGGGGCATCCTGGTGCCCGTGGGCGCCACGTTGGTGACCCCTGTTCCAAGAGATGAGTGAGTGACCACAGTATTATATACATCATGATAAAAAGAAGTATTAGTGATGTTTTTAACAAAGTTTTACACTGCACATTTAAGTAACAACTCACCAAATAGAGTATTAAAAATCATTATATTTGGTTATATGAATATTAAGCTTTATAACTTTTGCTCATTAAGACACCTGGAAACAAGGGTGTGAATGCATGCGATTGAGGGCGTGTCCATTTCATCATGCATGTGCAGACATGCCCCTACACCTGCCTATTTAATGGGGCATTCTTGATTTTGAGCCGCATTCACAACCCGAGGGATTATCAACAGGAGGGGTGACTCCCGGATATGACTTGAGACCAAGGCAGACGCGCAGAACGAGGCTGGGTGCCTTGGTGTCTGGTTCCCGTAACCACATGGCCCGCTGATGGATTATGGGTAAGTTTTCACTCTGGACAATAAACACCTTGGACAATGTATTCATTTTCCACTATTATTTTGTGCTTACTATAGCACGTAAACCTACTAAGTTGTTTTATACAACTATACACTATGACAAGATCAGCTGCTGATGTTGAAACGTAGCAGGCCACAAAAGTGGAGATGGCTGTTAAGATCTATAAATCGTGCCACAATATTGCATTATCTACAGAGACACACTTCGAAGCTAAAGCAGATGGGATACCACTCAAAGTACCAGTACACGAGCAAATCAGTACAGCTCCCAACATCTGAAATAATTCGTTGTGCAGCTATAAGTAAATTATGGAAATACTTAGTGTTACGTAAATGGGAATTTTGAAATAAAATCACCCAGCCGTACTTCAGAAAAGAAAATCAAATGTCATTCAATACCAATTTAAGAGAGTGAAAATCACTGGAAGATATCAACAGTTGACAGAACAAGACAGACAGAGAGACAGACTCAGATTTCCAGCTGCTTCTGCATTCCTGTCTACTTCCAGTCATCCCATATACCGGCTGCCGGGGTAGTGAATGGGGTGGTCAGGATTTTAGGGGGAGGTCGTCTGTACGAGTCTCACATGCTCGTGTTCTCACGGACTTTTTGAGTCACGTCAGGCTGGTAGAACAAAGAGCTCCGTGTCGACCCACCGAGGGCGCGCAGGAGTCACATGGCACCACAAGGAGCCGCCCCGGCCGCCAAAAAAAGGGATGGGGGCTCTCCAATGAAATCCTTCCTTCCGAGGCTCGTCTGCCTCGAGGAGTGCCAGTTATCACTGGAGTGGTCCCTCATTTAGTGAAGCATTTGGTGTCAGAGGTCACAAAAGCATCATGCGGGGGGGGGTGGGGGGTGAAACAAACAAGGCAGATGTCATGGTTACCTGTAAAAGTCATGTGACTTCCACTTGGCCCTGCAGAGCGGACAGATGAGGGGTTCCTGGTTCCTCCTGCACTCCTCGGCCCCTGCAGAGAGGAGGAGACGTTCAGTGGGTTTCCAAGAGACGCTCCCCGACAGCCCATCAAGGAGGTGTGGGGTGGGGTTCAAGGCGTACGTGCTGGCGAATCTAACTTCCTCTGCGGTTTCATGCGAAAGCGGACAGGAAGGCGTCCTCAGCGGCACTGCGCTTTCATGGCTGACCTCCTCGCCTCGGAGTCGGCAAAATACAGATCAATAGAGCGTAACAACAAAACTCAAAGTTACTTCCGCTTGCACATTTATATAAGTATGGAGGGATTCCGGCAACATCACTTGCTAATTCCTATTAAATGTGAGTATGTCCAATAACCTGACACGATTACAAGCCAGAATCCAACACCGACACAAGCCAGGAAAGGTAAGTGAAAGTGGCAGAATGATATGGGCGTCTTGGGGTGACAGGCCACAGGTTTACCATGGCAAGCACCGAATCAGGCCGCCATCTGCTGTGGAGCACGTCCTGAGGACCGTGTTTATGTGGTGAAAAAAACGACCCAGGAAGTAGGTAGTGATAATGATGGATTAACAATATGGGAGATGAAGAAGTTGCAAATTAAAGCTCCTGGTCCCATACAACAATGAACAGGGTATATAAATGATTCAAACACACAGTTACAAGTGAAGGAAATCTAAAAGCCCCGGTCAAGAGCCTCGGTAGTAACAATGAAGTGAAATTATTCATCGAGGTCCTCCGTAGCTCTAAGCTTACATAACACTGAGCCCTATTGTACGGCAAAGGCCAGCGAAGAATGCTAATGTCTTTGATCCGCAGCTCGAAAGAAATTTTTGGGGTAGCAGAACCTTCTAGAAGCATTTTTTGGAAGTCATGAAGACAAGGAGGACCTTATTTGGGTATACTACCATGTGGTTAGAGTGGGAACCAGTTACAGTCACAGAAAATGGACTCCTGATCTAGGGGTCCCCCCCCGCCTCCCCCCCAAGGGCAAGCAAGGGCGGCCGGGACTCACAGATGGACATGCAGTGGTGGTGCAGCTTGTTTCTGCAGCCCTCCTCACAGACAGTCAGGCTTTCCTCATCCAGCATGTCCAGCAGACAGATGGGACACATCTGCTCCTCCTCATCCTTCATGCTGCCAGGTAGGAATCAGGGATGAAACCTTTACAGAACGTTCTAGAACAGCACCTCTGACCATTAAACCATCACACTACTTTACCTCAAAAACCTGAAAGACCAGAAGCTCCCTCTTTCAATGGACATCTCAGCACTTCACTACATTAACTTCGAAACAAACAACGCGACACCACAGACTTTGGTCACCCTAATCACACAACTCCGTTTGAGACAGCAGTATTCTCCTCACTATTGACCTGTGGTTCTAAACTGGTTTAGCCTCAGGACCTACATTTTTAAATTGGTCATTAAGTCATGACCCCAATAAAAAAAAAAATTTGAACCAAATTTTATTTCACATAAAAATACTGCAGCAATAGTAACAAGAACAAACAGAACGTAGTGTAGTAACAATGGTGCAATTCTTTCACAAACAGCCAAAAAAAAGGCCAACAACAGAAGAAATAAAAAATCAATTTTTTTTAACCACAACCCACTTTTGGGTCGCAACCCACGAGTTACGAATGAGTGCTTTAGACCTAATCTTATAACCTCAAGGCTGCAATGAAGCTCACAGGTCATACCTGTTCTCGTTGCTGGATGTCGAGGTGCTGGAGGCACAGGATGTGTGCGAGTTGGACATGCGGGAGACGAACTTCTGAATGGTGTTCCTCGAGGGGGCCTTGATCCGCGAGCTTCGGCGGTTGTGATACTTCTGGAACAAGCTCTCCACCTACACATCATGCAAAGTGAATACGCAGCAAGTCCGTTAAGCTCTGTGCTAATAACAGCATCCTGTAGGCAGGTGAGGCCTCACAAGTCGGTTCAGGGCACCACCATGGAGGAACAAAGCAAAATACGTTGGGTGGTGACGTAAGGACCACATGACCCCTACTTGACCTCACGCGACAAGGTCAAGTATTGACTCACACTCTCAGATATCTTGTCGGCTTCACGGTGCGCCACCTTTGCCTGACATTACCTCAAAGTTCTTCAGGGTCTTCCTCCAGAGAAGAGCGTCCGAGGACTCCAGCTGGAAGACTCTCAGCATGACGAAAAGCACGTGGATGCAGAAGGTCCCCCTGCCACAGCTGCAGGTCTGCGGAGTGAGAAGAACGGCTTCAGCGCCGCGCAGTTGCGAACGTTCACCCCCCGATGTATCTTCACAGGAAGCCAAGGGGACCTGACCTGGCCCCAGGCTAGGAGGAATTCCCCTCGAGTTCAAATTCTTCTTAATTTGTCCTTCCCAGACTTCCTAAGACTAAATATTTGCACAAGGGGATGAAACATGCTGACTACACCAACATCAAAGTGGCGTTAGCGGCCAATTTCATACTAAGCGGCTTTCTCCCAGACTACTTAGGCAGTAAACACCCTCCAGGGGAAACACAGTTTGTAAACTTTCATCCCAGGCATTATTTCAACAC
Source organism: Mormyrops boulengeri (assembly GCA_026781065.1). Taxonomy (NCBI): domain Eukaryota; kingdom Metazoa; phylum Chordata; class Actinopteri; order Osteoglossiformes; family Mormyridae; genus Mormyrops; species Mormyrops boulengeri. The sequence continues at coordinate 1,065,279 of JAODLD010000124.1, forward strand.
CTCAGACTCAGACAACACCTACACATCCAGCACCTACACGTCCAAATACTAGCCTGCTAGGGTGTTAGCCAATTGGCTAGTAGTAGTGTGAAGTATGCAGAGGATACTATTAGGAGAAAAGGAAGCCGAAAAGGCAGACAAGGTCATCAGGGAGACACTCAGTAAGCTGCCTCCTTCGCTATGGCTACTAAATAACGAATCCTGCCCACTCCAAAAAAAACAAAAATAAAAAGAATACTTGAAGACAAAAGTCCGAACACCCTTAATAGTCCCCACCTCGAATAACAGGCGGACGAAAAGCGGTTTCACTGCAAATAAATAACAGCGATTTTTTGAATTCCAATTGTTCTGACAAACACGCAGGGAGAGGAAAAAAAGAGGGCAGACAGTTACAGACATGGTGTCTTTTTAAAGCACGTGTCATTTTTAAACATTTGCGCTGCTCAGATGGGACAGCCAAAGTAAAGGCTGCAAGCCTCAGGCGTCTGAAGTATTAGTGCACAGTGTAAAATATACTCATGTTTTTAAACCTAAAAAAATTTATAAAAATGCTTCCCTTTTCCTCTTCAAAGCAAAACACATGCTGTTTAAAGCAAGATAGGAGAATGGAATATGCATCTTTAATAGCGATATGTATGTATGTAAGATATCACAGCAAATGTGTTTATGATCCATGTAATACAATATTTACCCCAACAACCTAAATATTTGGCAAAACTCTTTGTTAAAACTGTTCCCCAAAAAAGTCTATTATTTTCTCTTCCTCAATATCGCCTTTGTTTTCTTTTTTCATGCTTATGGTCACATTACTGAACACATGTTCCAAGTGTGTCTTGTGACTGAAAGGCAAAGTGCTACCTCTGGTAGGCCACAAGTAAACAACAAATTTGGGGGAAAAAAAACCTTTAGTTATCACATAAAAGCTGGTGTGAAGAATACAGCCACCAAACACAGTTTTCCTGGCTTCCCTCAGAAGAAGTGAGCGCCTGTAAACACACAAGTGGTTCTATGAGCACAGCTCCACCATCCGTCATCTCCTTTACCTGTGGCCCAATGAAAACCCTGTATTTGTTGTCAGGGCTGTCTCCTCCAATCAGGAAGGAGTTGGGTCCTATCTGCTGCAGCAGGTAGAGGCGGGCCCTCATCACCTTGTTGACGCGGCGATTGGTTTCCTCGGGACTGTAGGGCGAGAAACCGTCGGGGGAGGGCGCTCGCCTGGGAGGGGTCACCCGGCCACTCTGGAACTACATAGAAAATACGTGCATGTCTGAAACACCCAGAAACACACACACACACTTGAGTCTGTTGTGCTGGCTGATGGGGGGTGACCCACGGCCTGGCCCGTTTTAACTGAAGGTGCAGTGTTCGCCGATCGCTTAATTTTGTCATAAATTTTGCCTTGAGCTTGGCAAAGGGCCAATCAGATTGTTTCTTGACATGTAGTTGATGATAAGCATTAAAGAGCATGAGATAATAATTTTAATGTTAAGAGTATATTTTGAGGTAGGGAACACGTCCAAAAGGTATTAAATCCAGTGTTCAGATCCGTCAACGATCCAATGCCCCGACCCAAGACTTGGTACTTACCGGCACCGGGGAGGCCCTCTTCCGACGCACGCCGGGTGACTCGGGTTTGCTGCCAGACCGGCCCGATGAGGAGGAAGCCGAGGATGAGAATGGTCCAGGTGACGGGCTCCTCCTTCCTCGAGATGGGGGCGATGTTGTCTGGCCATCAAGCCCTCCACCGTCGGCCCCCCGGCAGCCCGCCTCACTCCCGTCTGGCCGCAGGGGGATGGGCTTCACGACCTGCCGGGGGGGGAGGCAAGGGGAGTCAGCTGAAAGTGCGGTTTTCACCCCACAGGAACATCACTATTTAGGTTAAACTTTTCGTTCACTTGTCTTCAGCTAAATCCAGAAAATGTCTTTGCTGCAGGTGCAATGAAGGAGTTCAAACGCACCAAACCATCTACTGAGGTTAAGAGAGAGCCATCTAGGGCAATTAACACCGCTAACACCGATATTTCATGTTGATCAGTTGAGGGCCTGGGGGGACCCTCGAGGAACTCACCACGGGGCCCCTGCGGCTCCGCCTCTCCAACCACTCGTGCTTCCAAGTGGGCATGCAGGTGGCCTTGAGTTTTTCACGGATCATCCGCTCCTCCGGACGGTCCTCCATCTTCTGCAGGCCCCGCGGCGTGTCCTTGCTCTCCATGTCACGACTGGAGCAGGGAGGGGGGATAAGCGGTGTTAGAGCCCAGCAGTCTGTATCTGCCGCCCTTCCTGTTCTGTCCAACACAAACCCACATGGGATGCGGAGTCTATGCCGCCAGGCACCACAGGAACAGTTTCTTACAAAAAGGCTCTGAAGTAACCAAGTGCTATGTGTGATTCTAAGTTACGGCATTCTGTTCTTTTACATTTACAGTACATTCTTCATTTATTTGGCAGATAGTTTACAAACTAACAACCCTTTTTTCCCCTCTTTGAGAAAGCAGGATCAGACAGTCCTGGGAACAACTGGGGGGTTAAGGGCCTTACTCAGGGACCCCATGGTGAAATCAGCCAGGGATTTAAACCAACAACCTTTTCATCACAGCCACACCATCGTACCCACAACTGTGAAGACTACAGTCACTCAAAGATATTGCTAAACGGTAATAACAAGAAAGCAACATGATGCCATCCTGAAAACGCGAACAGGCCCTGTGTGTGGACTGACTGACCCCGAATGGGCTCCTATCAACCAGAAAAAAGAGCAATCCTGAGCATGGGGCTTCCGGAGCGCCTAGTGGTGTGAAAGGCCAAGCCAAACATTTTGAGAATCCGTCAATGTATTTTTACAGCAGAGCCCTTCCTTAAAAGACAGAGAAAACAGACTAAAGCACCCCCCATCCACCCCCACCATTATTTTAGGGCATCGGGGGGCACGGGGCTGCCCAAACTGGAGGATGTTATGATTAGACGGCAGAGCAGTCAGGGAGCATTAGATTAACAGAGCCTCGCACAAAAACAGGGCCCCTGACAGCCGCAACACAAGGGCCGGGCATAGTCTAGGGGGGCAACAGAGATAGGCAGTTTCAGTAATTACACCTGGCACTTTCACAGGACTGCCTCAGGGGGCACCTTAATAAAACTACTAAACATAGCGCCCCCTTGTGAAAGTATGTTGCACTTTAAGACAACTACGGAACCCACCTGAAAATCGTCAAAAAAAAAAAACATGCAAATAAAAATGTTTTGTGTGTGTGTGTACGCACGCACATGCGTGTATGTATAATTGTATATATAAATTCTGAATACAACTGTCAGATCTACAGATGTTTCGAGTGTTATCTTTTGTTTATTCAGTTAAGTTACATTAGAAGGAACCTAGTAGTCTAGTTTTGAATTCTCTACGATACACTATCTTGCTCTGGCCAATGTTTATCTGCATGAGAGGAGCTGACCCTGCACTGCAGGCCTGCCAAACGAAACCAGACCGGGGCCAAGAATTATTAACCAACACGTGATAACAGATCTGCTCAACACCAACCAGTATGTGGAGTTAAAAAAATGCTAAAAATAATAAGTGAACGCAGATAACAGCAAGGGTTATTCCCAGATTTTCTTGCAGATAATGACTGATTGTTTGTCCTTCATGTAAAAAAAATAGTCACCACTACAGGAACATTGAACACAGCGTAGCTGAAAAATACAGGAATTTAGAAACGACTTTTGACATGGAGTCAGCTAACGGTCTGTGTTAGCCAGCAATTCCGCATGTTGCTCAATAATAATTACAATAACGATCGATAAAAACTGTAAAGATAATATCGGCAATAACAACAGATTTGTAACATTGACCTGTGGTTGCAAATTCAGATTGGCTGGCAATCATTGATAGTGTATGATAATGTCAAAATATGGCTTTATTAAACTTGTAACTGCTAAACACACGTAAGCACATTCAAGACTTAACAGACTGCAACACAAACAAAAAGTTAAACCTTAAAACTTACAAGTGTGATTCTGAATCCATTACCCCAGCTGAACTGACTGTAAATAGTGTCAGACTTGGTTACCCGAGAGATGCATGTTTCCGTAAGATACAGAGCACCGCTAAACAAAAGAGATTAAAAACTCAACGTGAGAATGCTTCCTGCACACCAAAAACTAGCAGAAGATTTAAAGACACCACAACCAGGAAATGTGTCATACATACGTCTTAAAATATCTCAAAGAGCACTCACACAAGCCTTCTGATGAAAATGAAAAACTGCACAGATTACTCCACATTTAACTGGCATTGCCAATGAAACACGACAATTTCATGTTTTGTCCATACTTTTGTGAAAATGAAATGAAAACGGAGTTTGTAGTGAGGACCGGAATCCAGAAGGTGGGAGGGAAGTATCCTGACTTTTAGTAAAATGTCCTTTTTAAAAGGAGAATGTTTGTACAGTCAATACAAAAAAAGTTGTGTAAATTTGACTCAAGACCTAATATAATTTGGAAAAATTAATATCTTCAGGCAATGTTTTTTCCTGCAGGAGACATTTTTATCATACAACCCCCCCCCCCCAGGTATAGCTACTGCCAGCATTGCGAGCAACATGGACAGAATAATTCAGTATTAATGCGTTTCTCCAACTCTTCCGCACCGCAAAGTGTGGTCTTTAAAAGCAGACCATCATAAACACATAGCCTCACTTTGTGGAAAGTATATGAAGACCTTCAAAAAGCTTGACTCATGGTTAAAAACTTAAGAGAAAGCAAGGTTGTATTTTTTTAACCAGGATTCCTTTGAAACTGCAAAAAAATTTTGTGTCCCAGGCCGGGATAGAAAGGGGACGAGAGTTCAGCATGTCGGCTTTGGGTGAAACAGAGAGGCAGTAACCTGGCTCTCGTATGACAGCTATCCCACAGTTCTGCTGGCCGGGAAACAAAGAGGCATTGTGGGCCATGCAGGTGGGATGCAAAAAGGCACCGCAGTGGGGAATCTATTTCAAGCACCCACGTAAACTGAGACCGGACCCTCAGAGAGTGTGTGTGTGTCTCAGTTAGTAATTATTACATTGAGGGGACCAGATTTCCCGATAATGTGATTAGAAACCAGTAACTTTTTACCTGTGGGGACTTTTTCAGGCCCCACAAAGATAACCTCAATATTTTACAAATCTGTGAATGCATTCAAAACACATACGTGCCAAAAGTCTTGTATTAAGTTTGGTTACTTATGGTCAAGCTTAGAGCCGAGTAGGAGATAGGGTGGGGTAAAGGTTATATGCCCCTATATATGAATGGAGAGTCCCCATAAAGATATAAATATGTGGAGTATGTGTGTGTGAGATAGAGATAGAGAGATAGATAGATAGATAGATAGATAGATAGATAGATAGATAGAGAGGAGAGAGAGAGAGAGAGAGACACACACACTTCTAGCAGGGACAGTGGGCCCCGCACTCAAAACACAATGGGGGCACCTGGCATTGTTGTGATGATTCAGTAGGATTAACGGACGACCACAAAAGACTGCAAAGACTGCAGAAAAAACCCATATAATCCTTAAGGAGCCGGAGCGTTGTCCAGACCATAAGAGGAGCGGTAGACGGAACTTCTGTGAGCAAAAGGCTACAAGTTACATGAAGAGGAGCGTCTGTTTGGCAAACACAGTGTATACAGCTCAGATGAAGCAAGGTCTGAACTGTGAACGTCGCTTTGAAGAAAAGGGCAGTGAAGAGAACACCGGAGCTGCACTCAAAAATGGCGGCCGTAGACAAACACAGAGTAACCAAAAGAGAGCAGGAACACAGGACTCAAAGCAGCGCTAGACTCGATCTCAGCTGTCGGTCCAGCAGTGAGCTGCAGACTCATAACTGCACATCGGGGTTGAGGGTCACAGGTGGAGCCTGCTGTCTGGTCTCCTTGCTGTGCATGGTGTTGAGGTCTACAGCAGGAATTCTGTACCATAACCACCTCATAATATATGTAAAAATGGCAGGACAGAGTCCAGACGGTCCCCCACAGGGACAATATACCGTTTACATACAGGATGTCCTGCCTCTCGCAGATTAAACAGTTGACTTCTCACCCCCAGGATAGGAAGATGAATCCTGACAAATATCTCCAAAGCCACAGGCAGCAGCTGGTACAAGTTACATGCTCATCGTAATTTTGCTCCACAGCTTCACAATGAAGCAGTTAACGCGTCAGAAATAGAACGAAAAAGGTCACGTGGTGTCAAGTGGGGTGAGTGTGTGTGTGTCTGAGTGTGTGTGTTTGTGTGTGGGGGTGGGGGGTTGAATGCCCAAGAGCACTCCATGATCTCCTACTGCCCATTCATCCTTAGTGGACCCACATTTCAAGTCATAACAACACTCATTTTCACAGCTCTTTCCGGAACCCAGAGCGCCCCGATAACCCGGCGGGCTGGCGGAGCGGCGCTCCATGGGAGAATTCAGGCCGGGCGGCAACGGAAGGCGGGTTAGTGGCGATCCGGCAGAGCTGAGCCGGGCTGGGCTGGGAAGAAGGGGGCGTGCAAATGAATGTTATCTTTGGCATCAGGTAACCATGGAGAAGTCTCTATATATCCTCCTGAGACCCAAGGAAAATTTCAGGTTATTTGTGATTTTCTATGTCTTTGGAGGAAATAAAAGATCTTACAATTTAGATTTTTTCAAATTTATTTTTATTTTTAAATTTCACAGCATGTCCTCTTTAGTGTACAACAGGAATAAATAAGTTTTCTTACATCAGTGAAA
>JAODLD010000124.1:1090095-1121690 GCA_026781065.1 Mormyrops boulengeri
CCACCCCCCCCCCCCCCCCCCCCCCCCCCCCCCCCCCCCCCGCGCCCCCCCCCCCCCCCCCCCCCCCCCCGCGGGGGGGGGGGGGGCAAGAACGTCAAGTGCATTTTCATACCAACATAAAACAACATATATTTTGTGTAAACTATAACAAGTCAGTTTTAGCCAATACTGTACAACTGTTGTAACTTTGAAAGTTGAGAAAACGCTCAAATATAACTTAAGTCGTTTAATTTCAGTCAAAACCACACAGAGTAAACCAATTTAATCGTAAAGCACGCTCAAAAACACGACTTACTGCTATTTTGTTATAACCTATTGAAGGAAAGAGTTACACTGACAGCATCAAATGGATCTGTGCAGATTAATAATTAAAAATACTTATTCAAGGTTTAAGGTTAAGGAAAACACTGGCTTAAGCATTATCATAGTCTACTATAAACTAAGTACTAAGGCTACACCTCTTAGTTCGCGATCTTCATGGTAAAAATAGGGACAGTCACATCAGTAAATGATTTGTAGCACTGGTGCCAGAAGGTGCATCTTCAGCGACTTTAAAGCACAGTTGTAAAAACGTTTTGATAAAACAGCTAAACAAAGTAGCAGGCTTGCAATTTTCTCAGCATGTCATTAAAAAAAACCTTTCGCACAACTTGGTTTGTCAAGGGTAAACGTGTCACTACATTTTACACGTCTAAGTTAGTTACAATCATTTTGTCACGTATTGCACTAATTTAGAGGTAACAGTTCAATCGGACTCAATTCAAACCGTCCCACGTTTGGATCTAAGTTATTTATGGCCCCGAAATATGTAATATGACAAAGGACCTTCAAACCGACAGTCTAAATCTAAATAACGATAAATGAATCTAAACGTAAAACAGTTCAAAAGTGGTAAACTTGAGTTTTTGGAGTTCGGCACACCACTGGATACCCGGTTAAAGTAATAATTTAAATTTACTGGTAAGTGTAGATATTAATACGACATACATGTTTCCCGATAGTAGTAATAAAGGACATAATACCTAATGATTGCAGATAATTATTTTTATGCTCTGTGAACAAGCAGCTGAGGTCAGTTCTCACGACTATCATTACCGGGTTGAAAGCAAAGGGCATTTCGCATTTCTATGAGCCCTCTTTAAAGGCAAAATCAAAACTTTCCTGTAGGCATAACGCAGAAGAGCGCATGGGGGGGGGGGGACCCCAGCAGATTCAGATCGCTGTCGGACCGCATTAACCAGACGCTTCAGCCCGAGGGGTTGGTCTCTTTCTCCGCTCCCGTAAAAGTCGCACGACCCCGCGATCGCATGAGTCACTCGGTTGCAATATCTGGCGCATGGCACCATGCATCTGAATTCGCAATTTAAAGCACAGCACCAGAGGTGATTTCCAGTAAAATAAGAAATTAATCAAAACATGAGCCATACCTGGTCTGGGGTGCGATTACTTCCCCGGGAGTTCCGGCGGCACCATAATCAGCGCTGTTTTTAAGAGAAGCGGTCGGCAATTCCTGAGCATCGGGTACAATGTTACTCGCGTTGTCCGAAAGCGGACTGCCGGTCAAAGAGCCGCTCCCCGGGATGCGCTGCGATTGCTGCTGCACTGCGCCAGGCGAGGACGCGGACAGGAAGCGCAGATGAGCCGCTCCGCTATCGGGCGACAGCAGCAGTGACTCGGGCTTATCCAGATCCACGCTCCTGACTTTGCGCAGCTCCCTGCGTCTCCATTGCGCGCTTTCCCCGCCGCCGATCCTCGCCGACTCGGGACTGCTCTGCGAACCGCCGCTGCCCGAGTTGCCCTGAGAAGCGCTCCCGACCGAAATGCCGTTATTCGACTCTGGGATTCCCGACGACGAGGTCCGGCTCCCCGCCGTCGCCATTTTCTGTCCCGGAGTTTATCACTTAATAGGTTCAATGGGGAGAGGGAGTGGAGGGAATTGGGGGAGGGCAAGAGGGAGGAGCCGGGCCGCCCGGTCCTGTTTACATGCGGCCGCGAGCAGCATAGAGGCGGACACGTGTTTGCGTGTTTTTTCCCTAAAGTAAACGCATTTTCCGTGATCGGCTCTCGGAGGTGTTTGACAGACGAGTGAAAAATGTGCTATAAAAAATAACGCTACGTTGAGTCATAAAATAAAGTCAGTTTTCAGTTGCTTAACGAAAAAATTTCCAATCTCAGTGTAAATATAAAGACGTCTTAATTAATTAGATAGGTTTACTATTCCTGTTTCCAAGCCAAAATGGCATTTTCTAAACTCTTTAATATTTTGCTGAAATGTCTGCAATGTTAAGTTCTTACCCCCTGAAAGCTCTATCATCAATAAAACTTTTCCCACACTAGTTTCAAATGGTAACTGGAAAGGAATTTAATGTTAAGGTGTTTTGTACGTGTAAGTAGGTCGTTGCAAATATGCAGCTGTAGGTGCAAACCTTGAAGTCCCAAGAGACCAGGCCTTGTGACCAGTTCATTGTGTCCCCCTTTTTTTGGGACAGCCGTTGGTCTGTGCAGAATGGCAGTTTCATGACCCTGCAAATTACGCCTTCTGAAGAAGTACCCTCATTTTGCCAATGACATTATGCTTTTTAATCTCCAAAACATTAGTCTAATGGAATTTGGCTACTTTAGTTTTAAAGGCAATTACATTAAATTAGGATTTTTTTAACAATGCAAATTGGTCTAGATTAAACATTTCAAACCAAAAGAATGTTGCACTTGCAAGAAATTATTACTGCAGATTAAAAATGAAGATTCAGCTGAGTAAAGATAAAGTAGCAGATGATGTGCGTGATTACACACACACACACACACACACACATATATATATATGTGTGTGTGTGTAACAATGCAACAAGTATATATAGATGTGTGTGTGTGTGTGTGTGTGTGTGTGTATGTGTGTGTACACAGAGTTAGTGTACCCCATGTATTTAATAAGTATTTGCTGTTGTTCTTCCTTTTAAAGAAAAATGGTACAAGATTCAGCATCATATTTCCCTAAAAGAGAGATTTGTTTAATGAGAGATTCATTGATTTTACCCACAAAATCTGGACGGCATGCATCCACAATTGTCTGGAACCTGTTGGGCAAGTCAGGAGTGCACATCTCTTGGTAAATGGCACCTTTGTGGAGCTTGGCTTTGTGTAGAGGGGCACCAAACACCCTGCAGCGAGGGCGAGGAGGAAGGGCTGAGCTCACGTAGCAGGGAGGCGAGAGACCTGACACAACAAAGGGCTGTCTGCGGTGTCCGTCAACCAGTGCATTAAAAAAATGTCCAAAGAGAAGGCTTTCAAACATGAGAGTATTAGGTTCTGAACATCTGCTAACAGAACCCGAATAAGGAAATATAAGACTTCATTAACAGAGCAACTGGATCCACTAAGTGTTTAGTCCAGGCCCTTCCAAAAACATATCTTTTCTGAGCTATGGGGGGTACGAACATGACCAGAAGTCTTTTCTGTGGGCTGTTTTGGGGCCAGCCAACAATACGGCCGTAATGTACTGAAAAGACGTGCAAATCTAATTTTCCCACCGTCACCCCTACGGGGCTCACGCACTTGCGTGGTATATCACTGTCCAGGCCAAGATGTGAATGGCAGCTGTGGGTTTACAATGGTCTGGTTTCTAGGACTGGCTCCAAGCAATGGGGGGGGGGTATTTAAAAAAAATTCTAAAAATAACTAACTCAGGCCCTTGCCTAAACAGCCTTGCATGCAGAGGCAGTTCAGCCCTGTTTCACCGAATGTCCTTCTACACTTGCTCAAGAAGCAGTCATTTGCCAGTCTCTCTGATTCAGCCAGTAATTGGTTTTGGTTCCCTCGTTTCATCCCTAGGCTCCCTAATTTTGGGATTTTTTTCAAGACTCCTCTGAGACATTTAAGGGAGTGTTTTCCAACCTGGACCTCATCCCCATTCACATGATTTCAGCCTTCTGTGGACTTTGATTAAAAATAATAATAATGAAAAAACACTTGAAGCTATTTTTGAGCCCATTGCAATATTTAGTCATACATTACATTACATTCCAGTCAGGGTGAGAAGCTGTTTGAAGGCAAACTGTAGCACCCTCATGTAAATTCTAGGTAGAAATAGTCTCAAAGCAGATCAGAGGAATAGCAGGCAGACAGGGACAGAAAGCGGCCACATTTGCATTATATTTACAGTTTAAGCCTGAAGTCAAATCATACATCTCTTTGCAATTCAATACAGGAGACCAAAATGGAAATTTGTGATGTACGTCTTTACATCATTATGACGAGAACAAAAAAAGCCACACACAACATAATACATTACAGGTAGTAATGGGTAAAATAAAAAGGTAAAAAATATGGACAATGGGTAGGAAACAGACTATGCATACATGTACCAGAAAACAGTGCAAAAAATGAGATGCATTATGTTTTGACAAATCACCAGTTCACAAAGAAATAAATGACCAATGAAGGATCATTTAAACAAAAATTGAAAATAACTAGAAGGCCAATAGGGGGCTCTGGGCCCCTAAACTGCAGCCTTGGCAAGCCTGTTCATTAATGCACCCCTGCAGTAAACCTAATGATAATAATTACTGCTCATTTATTATGTGTCCAGAGACCTCATGGTATAAAGTGGCATGCATGTGTTCAACAGCTGGTTACTAAAAGGTGTTTACCTTGCGCTACAATAAAATGAGTGTTTGTATGGGAAATGTAAGCAAAGCAAGTGCGTAATTTATTGTGGTTAAAGGACATAGAAAAGCAGGATGATATCTTGGAGCCCGGTGGAAGCAGAAAGTCCAATTTCCTGTCAATGTGCGTCCAGTCCATCACCGCTGGCGCTATTCTTAGCCGTGAAGGCTTCCTGTGGAGTGTGCGTTTCCTTCTGACGCCAAACTGAAGGCACCCCCCCGCCCCTCTCCACCCCCTTCCTCAGTACAGCTTATATCTGGGCCCAGGGGCTTTGTCTGAGTCATCTTTGAGGAATACGTCAAGACTATTGTCAAAATATTGACAGAAAGTCAGTGTCAAAATTGCCGAGCCACAAAACTCAAGAGACAGCTCTTTGACATAGAGTGTTGTTTGTGTAATGTCTCAATAAAATGATTCCCTGTTTGTGCACGTTGGTTATTCACTTGTGGGAAAGCTGAGAATCAGAAACATTGCGTGTCTTTTTTGCTGATTCTATTCATAAGAAGCTCTTAAATTCGAAACACATCGCTAGATTTTCCAAGCTTGCTGTTTTCACTGAGCACAGAAACACATATGCCGGCATAAGTTAAGTTAAAGTTTAAGAGACGGCAGATTAAAGATTTGCAGACAATATGCAAGTGTTTGCCTTGACAGACGGTAAATAATTAAAGGTTGACAGTGTCATGAGAATGCAATGTGTCACACATGTCATTAAAATTTTTCCTAGACAATTGTTTGACTTCTGTCAACCAGCTGAGACTGGTCATTAAACAAGGATATGTCTAGTTTTGCTGTACTGACACTGTACATTTTCATCCAGATTCATATTCCTTGAACAATATTGTTAGGTTGTATTCTCACTAATTTTATTGATTCAAGCTTGTTTTGTTTCAACTAAATAATGCAAAATTGGGGCATGTTTAATGATGCTTATATCCTGGAAAAAATAATAACTAGTCCCTCTATCCATTTTCTGTGCCTTCTTGTCCTATGCAAGGTCACTGGGGTCCAGAGCCTATCCCGCAAGTTACGGGCGCATGGCAGAGAATAACCCAGGATGGGGCACCAACCCCTTCGAATAGTAATTAGTCATTTTAATTATTTTTTTTCCCACATAAAAAATGGATAAACAATTTCTTCTTAGTTAATAATTAGATTTACAAAGCTACCGGACAGCAGAGTAGCTAAAAAGAATTATCTGATGTTAATGTGTCATATGAAATTGAACAGTAAATTTAATAAAGGAAAAGTCCTGAAGCTTTTTAGCGTTTACTGTCCTGTGTCCCAGATTAAGTATGTCTCCATACTGTCTTACAAAAACCCAGTATGAACAGTTAAGGGACAATTTAAATTTTAACAGTTGGCTTTTTTTTTTATTTTAATTATTGCTCAGTAATCTACCTCACAGAGTTCTGCAGTGACTCTGCAGTGAAAATACTCTGAGTTTGCAGAATTTCCATGAACAAACTGGCAGGAGTCCGTTTTGAACAGGATAATGCTCTACCGATCCTTAACATGACCTTGGCAAATTATTCAAAGAGCAAAGATCATGTTATCTGATGTAGCCCACTTGTTGGGTTTTCCCACACGTTCTGCTGGGGTGATGGCACCTCGTGTAAATGGGAAGGGGGGGTGGGGCCTAGAGAATCGTAAGCTGACATGCGAGTACCCTGGCGGCACTAATGGACTGTTGGCACAGCTTGTCAGCAATGGGAGACACAGAAGTAAATGAAGACCAGGCAGTTCTGGACGGGCCCGGAGAGGGATGGCCAAGGGGGAGTTCGGGAATGTGCTCAGTGGGCCGGTCTTGTAAGGGCTGGTCTTTCTTCCCCAACCCCTGCATTATATAGACTATAGGCCTATTCCAGGGGGCCCTATCCCTCGATCTCAGCATGTTTCCATGTCAATCACAAGAGATGATCAATATACCAAGCCCCCCCCCCAGTTGGCAGCAAGTATACCAATGGGGACCCCCGGGTCAGCAGCACATTGCTAGGCTGCTTTTTGTTCCCTGCCCGCCCCTGGAACAGGCTGCTGGTGTGGATGGAGTGTGGCTTTTTGATCTCGGCCATTGCCCTCATTTTCGGCATTATTGTTACTTTTTGGTTAATATTGTCTTTATTTGTTAAATTCGGACATTTTGCGTGCATCTACCGAAACGTGACTGGAGCAGATTCTTCTGGACCTGTTTTCTATTTTCGGTTTAGTTTTAGCAGCAAGATGCTGATGCCGCATGTCTGACACATGTCAAGTCAGAACAGGCACCTTGATCACGGATGAAGAGGCGCGTCACATTCCACAGATAATGCCAAACCCCTGTGTGGGGGCCACTGAATTCACCCAAATTCACCCCTCACCTACCGATCTCAAGGGAGATCCTGCACTCTTAGGCAAGCTTTCACTTTTCTTTGAGGTGCTTTGTGTCAGGGGCCGGTGTATGGCTCAGCAGGACTTGGAAGGTGATCGGATTGGAAGGTTGCTGGTTCAGACCTCGAATCAGCAGAGTGATTTCATCCCTGCACAAGGCCCCCAACCCCAATTGATCCAGAGACTGTCTGAGCCTGCTATCTATCGTACGTTCCTTTGAAAAAAAGCATCTGCCAAATGAAGAAATTATAATTTTACTTTTTAATCAATTTTAATATACAGTATTACTTGCGCAATAGTTAATTATTGTTCTTTCTTACTAGCATTTTCACTTAAAGTGTCATTACATTTTTTATTGAATGATTCCCATTAATACATTCAGTGTAGGAGGAGTTACATAACAACAACTGTTCCACTGGCTTGTCACTAAGTTATTATGAATCATATGAAGTTCCTATTTTTGTAATAAATAGACTCATAATTAAGAAATTGTATATGTCACTCCTTTCCCCTTTTTTAACTTATACATTTAATTTAATTTAACTAGATTTGCTGTCTGACAGCTAGTACCCATTTTTACCTTTAATTGGGTTATATTTTAGAAGAATAGATTCAGGCTGACATGACACGGGTGGGCGATATTCTGCATTGTCCACATTCCGGCCGCTGGCACCGCGTCCTAATAATATGCACATGCCACTCACTCTGCTCCACTTGACATTGATTTCACAGCTCCACGTGGTCTGGCAGCCATAGGGGGCACCCTGCTGCCACCTCGGCCTACACGCCCGCCATCTGAGGTGACTTTTACACCGCTACTTTATGGTCCTGTTTGAACCGCTCACTGATTTTCCACAAAAAAAAAACAAACCATGGATCACATCTCTCTGGTCCTAGGAATAAGTCCTGCTGGGGGGTCTTTTCACTCACCCAGTGTCTGTCAGAACAGTTTGGGCCCCCGGCCCAGAATGTGTCAGGGGTGTCTGAAGGGACGGCTTTTGTTCACTGTTTCCCTGGGGAGACCGACAAGAACATATCTCCAGCCGCAGCGTTCCATAATGCGAAGTCTCATGTCTTCATGGATATGCCATGTCTCATCTCTGTTCTTGGATATTCACTGGAGGTACCTTCTGGCCTAAACCCCACCACCCTTCCACCCAGGGCTCCAGATCATCTCCAAGACATCCGTCCAAGCTTTGGGACCATATGGTTGGCCGTCACCATAAGATCAACGCAAACACGACCTCAAAACCCGGCTTGAACAATCCAGCTCATTATTTTCTGGGTTACACTCTGCTACGTCTGGCAATAGCCATGCTAATGTGCTCAGCTACTGCCCATAAATCAATGTAAATAAGAAAGTAAATAAGAAATCAATGATGCCTTTTGTAGGCCGAGGCTAAGCGGACACTGGCGATTCAAGTTTTCCGCTGAAATGAACATTGATGGATGTGTTCCGAACTCTGCCGTTATTAAACCTCTTCATTGTGAACCTGGTCATGCGTAAGGCCTTGGAGGCCCTCGCAGCATGCCCCCAGTCCCTCTTTTCTGGACCGTACTGCTTTCGGGCCTCTTCGGTCCATTGTCCACCCGTCTTCGTGGTGAGTCCAGAGGGATGCTGTGTCCTGAGTTGTACCCAGCACCGTATGGCCAGCCCTATGGAGCAGGGACTTCACATGCTCAGAGGTTCATTTCATCAGCTATCTTTAGCCACTTCCCTAATATATATACATAAAATCCCCTGTAGCAGGTATTTGGGTCGGATAATTAAACTCCAGTTAGTAGTGGCCAGAGAGCCCCCATCCGTATCTGGTGTAGGATCGTAGTGGTGAGGTTCAAGTTCTGTCTAGGAACTCTGGTCATGTAAACCATCCACAGGGGGGCAGCGTCTATGCTTACCCGGTGCCCCCTACTTTTATAACCCACACACACACACACACACACACACACACACACTAAAATGCACCGTGATCGGGTCCCGTGATGCCCTGCCCCCATACGATTCCCTATTTAAACCTCTGGGAGGCAAATAAAGACGCGCCTCATGCACAACAAAATTCGTGGGTCTATAATCGACGGACGTCCCGCCGTTCCATGGGCCACACTCAGACCTATTTCCAGTTTGCAATACATGCGTTCCTAGGGCTCAGATATCATATCAGGTTACTCTCTCCAGCACTTTCACTTCCAATAGAGATTCACTGCTCATTATTTCCTTTTTTATCCCCCCCCCCGCTTGCCTGCCTGTCCCCACCACTGGCTTGTTTTGGCCACAGTTAAAAGGCTGACATAGATGACAGGGGCAAATTTGGTAAGTAGCTCTAAACATATTCTTGGTTTTCCCATCCAGTCAATGTGGACTTATAATTACAAGTCAGCGCAAACATCACTGAGGAACACCTATGAGAAAATGACAGGAAGTTAGGGATGGTAGCTGAATCCCCACAAAGAAACAGAATGTGAAGCTACATCCGCACATTAGCACTCTTCATTACTGTTGTTAACTCACTCCCATTAAGAAAACATGTTAGATAGAGGCATTTACATTTATTTATTTAGTAGACACTTTGGTAACAAAATTTCTTGAGGGGACATGAATAATGTAGTAGTACACGCTTACTTAGTGAATTAATTAACCAGTATGTTCATTCATCATTAATCAATCATGACAGTTCATGTATTTCATGGGGAAACCTGTATAAGTTCATGAATTGTTCTTGAGTAGTAAATGAGTTAATAAGTAATTTTTGGCTTCTCAAGCGAAATCTTGCCATTATTAAATAATGTTAACAAACACAGTGCCTGAATTAAATACATGAAGTGTCATGATTGATTAATGATGAACAAGCATAGGATCAGTACGTGACTACTTGGTTACTGGTTAATACATTAAGTAAGTATGTACTACTAGATTATTCATGTCCCCTCAAGTAAAGTGGGACCAACACTTTTAACCAAAGTGATGTACATTTGAGGTGGGTCAGGCAATTCCTGGAGCAACTAAGGTGAAGGGCCTTATTGAAGTTCTCAAAGGTGAGATTAGTTAGTTGGTTAGATAGATAGATAGATAGATAGATAGATGGATAGATAGATGGATAGATAGATGGATGGATGGATGGATGGATGGATAGATAGATAGATAGATAGATGGATAGATGGATGGATGGATGGATAGATAGATAGATAGATAGATAGATAGATAGATAGATAGATAAACATTTGCAAGCATGATATACTGTATTCTATTCTGTCAGTAAATAAAACTTCACTTTCAGCACTGCGGGCTCAGTAAAATCGCCCTTTTCTCCAGTCAAGAGGCCTAAAACCAGGGCTTTAGTGTATTAAATGTTGCTTGATTTGACAGAAAGCTGATGGCTGCAGGGAGCCAGACGTGGACCCTACCATCCGAGGCAGTGAATACTGGATGCTCCCAGTCCTCAGCCTGCGCTTGGAGGCGCCTTCCGAAGAACACAGAAGAAGCTCTCCTGCTGGCCTGCTTCCCCTCTGTCAGAGCCAAACACGTTAAACACACATTCTGAGTGCTTCTCTGATTGTAGGGAACACAGTAGAACAAATCCTCCTTTGTCTCCCCTAATGTCCACTCAAGTAGTCGGGCTACTTGTTTAAAATCATTTGTGCTTGTTAGCAATTTGCGTCCTATTTAGTATCACGTGATTATACTATTTGGCTAGACAGCTTTAATTCTATATAGCAAGAATTAGCCAAATAACGAGAGAGAGTATAGAAAAATGTATATACCGTGCTGGAACACAGATGGTAGCTGTCCCGGCCTTGCTGGCCTTGTCTGAAGCGAGATTGTGGCTCTGAGTCGGGAAAGTTAACTTCGTTCATGGTGATAATTAGGAGGTCAAGCACCAGAGGCCAGAGGCACCCTATTGAAATGGAAAGATTATTATTAGGTTACATACCTCTGTGTGTTTCAGGAACATGAAATGCACTAAGCTGTTCCTGCACCGCTCATGGCTGCCTGGGTTAGGCCATCTACACTGCATGCTTGATGTGTCTGATGTTTATGATTTTAAAAGTACTTTGGCATGCCTTTCTGCAGCACCATATATTACAGTAACTTCATATGCATACCGACATATTTAGGGGTTACTAATGTTAAAGACTTTGAGATATCTAATAGAAGTTATTCCTAGATTAATAGACATTACAAATATACGGCATATTTCCTGGTAGCTTAAGCCAGTTAGATATAAAACTGGGAGCCTATATTGGGAATTGTCAGTACTTAACAGTTAGCAGACAAGAGTTAACTGGGAAGGGAAATCTGGAGTTTTCAGATCCCTCATCAATGTCAATTCTCATTATCTGTGAAAGACCAAAAGAAAACAAATCACATGAATATAATCTAACTTCACTAATGCCATTAATCACACATTTTGTTTGATACTGTGCAATGACAGGCTTGATGTCTGGTTCTGGTGGAGTCATTTTAACTTGTCCCCGATTCCACCAATTTCAAACAATGCCTCAACTGTATTTGACAATTTCCTAAAACCTCTACAGGCGTTTCTGCCTTCAGGCTAGCGCGGTGCTAACTTTGGCCACGTTTCCAATAGGCTGTAGTCTAGGCACAGTCTGTCCTCGAAGCAACTCCTCAACTGACATCCCACGTCACCACAGACCATCCCGCGCACTGACATTATCAAAGTTTTCTCTCTTTCATGCTCCCCTGCTGAACATCAGACGCTCGTAGGAAACTCATCAGCAACATAAATGCACCCTCTCCAGCTGCATCACATGAGCACAATAACTGCTGAATCCGCAAAGAGATTAAATCACTTGAGTTCCTAGCAAGACTTTTCCTTTCATTGAATGTGAACAATGGAATCTCTCCACCAAGCTGCATCCTGTGTTACTTTAAACATGGAAATCAATGTTCTCCTCTATAATCATTTTTCCATTTTGTAGAAATCGGCACAAAAAAAGCATTACATTGTTGGTTTCACATTTTTTTATCCGAAGGTTGCAAATTAATGGCTGTCTCTCCACTTACTGCATGCTGCCCCCACGTCTAGTCCCATAATTCCATGTGCAGCCATCATTTCAAAACAAATTCTTGCTTCCTAAACACTCACCCATGTTGATTACAATATACAGTAGGTTCTAAAACTAGAATGTTAGTTATTCATTGGACAAATAAAAAAACATATAAACATTTACATAAAATTTGTTTTCTCTATGCCATGACATTTACTGTTATGTAGGAAGGGTCAAAAGAGCTTTGTACGTATGTTATTTTAGACAAATTATGGTCATCCATTGTGTTTGGAAAGTAGGTGGGTTATGTCAAGACATTTCCTGAACACAACAATATGTAACGAACAGAACAGACAAAGCCAACAACTTAGAGTTGAATGGAAATGTTCCGATGCCTGATTTTCAACAGCAGTCGTGAAGCTCTATTCCACAGGAAGTGCTCAGAGTGGACACCTTTTGTGCCGTACGATGTTTTCAGGACACATCACGAATATATGAGCTCCTGTTTTTTCTACTGTTCACTCCAGTTTTCTCCTAAAGTCCAATTGTACACAGTGCTCCATTGCGTCTCATCTGATTTAAATTCAGTGTTCGAGTGTGTGCCCTGTGATGGACTGGCATCCCATTCAAAATGTCCCCGGCCTTGCATCTTACTTACATTAAATTATTTTGCAGACACTTTGGTCCAAAGCGACATAGAAGCGAGCAAAGCTTGGGGTCAGAGGTCAGGGATAGCCAGGTTTTTTTGGATCCCCTGGAGCAGTTTATGGAATTATGGGTCTTGCTCAAGGGCCCAGTTGTAATATGATTTCTCTGTTGGTGAAAGGATTTGGAATCCATGACCTTCTGGACACGGACACATATTCGAAACCAGGACTCTAAGCCCCCCGTGGTTCTGTACTGGGCAGATGGATGAGGGAGAGGTGCTTGAAAATGTATGAAAAAATGAACCATAAACACAGTATGTTTGAAAATCTTTCCACGAAACCCTCTCCTTTGTTTACTGTTGATATTAAATCCATCTATGGAATTTAACAGCTCTAAGCCATTTAATATCTATGACAGTGAATTTAACGTGCAATTTCAACACAAATTATGGGCAAATCATTTAACCTGCATTGCATTTGCACTTATATAGAATTTACATACGATTAAGAAATATGTATTCCTTTAAAATATATGACCATTAAAGATAAAAAAGTTAACTGTCCACACCCTCGTAAGTATAACGTGACACGAAAGCATTCCCGTAATAGTGATGATTAAAAGCAAACGAGATGCACCGTTTGTGATGAATCGCTCTCATTCACTGGCGCCCAGATTCCTCTTTCGCCATTCCAGCGAGTTCGCCGACAGCCGCTTCCTGTTTCATCCATCGCTGGGTCAGAGGTTCCCGCGATGGCAGACAGCGCCTGCAGTTCGAATGGTCGAACAATACCGCCTTTATACATAACAGCTCGCTAGTGCCAACCAGCAGGAGCTAAAGTGGAAATAAATGGCTGATATCGTTTGTCAGCAGAGAGAACCGCTAGTGCGCACGGAATTTACACACTAATGATCGGATCCTTTTCTTAGTCTGACTCTTCTGGTGCATTATGTCCTGTTTATGATGCTTCATCCATCGAATATCAGAATCATAATCGGCCGTGTACAGGCCAAGTACAAGGAACTTGTTTTGGTGTAATCGGATTAAAGTAAGGTAAATTACAGAAATAACAGAACTGACAGAGAGCAGTAACCAACCAGCAACATGGTGTATATACAAGTAAATAAAATGAGACATTTGGGTAAGGTGAAATGCGAAAATGCGGTGAAATGTGATGCATTCCTAGAACATTCAGTGCACCATCATAATACCGTATACCTTAACATCCTAATCAGAAACAGAATCGGAATCAGATTTATTTATTAAGTATGTTTACACTTACAAGGAATTTGTCTCTGGTTTTTCATCACTCTCAGTTTACTTAAACAGGGCAGACATACAGAAAAAAATGGCACTACAAAAAACAAACGATGAAGTACAGTATGTCCAGAAGAGACTTATGTCAGAGGGCCATAGTGCAAAGGTGCATAGTGTGAAGATGATGTTCACTATATATATGGACCAGTGGATGCTTGGTGATTATTGCAGATTATTGCACAGAATTGTCCTTGACAATTAAGTGTTCATCAGAGTGATGGCCTGTGGAATGAAGCTGTTCATGTGTCTGGCTGTTTTGGCATACAGTGCTCTGTAGTGTGTATAGTACCGGAGTGTATTTTTTTTCATGCTTTTCACATTTTCCTATTTGGCCATGGAGGAAACTTTTTCACGTCTACAAGTAGCAAAAGGACGTCATTATGTCATATGTTAACAGCCGGTCTCAGTTTGTGGATTTCTTTTGGAAGCGTAATAAAGACTTAACTATCCATGAATAACAGAGCAGGGAAATCCCACCCATCTCTAAAGAGGAGTCAGGGGAGAGATTTGCTCCAGCTCAAACAACACCTCAAAAACACAACTGATGCCAAGAGGTTTTCAGATGTTTTGCTTAATGGCAGAACAATATGTGTCTTTTTTTGTAACACTTTTCAGCCAGGCCTCCTGACAATACAGTTTCCAAATTCACTGGACTGCGAATGGAGAAGTTAGCATTTTGTTGATGTAGACAGAAGAGCGTTAGTTAATCTTGTTAAATACTGTTCTGTGCTGCATAAATCCAGGGTATCCATAAATCCACACATCCAGGGTAGCTCCTGCACCTCACCAGACAGGTTATATTGTCACTTAGGCCAAGAACGCCATGCAATATTTAACTGGATGATTTACAGGTTACACCAAGGATCAGTGTCAGGTTTCATATAATAAAGATATATAACAATAAGCTGACCCAGCACATGATTCCTTTTGTCTCCTGGTTTTTTATCATAATTATATACCTCAAATCATTACTGCATTCAAATGCATGATAAATCAGGTATCAAGTACCAACCACAATTATTGGCGTATTTATCTAAACCAAATATGAAATCTTATTAGATGCTTTTGTCCAAAGCAACTCATGTTTAAGATAAAGCTAGATCACTGGATCACTTGAGGGATTAGGGCCTCACACAAGGGCCCAATGGTGAAATCCATTCATGTATCCATTTTCTGAAACCACTTGTCCTATTCAGGGTCGTGGGGGGGGTCCATCACCTATCAAAGAGGCTATGGGTGCTAGGCAGGGAACAACCCAGGGTGGGGCTCAAACCCGTCGTAGGGCACCAATGGTGAAATCAAGCTGGTAATTCTGGGAATGAATCAGCAAAATTCCAATCACAGGCACAGTACCTTATCCCACCAAGCCACACACAGCTAGTGCAAAGATTTTATTGATTGACATTAACAGTTAACAGCTGAGAAGTGCTGGGACGTATGCTGCCCCTTATATGGTAACGGGTGCTGAAGGTGATGGACGTTTGACATCGCTAAGCAGCTCCGGAGACACTGACAACAACATGGGTGAGCCACATCCAGCTTGGCACTCTGGCACTGGGAACCGGTCTAACCTTCAAATGTTCTCTGCAGCGTCCCAAAAAAAAAACAGTGGGTGTTGTGGAGTTGTTGCAGATCTCACACAACGATCGGGTGTGTCTTCATGTCTTGGGTTGGGTAATGTTGCTTGCACGGTCGGCATTAGCACTACAGTAGCATGAGGATCAGCAGGATGAATTAGCCTGCTTATGTGTGTGGATGGCATTTTAACAAAAGGGCACATCTTTGTCTCCTGTTAATGCTAGCATTGTGGTAAGGACAGAACCCACCAAATGAGCTGCCGCTGCTTTCAACATTGCGTAAATTAACAGTAATTTTGCAAATTACGTCTGTCGGTGGATACCGAACTGCTCGCCAAAGCTTGGATATTTTCTGCCACGGACGGCAGGCAGGAACCCAGCCAGTGTTGTCCATATTTTGCACATCTTTAAGGACGCATGAGTCCTAGCTAGTCTGGGACTGTGGTTTCTCTGCACACGTCGCTCCCAAAAATCGAGGATAAATACAACAGGCATTTTGAATCGCGATGGCAAGCATCCAAGATCTGGAGACTAAGAAGCCTACCCTTTTCTTTGTTGACCACACCATAATTATTTTAGTACAACAAAAAACCAAGACCAGATACCAAAAGCAGGATAATTGTTGGTTTGAAAAATAATTATAAATGGAACTTGGTTATATACAGTAAAAACATATTTCCTCTTAACTCAGGTTGTTACTTATAGCAAAATTGTTAATAACCATGTAATATTTTTAATATTGATGTTTAAGATTTGAAGAGACCTCTACTACCACTAGTCCTATCGATTCCAGAAGCATAAATCTTGCAAATTTCCTAAGAAAACAGACTGTTATAAAAGGCTGTTTTCACTTAATTAAAAAAATGTTAAGCATAACAAGCAAGGCAAAAAATTTTATATGCATAGATTATAGATTTTTGATACATGTAATGTTTATGAGAGCTTACAGAATAGTTGATAAGCAGAAATCCACCAAAATAATTCATTGAAATAATATTGCTAATGGAAATTGCCGCCTATTTACCACCGTTACTTAGAAATGTGATTTCATCTTAATGTCAAATCGCCATGATTAATTGAGGGGAGGAAAAGCTTTATCAGCATCGCTTGTAAAAGGCCGCCAGCGGTTTCGTTGGTGCAGATGATGGTGTATATCTCACTGAGGTTGTGGAATTCAAGGGCAGCGGGTGAACTGCAGTAAGGACAAGGAGTCCATTACTGTTCTTTGTAAACCTAACACATTTTGAGGCAATACTTTCACCCAAGGTTCTCTACAAGCTCCTCTGCCCCTCCACTTTCAAGGAGATATACTTTGCCAGAGCCAGAAACTCTACAAAAAAGGAAAAAGTGACTAGTTTTTATACAACAGGGACGTTTGCACAAGGTTTGCACAATTCGATTTCCTCTCTGGGGTCATGCTGTCTATTGTGGATTGCACTTTTTTATTTGGTGTTCGTTCGTTTCCATGCGAGACATGCTAGGGATGCAACAAACCTTCATGGAAGGTGGGGTTTCCACACACACACACACAACCGTTACCATCCATGCATTGCAGCTACACATGATGAGGGATGAGGAAAGGGTTACGGATTCCCTCCAGTTCCCACCTCCGCTGTAGTTATAAGCTCTGCCAGGAACATCAGGATCCCTTCACCCTTCAAAGCAGAGAGCTGGGGCTGGGCTCTCACACTCCCTATTGCATGGGAAATGGTGTGGGGGTGTGACTGACATGGGGAGCCAAAAACAACCAGGGCGGGGCCACATGGACCGCTGGGCGGACGCTATGTTCAGAGATGCCAGTTGCAGTTACACCAGAAAATGTAAATAACAACATAAGGGACACATGTGATGGGGGCAGTACGTGGCTCAGCAGGCTAGGGTGTAGAGCCGCGGTGCGGCGGAAAAAGAGGAAAGAGGCAGCCACCACAAGTCGAGCACCAAAAAGCAGGTGTCTTTATTTTAGTTCGCCAAACACCAAAAAGCCTGCGCCAAGAGAGTCCCAGCTTGGGGATGTGCGCTCACCACCAAACCCTGGGCGCATGAGTGAGGGAGAATGTGAATCCTGCTTAAATGGCAGGAGCCCCTACAAGGGTACCATACCATGATTGAAAGGTTGCTAGATCTAACCTCAGGGCAAGCAGAATGATGGGGGCTTTAATCAAGAACCTTCATTCCCTGTTGCTCGAGGGACTGGCCGACCCTGCTGTCCCGATCATACATTGCAAAATAAATGTAAAGAAGCTTGATCACATACCGATTTATCAGACATCATAGCCCACATGACAGACACACTGATACCAGCTAGTTTAGGGATGTCGGGCTTGACCTTTCGATCAGATGTCAGACCCACTCGGCTGAGACAGGAAGCATGTACGGAATCTCCGTCTAGACAAATCTGTGAGCTGCTCGGCCTCATCTTTTGCATCTTCTTGATCCATTTGCCCTTATCAGGTGTCAGATGCCCCCAGTGCCTGAGTGAATATCACCGTATGTACCACAGCTGTTATTGTGTAACACCACCGTATGTACCACAGCTGTTATCGTGTAACACCACTGTATGTACCACAGCTGTTACAGTGTAATACTACTGCATATACTGCAGCTGTTACAGTGTAACATCACTGTATGTACCATAACTGTTATAGTGTAACATCACCGCAACGGCAAGTGCTATATTTCTACTGAACTGTTACAATGTAAGACAACTATGTGTACCGCAACTGTTACAGTGTAACACCACTGCATGTAGCTGTTACAATGTAACATCTCTGTACATACCGCAGCTGTAAAAAGCCAGAGGCTAAAACTTGTCCACTAAAAGAGACAGATATGCTGGATTCATTACCAGAGTGAGCACTATTAAGAGTCCTTCTTATTGATTCTTTTGTGTTGTCCTGTTGGTTGATTAGGATAGCTGTAGAATTTTGATAATTATTTTTTTTATCTTATTTGATTTGAATATATTTGAATATAATCTTTTGAGACTTTCTGTACATAGGACTATGGTCTGGCACAGAGGACTATGATCTGGCACTGGTCTGTTGGCAGGGACACTGCTCCAGATCTTGGGCCCAATGAATGCGTATTATATTGGGTCTCCAATTTAGACCAATCCAATTATATTCCATATTTTTAGGGCCCCTGTCAATTGGGGGCCCTTGGAATTGTCCTAACGTTCCCACCCTTTATGACACTCCTGTCTGTTGATGTATAAGCAAACATGGCTTTATTTTTCAGAATTATATTCATGTTTTTCCATTTCCAAGAACCTTTATAGATAAATTAACTTCAGTTTTTATCGTAATTGTAGTAATAGTGATGTCAACTTCTATAATCACAGCAAATACAAATGAACATGGAAACAGAGATATGATTTGATTAAATTATTCATTAATCCTTTGAGATGACATCATTCAAGGATTTCAAGTCCTGGGCTGAGTCCAGTGACTTCCCAGACATTGCTCTCTGATCACTGCCATATTGTTCTGCTACAGGGGTCAAGTGATTCATCTTAGCACTAATCTCATCCAACAAGACCGAAGCCATCAACTTCATTGTTTCCTAGTAATATGAGTTTATACATTGAACATTGAATATATACACCATATAATAACTTGCTTAACATGCCTGGTGAAAGTAATTATTTAGATCAATTTCCCGCAGCACCCAATAGCTAATAAAAATTCTGAATCCGGAATCTCCCTCGCTTCAGACTGTTTATAAACAAAGCTATATCACTACATTTTTTTTCCTCAAAAATCAAATGCATTTTTTCAGACATCAGCACAAGCAGAAGTTGTTTGTTTTGGAATATACACTTCTGTATGATTACCATCTTACAGAAAAGAGGTTTGCGTTTTAATTGGACCACCCAGGAACAACAAAACAGGCCACTCTCCTCACTCCACAGTGTTTCACAGAGTGCACTAAGCTACGATTTCCCTCAGACAAAGCTGTACTTTCACGCTCTAATTGTTTTTATGTTTAATATGGAGAGACTGTTACTCTAAGACAGGAAAACAAAAACCTTCATGCACACCAAAGATTAGAAGCACATATCAAATGACATTTTGATAGCATTTGTTATTTGAGGATCTCTGTGTGTAAAGGACAGAGATCAATTACTGCAATTTCAGAAAAGAAAGAATAAACAATGGAAAATAAAGTAGCAAACAGCCATGCTGAACTCCTCATAAAGGCAGATATACCAGATCAGTGTGTTTATGTATGTATGTATGTATATATACCATTGCAGGGCACACTCACAAGCTTTTCGGTGTCTACAATTCATTGTGGCATGTTTTTGGACTATGGAGTGAAACTGGAACATCCAAACATCCAAACATGTAAACTCCACACATGTGGAGCCGGGGCAGAGACTCGAATGCTGGTCCCACAGGCATGAGGCAGTAGTGCCAACCAGTGCATCTCTATGCCCCCCATACGTGTCCTACATTCTAACTTTAAATTATTTGTTTGCGGGTGGAGTTTTTCTAAAACATTTTTAAAATTTGAAACATTGACAAAAAACATAGTTTTTAAGCATTAATTTTGTCTTTGAGATTATGGAAAACAGCCCAAACTTTTCACTGCCACCAAACATTTAACCTCTGATTTGTCTGGGGTGTCTGTATCACAGAGCTCTAGCGTTTAACATCATGTTTACCGTGTGTCAGCAGATTGCTGCCACTATTACTTATATTTATATGGCATGGCTTGTGCGGACAGGTTATCGTGCAGAAAGTCTTATCAAGTACTTTAGTTATTAATACAGCCGTTTAGGAGCACGCGTACTGAAGACAAAAACGAAACACTGCAGCCTTCTCAGGAAAAAAAAAATTGGTGACACTTTACTTAAGACCATGTTTTTAGTCATTTATAAACACATTGATAATGCATTATAATGCATTCATAAAGCATTATTAACATGGCTATAAATATTGATAAAAAGGCATAACACATCTTTGCCATGTTTATTATGAATTATGACCGCCTTATGAAGCTCTCGTGTATAATGCACTATAGAGACCTTTAAAATTCAGTACAATGCATCCTTAATGCATATACCGACCATTATAATGCATGGTAAAGTTATCTATAGTGCACTATACATGTGAGCTTCATAAAGCATTCATAATGCATAATACATGTGCCTTTTAATAAATATTTATAGCCAGGTCTATAATGCTTTATGAATGCATTATTTGTTGTGAATGTGTTTATAAATTACTAAAAACATGGCCTTAAGTAAAGTGTTACCAAAAAGATATTAAAAAGTGAATAATAAAAATATACCATAGCAATAAAACAAGTAGAAGGGTGACGGCTAACTAAAGACACACATACTGTGCAGAGGTTCCAGAAAAATCCAGAGTCAAAGATAGACAGCTAAAGGCTGATGGTTCTGGCATTCCTTTGGATTCTTATCAGGTCACACACCTCATTTTCCACCGGGGCTTTGCACAGGATATACAGCAGTACAGAATTATTTATGCTTATTTACATTTTTTAGGGCAGCCTGGTGGCTCAGTCGGCCACACTGCAGTCTGATGCCTCCAGGATTGTGGGCTGGAATCCAGTGCCTGGCTCTCCGTAGTTGCAGTGTGCATGTTCTCTCCATGTTTGCATTCCTCAGAGTCACCCCTAGCATGTGTCTGCATGTGTGAATGTTTGCCCTGCAATGGACCGGTGTCCCTGCCCTGTGTCCTGTTTTTGCCGGGGTAGGCGCCTGGCAGGTCACCGCCCTGTACTGCCTAAGTGGGCTTTGCCTTTTCTTAAATCAGATGTGACTTTTCAAAAACATATGATGTTTCAAAAACAAAACCTAGAACATGGATGAAGTTAGAGCTGCATTACTGCTAACTTTCCACATGTAATGGCTGGGGTCAGGTGATTCCCACACTATTTTTGTGAAATGCCACTTTTGTTAAGAGTTTGTAATGAGGCCACAATTACTTTCCTCTCTATGAGACAAAATCACATACCAATGCATATGTACAAATCACATACCAATGAGGTTGTTTTTCACCAGGGGCCTGAACCATGAAGCAAGATTTCTCGCTTAGCCGGGTAACTTGTAGGATTTAAGATGGTCTGGGCTAAATGTAATCAAACAAAGAAAAAGACCATTTAAACTGGGGTACCTTAAATTTGGCATGTTATCCAGCTAAGCAAGAAATCCTGCTTCATGATACAGGGGCCAGCTGTTCCGGGGGCACTGGCTGACTCTGCTCTCTGACCCCAAGCACCACACTCACACATAGCTTTGGACAAAAGCATCGGCTGTCCAAGTGTGAAGGGAGAAATTCTTGAAATTGCTGTTGTTTTACAGACCCTCTAAAGGGACCATTACCTAAAGAGGAACTTGAACCTCAGACCCTCAGCATTAAAAGTCTGAAGCTCTACCAAAGAAGCTCTCCAGGCTCTTATAGACTATTGTGAAAACTTGGGGAAATGGAATTTTGAATAGAGAGATACGTGAAACAAAACATTATTATTCAGACTAACTGCAAAAAAAACAACGTTAATATCTTTATCTTCTTGCAACATTGTACGTATGAGTCTGTAAGTGTCACGGATGACTGATCTAAGGTAGCAATGGCTGGGTGTTACCATGTGATACAAATCAGAAAAAAATATTTAAACTGAAAACACAATTAGCTGAGCACTTCCTGTTTATTCATGTTGTCTGCATGCACTTCTGTCTGAAATACTTCAGTAATCTTTCTATTTCTGAGATGTGATAGCACACATAGGGTCAATTTAAAGGATTACATTTAAATACGTCATAGGTGCATATTGTAATATTAATATAATGTTATAATATTCTAAAGTGGGAAAAATACAGCTTTTTATGATAAAAACAATTGGAGCAGAATATTTCCTGTAATGTGAAAATAGCCTTCTGTGGAGACATTTATATCAGAAATGTTGGTTTTCTTAAATTCAAGTTTCTTAATTTCACTTATCACAATCACATTGAGTCTGTAACAGAATGTAACTGTTGTGGAAGAAAAAAATCAACATTATCCAAGCAACCCCTGGTTGGGCTGCTTGAATAAGACTCTGGACCTCGCAGATGGTGAGCAAAGTTTTCTCCTTCATTCAGTAATCCAGCACAGAGCTCTAGTCACACTCTGGTACCAGGTACCCTGAACACAAATATCAAACAGTTGGTATACCGTAACACCCAAACACTGATAAGTACTTCTAAGTCCTGATTGGTCACAAAATATCCACAAACCAAGCTCATACATACAGCAAACATAATTCTCCACCTCCATTGGTCTACCTTCCTATCTATCAGGTGCACAGACTAAGGCGCTATGGACTCCAATTCACCCAGTTCTATGCTTTTGGACTGTGCAAGAGAACCTGAAAACCTGAAGCAAACCCAAGTACCAGAGAAACAGGTGAAACACAAACGTAAGCACATTCCTAATGCCGGTGCCGGGTGGTGGAGTCGCTTCAGTTGTTGAAAAGCGAAGTTAACGGCTGAAAAAAATATTCAAGCTTTTGGAAGCACGACAGTCTAAACAACAAATCAGAGTGAGTTAAATATTTGAATAAAATTGCAAAATGTAACTGCAAGGCATTGCACACAACTTAGTGGTGTTCAAAATTGACTTTTGCTTCTTAATGCTGGCAATCTAGTGTAAGGAATACTTGGAGGACATTAAGGTCAAATGTATCTGATCCCCTTAAGAGAACAACTGCCCCCCCTTCTGCCCCTCTTAGGCGAAATAGTCTAGAACCACCACTGGGGGAGAACGTGCAAACTCTACACCCATGGAACCAAGGCAAAGACTCAAACGCGGGACCCAGAGGTGTGAGGCAACAGTGCAAACCACTGTGCCACCACATCACACCTGCATCCACTATGCACAAGAAAAAAATATTTGCTAGTAACAGTTGCTTTGAATTTTTTGAACACGTAATGAGTCACTGAAGGTCTGAGATACAGGACAGGATGCACAGCCTGATGCTCAGCCTTCTCTGTCAACACCCAACCAGCAAAAGAATTTTCAAAACTGTCACAAAACCTTGAACAGAATAAGTATCATTAATTTACTTGCTTTTTTATATTCATCGGTGTTATTTTGGCAAAAAAATTCTGTGACTAATACAATTTCTTTTTAAAATTGTGTACTGGGAATAGGGGAGGAAACTGGAATTAATACATTTAATGAAAGGAAACAAAAATTACACACTACACAGAAAGACCTGGATCTGGCCTTGAATATACAGCCAGCTGTATCTCCTTAATCATAATTTCACAGAGTGTATAGTAATCAAACTTAATTATCCAAAACCATGTGGTTTTCTAAGTTGAACTGATCCAAAAACCAAGAAGTTCAGCTTTTACAGAAATGCAACCCAGCCAGACAGACGTCCGTTGATTAAAAAGGCAACAAGAAAAACGCGCTACACGCGTACGTCGATATCATGAAAATGAGCTTGCCGTTTGCAAAGCAATATGGAGAAAATCAGCCACGACACTGACCAGGGATCCATCAGCTGTGGGATGCAGGCAGGAGTGGCCAGACAGACTGGGCCTGATCCATCATTACTTACACTGGCACTTTGTGAATGTTTTACAAATGTAGTCACCAATTAGACTACAGTTATAAATTATGATATCTATCATTTTAGGAGTGTGTCGAGATTTGGCTGTGTCTGGAAATGTATCTGTATAACAAGTACTGTACATGAATAACAATAATAACCGATACTTTATTGATCGCTGCTGGGAAATTCTCTTTTCGCCTCCCCCATCTTGCTGTCTGTAGGTGAGAGCAAGCTGGCCGTGAAGAGCGGCCACCCATAGCGGCGCCCAGGAAACTGGGGGTTAAGGGCCTTGCTCGAGGACCTGCAGACATGCTGAGGCTCAAACTGGCGACCTTCTCACAGGCACAGAGGCTTAGCCCACTGAGCCACACGCTGTATATAAACATACACATGGCCTGTGTATTTATATATACCTACAGTATATAGTACATATTTCTATAAACTGAGGTATAATATCAGAACAAAAGAATAAACCAAACAACTGAAAAGAAATTAAAAGAATGGAATACCCCCATTTCAATTAATTCTGTATTTTTTTTTTTGGACAGTTCTTCCCTACAAGTTCATCTGGGCAATTTTAAGTTCCTCCCTGTGTCTGAATTTCACCCCATACTTTCTGTACAAGCTGTATAAAATGTATGAGGGTGGGTTTGGGATTCTGGTTTATAACCCTTAATAACTGAGAGAAATTTTAAAATGGATTAAAAAAAGGGGACAAGGTGATTTAATGTCAAGCCCCAATGAAATGAGTTAGATCCTGAGACACAAGCAGTTCCCGTTGCCTTGCTGTTGCTAAGCAGTGAAATCACACTTTCCCAGCTTTTTAAAGTGGATTTAATGTAGATTTACCACCAGTTCAGAGCCTGAACAACTATGTCCATTCTAAATGGTGGGTAAAACAAACTATGTTTTACTGTGGCTGGTTTACAGCAGGTATGCCAAACTCCATTTAAGGCACACAAGAGGCTGGATCCACCTTCTTCCTTTAATTACTTAATCGCTGCTACTGTTTTCATGTGTTTGTCTCAAGTTTCAAAATTATGAAGTATATTTTTAAAAGCTCAGTATAGAATACAGGCATTTTGCCAAGAAATTGTTTCTTTTGTAAAATACTGTATACAGGTATAAATAGTGGATGAATTAATTAATAACACAAATTATAACATGGTAGAGAAACTCAATTTTCCTTCTCAGAAAAACAGTTTAATGGCACGCAAATGACGGCCCACAGGTCCTCCTCTGGCCAAATGACAACGCCATGAAATGTAAAGCAGCAAAATTTCTTCTGCCGAGGCACACTTGATCAAAACACTGAAGAGAAGGTATGGAGTAGGACTGTTTCTCAGTCAAGGTCCTGGAAGGCTTCTGCTGATGCAAGATCCTGGAAGGCTCCATTGCTAGCTACTGTGGTAATTACCACTCCAGACTGTCATGTGTGCTGCAGAACACAACTACACGTGACGTTGCCTTCAGTCTCACTCTGGGCACTGAATATGGGCTGGGCTTTAACGGAAAGGAGCCCCGTGGAGACCGAGGCAGGGCCTAGCAGTGATCCCACAGGAAATGGCCCACTTCAGCAAAGGGAGGAGCCCAGACAAGATGGTAAAGAAGACTGACGCCCTGTTAGTAGTCTCAAACAAGGCTAAAACTGCATCTATACTAAAGCCATGTAGTATAAAACACATGCCATTGGACCACTTCACCACTATAAGACTCTCTTATTATTGATATCAACCTTCCATATTTTCTTCTGTTGCTATATTTTTTTATATTTTAATGTTTAATCCTAATTACACTGCTTCTGGCCCTAGAAGCAGTTTTTCAACTTGCAGGGAAGATTTTGAGGGTTGGTGGCGGGATTGGCACTCCAGCCACCTTATAAACTTCACACAGCTCTGACAGGACTCTTTTCTGCTCTCCACAGGAGTAGCTCTGCTGCAGCCGCCCACAGGAACGCTGCACACGTGATGAAGAGGATGGGGGAAAGCCCTCGGGAACCTCATCTCTGGAAGAGACGAAACCGCCAGAGAGCCAATGAGGTCAGGCCTATTGGGGATCAGGATTGTTGTGGTGCTGAGGCATCACCCACTGCACAGGCAGCACTCGGGGATATAATCTGAGGCAGCCTATCTGGGTAGGAACATGGAGCGTCTTGTCTCTTCAGCATGATGACATCTCCCTCTGCTGTCGAAGGAGCTTCGTAAACTTTGCATTTCAGTGGCAGTACTCTCTGAGGTAAGCAGTCCAGGGAATGGCCAGATCTCTGTAGGTGGATACCCCTGTCATAGACATGGAGTAGCTGTTGCTGTGGTGGGTCAGCTCCTCCCAGTGGTGTCTGATGTCACTCCTTTCAACAAGCATATTATGACTCTCTCTGGGTGTCTTGTCTGTTGTCCATATTCCTTGGTGTCGCAAAAGGTCAGAGGCTACGGATCGCTAGATCCTGGTTCCAGTGCCTTGAGGCGCATCGTTGGACTTGGTACTCCAGTACTGGTGGTGTGCCAAAGGAGATCAATCACATCCTCGTGGTCAGACATGGGAGACTCCTACAGAACCCTACAGGATGGGCAGGAGTGCCCAGTTTGTGCATTCTGACCACAGACTTGTTGTCACTATTCTGACGATTCAGCTTAGGTCCAGTAGACTATGTCCTACTAGGAGAATGAGGCTGAACCTGGCCAGACTCCAAGATCAAGCAGTTTCTAATGAGTTTGTATGCAGTTTGTGTGAGGAACTTGCAGACTTAGGTGTGCCTGCCAATTCTAATGTCTAGGTCTAATGTGAAAGACCTTCCTTGACAAGACCTTGAAGGTTGCTGAAGGCTGTGTTGGTTTTGCCAGAAGGAGTTGGTGTTGTCCTGGATATTATCGAAAGGAGTCACAGTGCACAGCTTAATGGCAACTCTGGTCTGTACCAGGAACTGAGAAGAATGGCTGTGAGAACTCTGAGAGCAGATGAGGAGATGTTTGTTGAGGAAGTGACACACCATCTAGTCTAGAGACCCATGTCCTGCTTACAGTGGAATTGAAGCGTTACTCACATCTGCATCTGTTCCTCTGAGAGTCGCAGTCAGGGTGGGTGATGGAGCGGTTGTGACCTGCTGGACTAGCTACATTCAGCAGCAGTTTCAAGCTGATCCTCCGGCTAGGACGTTGGACATCTCTGAGTCCAAAATTCTTGAGGCTGATCCTCCGATTTCCAGTGAAGCACCCAATCCCACTGACATTGCGCAGGTGGTGTACCAGCTAAGGGCAGGGAAGGCTGCATGAATCTGTGGTATCCAGGGTGAACTTCTCTAGGTTGGTGGTAAGGTCGTCCTCCTGGCATTACAAGCAATCTTTGCTTCCATTTGGGAGACAGGTGTCATTCCAACTGACTGGAAAATGGGACTTGTTGTCCCTATATGAAAAAGGAAGGGTGATCGCCTGGATTGCAGCAACTACAGGGGAATAACACTACTCTCAGTGCTGGGTAAGGTCCTTGCTAGGGTCATTCTCAATAGGATCTGTGATCACTTGCTTGCCTACCAGTGACCAGAGCAGAGTGGATTTATGCCTAAAAAGTCTACCATTGGCTGCATCCTGACACAGAGGAGAACACAAACAGGAGTTTCTTTGTGGCTTTTGTTGATTTTCATAAAGCATTCAACTCAGTTGACCGAGCTGTCCTGTAGGACATCCTGAAACTATGTGGGATCCCCAAAGTTACTGGACATCATGGCCGTACTGTACACTGGTACTGTGAGTGCTGTGCAGAGTGGAGGTCGAACCTCTGTGTTCTTTCTAGTTGATTCCAAGGTTTGTCAGGGTGTGTTCTTGCTTCTGCTCTGTTCAGTGCTTGCATGGACTGGGTATTGGGCAGGTTTGTGGCCCAGTGGCTGTGGGCCATCTGCTGGTGAAGAATGATTCACTTATCTTGACTTTGTCCATGATGCTAAGATCTTCACGGAGTCAGTGAAGGCTCTGATTGAGGGTCTCGAGAGACTGAGCAAGGAATCTGAGTCTTTGAACTTGCGAGTATCCTGTCAGAGTCGGTGCTCATTTGGCCCTGTCCCATGTGTTTTGTCCCTGTACGGCCAGCAGGTGTCACTGCCCATCCCGGTCCATTATCTGTCTTGTAAGCCCTAAGCCCCTAGTGTGTTTCTCAGTTCCCTGTGCTGCCATGTAGCTCAATAGGTTAACGGCATAGCTTAGCCATTAACTTCCCACCAATCATGGGTTCAAGGCTGGGTTGAAGCCTGCCTCAACCTGTGTTGAATTTAGTGGGTTTTATTTTATGCTTAGCTTTTAGTATTGTTTACCTTTGCTTTGTGTTCCCGTTTATAGTCTGTCCTGCCTGTGCCTTGTTGAATTATGTTCTGCTTATGTTCCTTGTCTCTCCTTCTTTAGATAGCATTTAGTGTTTGTTAATATTTTCTAGTTTCTTGTGCTTCTTAATTGTAACTTATTCCACCTGTTCCTTGTTGTCCTGTGCCTGTCCTGATTGGTTGATTTGGTTATGGTACACACCTTCCCCTTGTTTGCCTTGTTGTTTATGTATCTGTTGTCTATGTAAGTGCCTGCCCTCATCCAGTTCTTTAGTCGTTAGTTCGTTAGTCATTATGCTTAAGATGTGTACTTGTTACTGTGTGTTTGTGGCTTTGGTTGTTCCTGGTATCAGTTTGCATGTTTATTTTGTGGTTCTTTTTAGTTCCTATTTCTACCACTTAGTCCTTGACCCCTTGTGGCCCCATTGTTTTGCAGTTGATCCTTTTGTGTTCAGTTTTTGTTAAGAAGTCCCTTTTTCTTGGAGTCATTTCTTGGATATTCCTGTCCTGGGAGGTCGCCAACTGGGATCCCAAGGTGTTTTGTCATGTAGTGGGTGTGGCAACGTGCTGTACCAGCGCATGCTCCCCAACCTGATATGACTTGATCAGTTTGGTGTTGAACTGCTGTTAACCTTCACAGCACATTTACATCCCTGTATTAATCTTAGGTACTGAAATGTTTGTGAATGACTGGTTCGCGCATGGTCCATTCGTATTAATAAATACTAATTCTATTCATATTGTCCATATTCATCTTTCCCCTTTTCATCACTAGATATGTATGTGCTTCTAGAAAGTGGCAGGAAGAACAAATTTGTCTAAAGGCTTTTAATGTTTTGATTTAGCAGTCACGATGACTGTACTTACTGTACAAACTGAAATATCTTGCAAATTCCAATACTGATAAGGACACCTCGACTCTCAAGCATCTCCATAATTCCAGTATGTATGGAATGCTGCTCTATGAAACAAACACAACACACCGCATGACAAAAAGAGTAAGAATGGGAGTTAAGAAGGACAAACTTTGCATCTCAACATGCTTCATACCTTAATTGCTTCACTAACACAAGCAAGACA
Source organism: Mormyrops boulengeri (assembly GCA_026781065.1). Taxonomy (NCBI): domain Eukaryota; kingdom Metazoa; phylum Chordata; class Actinopteri; order Osteoglossiformes; family Mormyridae; genus Mormyrops; species Mormyrops boulengeri. The sequence continues at coordinate 1,119,626 of JAODLD010000124.1, forward strand.
ATCATACAAAGTTTCAAGCAATTACACTGCCAAGTTTCCCATACAGCTACAGCATTGCTCTGTGTGATTACTGGCAGCCTCTCTGTCTGTTGTAATGTTAGACAACCACGTCTTAAGCTCTTACAGCTACTTCTCATGATCCTCCAATTTATTCTGTTATTGGTTCCGGCTTTCACAATGCGTCAATACTGAGGAGCACCATAGTTACGCCATAGGGATACCTATGGACAGCTTAAACTGACTGTGTTCATATAATCCATTTCATTTAACTGTTTAAGAATGAATATATTGAGGTCTTACAAGATAAGAAATGGTCCATCAGCTAGAAAGAAAACATCAGGAGAGAAGGAAGAAGACCTTTAACACCAAATGGTATTTACAGGATTTAATTAAGTGCAATAGTTATCTTGTCTACAAGATAACCTGATCAGGATTTCTTTTTATTTCAGGTCCATGTTTTTGGATGCAATGGATTTTATATTAATAAAGTACATAAATAATTCTTTTGGATTTTGTTGTTGTTGTTGCTGGACCATGCATGTCAGCAAGAAACTTTAAAAAAGTTCCTCATTTTACTGTTACTCATTTTACTCTATATATAGTTTAAATTACTAAAACACTGCAAATTTATATATCCTAGGGAAATTATAGTTAGGATAAACACCTACTTTTTCTTTTCAACAAAGTTCACAGCCTACTATGTTTACCATTTTGTAAAGGGTAAGTATCAGGTTTCCAGTGAAGAAGAATTTATAGGTCAGAGAACCGTAGAAGAACGTTACAAGGTTTTGGGGAGGGGTTAAATTTATGCAATGGTCAAACCATATAAAATAGAAAATACCAAAAAAATTATTTTAGCTTATATTAGTTAGCAAAATGCATTTCATGATCTCTGCATGGTATAAAAGCAGTAAATGTAAAGTATAGGCAGTTGTGGGGTATATGAACGTTAAAGCTGATCGATCGCAGATAGCATGTATACCTTTGAAGCTTTTACTACCTATTTGCCTATATTCACTAGACACTTGATGGAAAGCGACATGCAGTATTGCTCTTGCTAGACTGACGTGTTTGCCGGAGCGGCACTTTTACGATACAATGAGTGACACCCGGTGTTGCCCTCCAGCCTGAAACACAACACCTGCCCTTCTTTTATGGGATGTTGATGAATAACTGCAGAATCAGGTTCCCACACCACATGAAAAAAAGGCTTTTATTTATCCAGCTGTGTGGCGAGCTCGCAGCCTGGGCGAATGTTAAAACGTACACTGCATATTCATATTTTTTACGCCATCTGATTTCAGAAAGCAAATGGGTTGGCTGAGGCTGTGGTGAGAAGTGAAGTTATCTTGTTATGCGATTTTCAATTTTCTGCAAAGGTTCAGCAGCATTTGTCAACACAGGAAGAGGGGGAGTGCTGTGAAATTTAGCGTGAGCTAACCTGTTTTTACACATTCTGTTCATTTAAAACTGTTTATGTGTAAAAAGCATTTTCCTTAAGGATTAGGAGCAGCATAATGTACAGGAGCCAAGGGCATCACTTTGGGTTGAGCATTGGGGGGTGGGCTACAACCCCCCACCCCCCATAATATACCCATGGCAGTAGCATATCATCATACATATACAAATTATTCCCTGATTCATTGTTCTCTGCTCATTAGCTTCTCTCCTACATCTGCAAGAAAGGACTTAACCAGAGTACATAGTGCAATTCATAAAACAGCAATAAAAAATAAATGGAAGAAAAAGTGGTTGGAAATAAGATTTAGAGAAATGAGCAATCTGAGCAAATCTGGCCTCTTTTCTACTGTAAATAAGTTCTCATCATTTTCCTGTAGTTCTTCAGTGGTGAGACAATACAGTTTAGATAAGGCAGTGCCAGACTCCTTAATGATGAAACTGCACTCCCAAGATAACTTTATACTGTATGTTTATGATAGTGAGCTTAATTTACAGTCAAGGACAGCTTTGAAGGGGAAGAATTAAGAAAGAACATAAGAACATAAGAAATTTACAAATGAGAGGAGGCCATTCGGCCCATCAAGCTCGTTTGGGGAGAACCTAA
>JAODLD010000124.1:1189716-1199889 GCA_026781065.1 Mormyrops boulengeri
ATTCAAGTCTTCATATCAGTGACCAAATGCCTGTGGTCTGGACCAGGGTGAGTAATTGGAAGACAAATGTTGATATATTATTGGAGAAAAAAAAAAACACACATTTAAAAGCACAGGTAATAACATTTTAAAAGGTTGCCCGGGCTCCATAAGAGCACTTACCACAATGGCCGGCGGTGGGTTGTGCCCGCTGACCTCCACCAGGATGTCATCGTACTTGTCGAAATTGATCCCCGTTTCATAGTGGGCAAAAATAGAGCTCTCCTCTTCGGGTGGGGGAGGGGGTACATAAATAACCTTTGGACCTGGTAGACAAGGTGAGTCGACCAGACTGGTTTAGGAGAGACAGCATATGACATATCCCAAGGAATTGAGTTTTCCAGCAAATCGAAATGGTTAGGGAAGTGCACTTATAATTGAAAGATTGCTGGTTCGAATTCCCGATCAGCAAGGTACCATTGCGGTACCCTGAGCAAGGTACCGCCCCCAAGCACTGTTCCCTGGGCGCTGCATTACCTGCCCCCTGCTACGTCACGATGTCACAAATGTGTTAAATGCACATTTCGTTGCTGTACACTGTGTGTCAACAATGATCCCCGATCACCAAAATATACCGACATACGAAATCCTTCCATAATTCCAAACCACTTATGACCAGCAGGGTCATGGGAAGAATGCAGCAGGACCAAAACCAACGGCAGGCAGCATAGGGAGAGCAGAGTTACAGGCCGATTCAGATGCCAGTCCTCGGCACAGACACTTGCATGCAAACATACAAAGTAAGCTTAAGTGCAAATATTTGCACCAAGGCCCCACCGAACACGGGGAGAAAGCTTCACAGCCCTGACAGAGTGGGCGAGCAGGATTTAAGCTCCTAACCCAGAGGGGTAAGCCAACAGTGCTACCCACTGTGTGACCTTATCACCACCTATATGCAAATCCACTTCCAGAAAACAAAAGTACTTAACACACCTGCATTTTCCCCGTCCTGTGGGCCTTTACTTTCTGATGAATCTACATGGGGAGGGAGAGGGGATGTTAGGTAAAAAGCAAATATTTAAAAATATTTCTTAAAAAAAACAAAAAAAAAACACAAACAAACCTTTTGTATCAGAAAACACTTCCTCATCTCTTCCTCGGTATCCTGGTTGGGAAGGGGGGGGAAAAAGTTACGTGGGGGGAGAGAGAACAGAGGGCAAGTGTGAAAGAGAGAAGAGACTGACCTCCCCCTCCAGATCTCCCTCCACTGCCTCTTCCTCCACCCTCAAAGGAGCCCCCTGTGATGAGCAACATTTCCCGTCAAAGCATCCCTGCCAAGGAAAGTAGCCTGCACAAGATCACCGTGTGATGTGGCCCCCTCACAACCGTGAGCAGAGTTCCCAGGAATTTGTGCAAATTTTGAAATTAAACCAATTTTCCAGTTCGCTAAAGTATAGCAACTACGGGTGTAAATCACAGCCTTCCTCGCAATACGATACAATATCGATTCCTTAAGCCAACGGTTCGATTTTTTTTGATACCTCAGGAATTCCCACGATACGATACAGTTCGATACTGAGGATAGTAGTCGAAATTATGAAATTTCACACAATCCTTTACATTTCAATTAAAAAAGGCAAATATAATTAGCATTTTATCATATTTTATTGGGAACTGTAAACAAAATCTAGTGTAGTCAAGTATGTCTCATAAATCAAGCAAAATAAAGTGCAATAAGGTAAAATAAAAACTTTGGATGGATGTAGATTAACATGGTGACTAATTTTTATTTTGAATCAAGTTTTCTCCAGACAAACACAAAAACGGAACAAAAAGTATGTCCATAACTGTCATGACCTGCTCGTATGACCCTCTAGTATGCTACGCCCCTCATTAACCTCGTGTGCAATCCCGATTGTTCCCAACTGTTTCTTATTGTTTCGTCTAGTCCAGTATATTTACCCTGATTCCTCGTTCCCTGCTCGCTCACCCTACGCTGGGATACGATAAGTAAAATAAAGTTCAATAAAGTCAAATAAAAATCATTGCATGGGCAGACATGTAGAATGAGGAAGATCAACATGACTGACTTCTACAGTGAAACATATGTCAGTAATCTAAGTTTTTTTTTTTTTTTTAAAGAAAAATTAAATGGTCAACGTGTTCAGGAGATTGTGTGCTCTGAGCGTAGCATCCTATGTCACCAGCCGTACTAAATACACGCTCTGAAGGTACGCTAGCTTGCGAGCTACTTATAAATGACCTAGTCAAAATATAAATGCAAATATAAAGATGCAAAACGTATTTATGTATAAAAATATTGAGTATTCTTTATTATTATTAATTTCCCTTTGGGATAAATAAAGCATTTTTTAATTGAACTGGGATATTAGTTCCTTCACCTTTCTATTTCTCAGCTCGCTTTTCGGAGGTAAGTTAATGTCATAGTTTTTATGAACAGTCCGAGAATGCCGCTCCACATTTCCCTTCTTCGGAGTAGCAACGGTAGACTGACAGATGAGGCAAATGCACTTCGAATATGACAAATAGTCCTCCTCCCATTCCATATGGAATTGGTAGGTTTTTGGCTTCTTTCTTGGTCCAGTTCCCCCATTCATTTTTATACCCTTTAAGTTTAGTAGATATGACCTGGAGACTAACTAGGTGACTCGGTAGCGTGCAGCAGCTGGCGCCATTGAACGCGTCATCCATCCTCTATTTTTTTTATCCCACACAATCTACCCACACTACCTTTGCGATCGACCAGGAGATCACGATCGAGGTATTGGGCACCCCTGGTGTAGACCATGTATATGTCGGAGTGGATTATGAAAACAATACTGGAACAGGCAAGAAAATAAAAATGCATGTATTGATATTTATGCGGTCACATCGATGCATCGGATTGTTTGCCGTTGAATCGATACAAATCGATGTATTGTTACACCCCTAATAGGCACATTACTAGGCATGCAAGGATGAATCGCGAATCGGTTCAAAATTGATGTAGATATATGACGATTTAAACCTGCGGATGTGGAAAATGAATCGCTACTTTAGGAGTACTTCATGGTACTTTACTTAACAGAAAGATGTAATATTTGATTTCACAACGTCAATTAGATGTTACTGTATATTCACGTCGACGTCGGTTTTTGGTTTTGACCGAACACGACATGGCGAGTGAATTTGAAATTGAGGACACACCCCCTGATCTTAAATCGGCGGCTTCGCAGAATTTTAGCTTTCCGGTAATCAAACGGAAACGGCGAGAAAAGCACAGACGACAAAAACTGCATGCAAACATTGTAAAAGACTGATAACATACACAAATAGCACAACGAACATGCTTCAGCATGTCCACTGGCACCACAGTGAGCTCAATTCACCACCGCCAGAGCGAATATTAAAAGGGCAAACTACGCTAAAAATTATGCCATTTATGCAGTGCCTGGGGCATTTTTCTGGCAGTTAAGGGCCCAACGGAGGTGTGACTGAAACTGGCGACATTCCAATTACAGAGCCCAACTTTACAAAACTATATAAACATTTGAAATGACACACAGTGCTGGTCAATTGTTGATGCATATATTCTAAGGTTAGCCAACAGATGGGGAGGGCGGGGTGTAAGATACAAACCCTGACGGAAACCACCCCGACCTCTGCCACCACGCCCTCCAAAGTCACTTCTGAACCCTGTGCATGATAAATGCAAACAAATTGAAATAACTCCAAATACAAGTAGGTACTTTGGCCAGAAATCATCATAAAATGCAAGCTTTGCAATAGAGGCGAAAGCAACACATACCATCTTCATTCCCAAAATCGCCCGTTCCTGTTTAGAAACAAACAGACAAATGTAACAATATTCAACCCAGACTATCCTTTGCCTTTCACAAAACTGAAAGCTTTAATAGCTTTTGAAACTGTACTTCCTCGACCAACAACATTCACTAAAATTATACAACACTTCCGGTTCATTTCACAATTTTATATTTAGACAATTACAAACAATATGATAGCAAACTAAAAAAAAATCAGTCTAGATGTGATTAAAACTGAAGGACACACAGCAGTACCCTGGTTATGAACGAGATCCATTCTCTATGCATCTTTAAGCTAAATTTGTAGGGAATTTGAATTTGTCAGAATAAAGCACAATTATACAGTGATAATCGTAACTACATGCAGTACTGGACCTCAAGCTGACAAACCACTGAAGCTATGCAATATTTTCACAAGTGCCACAAAGACATGTGTGCTTTCGTTATTACAAACCAATGCATTTCACCCTCATTCTTAATAAGAACGGACTGCCATAAAGCCTAAGTACAAGCTGGACAATCTTAACCCAGGGACTGCCTGTACACCATTTTCAAAAGGGGTTAGCATTGCCCCCACACCAGAGAAACACATTAAATAAACACAGTTCTACCTAATGACAAGGTTTTGAGCGTGTAGAGCAAAGTCAGGCATGCATCCGTACAAAGACAAGTTAGCTGAACTGACAGAACTCTCCTGATCCCTGCTACCCACAGCCACTCCACGGCACAAAAAACAAATCCCTCATTCCTTCCTATCCATCAGCAGTTCACAAGGTTTTCTTCACCATCCTTAAAAGATTTACATGTTAAAATGTGGAGGGCTGGAAACAAATGAAGCATAATGATCAGAGCCTCCAGTTTTACTTTTTATTACTTCATACTTCTGGATATTTATACTAAATCACCTCCAAGTCCCAAGCACAACACTGTACACCAGGGCTATTCAAATCACGGTCCTCAAGGGCCGAGCCTGGCTGATTTTCCAGCCTTCCTTTACCTGTGAACCAAGTGGGAAGCCGGTAATTATTTAACTACCTGGGAGAGCTGAAAACAAGGCCTGGATTTGGAACCAAGGGCCAGATTTGAAGAGCCCTGCTGTATACAGCAGCAGCATTGACTTCACGTGCAGCCTCAAAATTACCTGAGGGGGCGCTGCTGAACCCTCCTCTGCTGCCACCACGGGACCCCCTACCTCCTGAAGAGCACAAAAACAAAAACACATAGATGACTAAGACTTCCATCAATTTACTACACTGCAGGCTCATTTTACAAGTTGAAAGCTATGCATTAGGACTTAATTGATGCCATTAAAAACCATCGCTGCCAATGAAAGGAGGGAGACGAAAATGAAACTGGGGCTGGAGAACTTGCCTCGACCTCTGGCTCTTCCTCCATATCCCCCAGGAGCACCACCCCAGGAGCTGTCCTCATTACCTGAGGAGGGACACTGAGGTTTGTCATCAGAAGCCAAAAGGAGCAAACCGAGAACATGAGAGAGGTGCGCTTGTCATTTGGCCACAACAAACACATCTGGCCCCGGTTAGCAGAAGCACTCCTGCCACTGATAAACAGAAACATCCGATAGGTTGCTTACAGGAAAAGCATGTGACCTGCACCGGACCGGTTACACTGGCTGATTCATCATTCCATATCTACGTCACCATCTTTTTAACAGGAATCCAATTACAGGAATAGCACCGTTATTAGGTTCCAGCACTTCGACTCCATTTAAGACGGCAAAGCCAGGTCAAAGCCAACTGGATGTCTGAGAAATTGGGTGTGTGTTTAAGTGCTTGCTGCTGGTGTCCATTCCTACATTTATGTTTTGGCACTTGGTTTGAAATCTTTTCATACCTCACTAGTCAATTAACAGACTTTCAGTTTGCAGAAGTAGAAATCCCACAAATCTTTCCATAAGAATACATCTACGAATTATAACTACTTAAACTGTAAAAAGTAATCCTTAATGTTAGCAAGTGAATGTAATCATTTAAAAAAAACGAAAAAAAAAAAAACACTGCATATGGAGGAGTGTATAACAACATATACGTGAATCTGCTACAAGGGAATTACAAAAAAATATAACCAATGACTGCACTTACCATTTTTTTCACCATCTCCATCACAACTCTCCTCATTGAACACTTGAGGTCCCTTTCCTCCAAAAACTTTACCATTATCTGAATCCAAACATTCCAGAAACGTTTAGGTTACCCATTACATTCATAATTTGCCTCAAAGAGATAGACAGGTTAGAAAGATCAACAAATGGTCATAAACTCCAGGCTCTGCACACTGGCGACTTAAAATCAATAATCAGTATTGAGAGAACAGAAAGACCCGGTAAAAATCCCAAAATGTCCAATCAAGAAATAAAGCTTATTTCCACAATGGGAAAACCAAATGTATAGATAAGTTTAACACTTCAATTGCTTACAGAACGAAGATTTTTTTTTTTATATATATATGGCTTTGGGTACATCAGAAACAGATCCCTTGGATCATCTGAATATCTTCCCAGCAACCACTCAAATGTTAAAACTTTCACTAATGTTTCTTAGCAGTTATATAAAAAAAATGATTGAGAGAACCTGAGGCATTGGAGCCCCTGTACCCTCCACCACCTCCTCCCCTTGAACCCGGACCTGTAAAAAAAAAAAACAAAAAAAAAAACAGAAAGCCATTCTGTACTTCTGAAATCCAGGGGCAGCATTCTGTGAATAAAATATAAGTTCATCCTAAAAGGCCCTCACCACTGCTCCTTCCACTCCCACCAAAGCTGCCTGCAGAACTGTTCCAAGTACTGCTTTCACTGCCTGAACACAATGGCAACATGTAAGAAAAAGAAAAAAAAAAAAACAACCTTGAGTGGAAGGTCTTACATTACATAACCACACATTACAGAAAAACATCAATGCTCGAGTGAGCACTTTGCCTTCGGAACGCAAGTTTGTACATGATTCTTTTCAAAGTCAAAATCCATGTTATCCACACAGGTTGTACAGTTTGCATTCATCCACCGATGGCTGTACATCATCTCTTTGAAAAAGTATTCCACCGATACTGCAGACATGGATACACAAAAAGCACAATGCCCCACTGTTAAGGTTCCCATGATTTTTACTCTGGTAATCACCACTGTTCCATGAGCTTATGACAGCTGGAACAGAATACGAAATGGAAAAGCATAAGGATCAGCTTTTAGGCAAACTCAGCTCACCTGCATCGCATTAAGTACTAGACTGTTGGCACTCCCAAACCAGTAACCTTAAGAGGACAAGGTCTCAAATAATTACACCAGAGTCGTAAGGGACATATGCTTGGATCCCAAATAAGATGGGCACCTGAAGTGGTACCATTCAATTAAAGTACAGATCTTCATCGAAAAGTCTACACACTCGTTTTGAGCAGGAGCCCTATAGACCACACCACAGCTGCATGCATTTACTTGCAAGCACCATGCATGTCAATGGTGCCCAATCCTTCAATTCACACCAAACGCTGCAAGCCCCCTTAAAGTCGCTGAACAAGCACCCATGACTACCTGACTGGTGAAATAGGTGGGCAGTGAAGTGCCTGATACCAACACTGGCTTAATTCAGACCTGACCTGAAAAGTCAAGGAATGGGAACGACTTAACTCTGCACCTACCATTATTCACAATGCAGCCTCCCGAAGTGCCCTGCAAGGAAAACAGGATCAAAGCACAAGAATTAAGCATTTTCAACAGTTGCTAACGCATTGGTTTCTTAAATGTATATCGAGGAGCTCAGACGCCTTTGCATACCTGGTTATCTTCTTCCCAATCCTCCATGGTTTCACCAACTGTGATGGTGGAAACAATGAGTGTTGAGATAAATACGTAATCTAAGATATCTTGTGGCTTTTTACAACCTCGAACAAACTTTATTTAAATTTTGCATAGCGGACAACAATTCATAATCTGAGCGGTTAAACCCACATCCATCACTCCAAATAAAATATATATATATATATATATATAGTAACTGTTCATAAATATGAAACGTACTCGACTTACACGACTAGATAAAACCTTTGCACAGCAAAATATCTAACCGCCGGCATAAAGCGCGGAAACGCCGCGGTTCCGATAACCTCCACAAGGTCTGTTTTATAACTGGCAGCTATCTTACTAAATTAAGCTTCCACCCACGGCCTGAACTCAAAGGAGTCCGGTAAAGCAGCCGACGACCCACGGAACACGAGTTAGCCAAGCCGGCGGCTGGCCTGGTCCATCCACACCTCGGTAACAAACCAGACGGTATCTCAGCGGTGGGAACAAAAATCAACTCAACCAAAAAGTGCGTTCAGATCCAGCCTATATTACATGTATCAGCGGAAGGAGTTACCGCAATTACTTATCAAGAAAAGGCTACCAAGTGCTATATAGCAAGTACCCTATTTTGTCAGTCAGTTTCTTTGGCATACCCAGAAACATATTTGACATTGCTAATAAACTAACTAAATTGTTTCGTGAACAACAGGCCCCTGTTAGAGCACCAAAAATAACCATTAAGTAGTTACTGCTTAAATATGAACATACGAGCAGATGCTACAGGAGCGCGAGCGGCAGGCAGTCTCCGGTACGCAGACTTCAGGCTTCTGATGGCGCGCGCCTACCGACTGAGCGCACCCGGATGCGCGAATCCGGCTTAGCGATTGGCGGGAACAAACGGCGGGAAGGGCGGCCGCGCCATGTTGGGCTGCAGACAAGCCGTCGCTATTTACTTTAGCTTGTCTTAGTGCGCATTTCCAGGCCATTTTATATTAAGAAATTATAACCACATACTTAGTCATATACAGAGATCCCGATAAGGCATGGTCTATGTTCACTAAAGCATACTCAGCAAGCTAACAACTAAATTATTAATGGGAAACAAACACAAAAATCCGAATATACTCACATATCTGAGGTGCGATCTGCAATAATACAATAGTGATTAAAGCGATTGTAATACAAAAACAAACAAAACAGCAGTTGGTACCATGCAGTGATTTTGATCAACTCAAGAATTCCAGCCACAGCTGCTAAAAAACACTTAAAAAGATGCAGGCACACGAAATGAAATGCCTCTGGAGTAATGACGCGGGGGGGCGCTTGTGAACTCGATCATACTGGAGCGAAAAATATCCGAGTTTTTAACAAAGTTAAGCTGTTGGCTTTTAAACCGTGAAACAGAATGCGCCATAATACTGCATTTCTCCATTTATACGTCTCCACACTGCATTTTTACCCTGTAGACACGGTAAGAATGTGTTTAGGTGGCATAAAAATACGCGTTTAAAAATCCGATGCAGACATGCGTTTTCATACCGCCTAAACAGGGTAAAATGTACTTCTTAAAAATTATCTTTCACTCTAACATATACTGTACTTTTATGTTTATATTCAAGGGCTAAGTCTGCAATGCATTATATTGGTTGCTACATTTGATAATATTTCGGCATTTAATCATAACCACTCAAGCTCAAAATTTATGAAAATTCAGGTTCATTGTTATGTCCGATATGACAAAATTTTATGTCTGACTTGGAACAAGTGAAGTAAAATGAGCAAAGTAGTGAGGGCCGATGTGAATCGTACTGAATTTCTGACCAGGGGTTCATCAGAGCCCCGGACATCCCAGTATAAAACCGCATACAAAATTGCACCATTATTATAAGTTTAATTAACATATCCGTCATCTAATGAACAGACATTCTTACTTACACATTTAATTTTGATTTTTATCGGCACCTTTCACCGACATCATTAAAGCGTAGAGCAGCTTTGACATTCATAAACGAATAAGGAAGTTTCATCAAAGTGCGCATTAAATAGACACTATATTGCCAAAAGTATTGGGGCACCCCTCAAAATCACTGAATGCAGGTGTACCAATCGCTTCCATAGCCACAGGTTTATAAAAGCAAGCACCTAGGCATGCAGGCTGCTTCTACAAACATTTGTGAAAGAATGGGTCACTGTCAGGAGCTCAGTGAATTCAAATGTGCTACTGTGATATGATGCCACCTGTGCAATAAGTCCATTCGTGAAGTTTTCTCACTACTAAATATTCCACAGTCAACTGTTAGTGGTATTATAACAAAGTGGAAGCAATCGGGAACAACAGCAACTCAGCCACTAAGAGGTAGGCCACTTAAAATCAAAGAGCGGGGACAATGCATGCAAAGGGGCATAATCACCAACTGTCTGCAGTGTCAATAGCTACAGATCTCCAAGCTTCATGTGGCCTTCAGATTAGCTCAAGAACAGTGTGTAGAGAACTTTGTGGAATGGGTTTCCATGGCCGAGCAGCTGCATCCAAGCCTTACATCACCAAGTGCAATGCAAAGCGTCGGATGCAGT
>JAODLD010000124.1:1200216-1212023 GCA_026781065.1 Mormyrops boulengeri
GTATTAAGAATGGGATGTCATTAAAGTTCATGTGTGTGTAAAGGCAGGTGTCCCGATACTTTTGGCAATATAGTGTATGACTTGTGCAAATTTTAAAACATCTTTATTGAGGCACTTCTTATGCAATTTATTTTTGCAAGGAACATTAATAATGCACTCTTTGACAGCACTTCCATGCGAATGTGACGTGAAAGTCCGATATGAAACCGACTTCCCAGTAATTATAACACTAACCCGAGATTTAACTACCAGGTGGATTCAAACTGATTGTTTGGTTTTGTAGGGAGAAAGATGCTTTGTTCGCAATGCGGTTTACTACACGGTGACCCATTCTGCGCTGACATAATCTATATGCACAAAAGTATTGGGACACACCTCTTTTTCTTTGAATTGGGGTGTTTCATTCAGACCCATTGCCTCAGGTGCATAAAATCAAGCACCTCGGCTTGCAGTCAGGTTTACAAATATTTGTAAAGAATTGGTTGTTTGGAAGAGCTGAGTGAATTCAAGTGTGGTATCATCATAGGATGCCACCTTTGCAATAAGTCAGCTGGTGAACTTTCTTCCCTGCTAATTATTCCATGGTCAACTGTAAGTGGTATTATTGCAAAGTGGAAGCATTTAGGAGCAACAGAAAGTCATCCACGGTGTGGCCATCATATAAAGTAACAGAGTGGGGTCACCAAATGCTGAGGTACATAGTGCCTAAAGGTGGCCAAGGCTCTGCTTACTCAATAACTGCAGAGGTCCAATACAAGATTCATCCATTTTCTGAAACTGCTTGTCCTATTTAGGGGGGGTGGGGGTCTGGGGCCTTTCATGGAGGCTATGGGCACAAGTCAGGGAATGACCCAGGATGGGGTTCCAACCCATTACAGGGCGCACTCACACACCATTCATTCACACATGCAAGTCAGGGAATGACCCAGGATGGGGTTCCAACCCATTACAGGGCACACTCACACACCATTCATTCACACATGCAAGTCAGGGAATGACCCAGGATGGGGTGCCAACCCATTACAGGGCACACTCACACACCATTCGTTTTCTGTGTCGAGGGCTCTTGCTTTTCTCTGGCTTCCCTCAACTCCGGGTTTGAAGTGGAGATACTGAATTTTACAGTCTAAGGTCCATGAATATTGATGATTCGGAACTCGACACTTGGGCCAATTGCCTGCAGCATCTTGCCGGAGTCCTGGTCAAGAGGTGTGTGTAGCAGGGTTGTGGGTTTATGACCACATACTGTGGCAAATTTGGAGCTTATTTTGATTAAAGGCATTTACCTTTCCATACAAAAAATGTGGCAATCCATGATGACATCTGACTTCAGGAGAATTGTCCCATTATTTTGATACCAAACATGACATACCAATCTGGAGGCACACACATCGTACAACCTGCATTAATTATTTCTTAAATTACGGGGTATGTGTTGGCTACTCGATCAATACGTAGTATGAATGGTCATGTTATACATTGACAGATATTAACACATTTAGGTAATTCAGAAATTCCATTACAAATTCCAAATCAAGACAGTTCATCTTAATACTCGGTCGGTTTATGAAGTGCCATTCTTTTCTAGAGTAATTATTTTCAGGAGCTGCACTCCAGCACAGCCCAGATCACCAGTGGGCCCCAGCTTGCACCAGGTTTGGATCTTCATCTTCAGAGCAGGGTGGTGGTACATCCAAGAACAACATTTATTTTTGTATAGCACTTGTTCACAACATGACATTGTCTCAAAGCGCTTTACAGCATCCCCACCCAAAGGCCCCAGAGAGTAAGTCAGAGGCAACAGTGGCAAGGAAAAACTCCCCAGAAGGAAGAAACCTTGGGAGGAACCAGACTCAGAGGGGGAGCCCATTCTCCTGGGGCCGGCAGGGAAAGTCAAATCAGAGAGATGGCTAAGTGGCAAGTCATACAGTCCAAGTCATAAAATATGAGTCACAACCGGGGAGCAGGGAGGTGATGACAAGATGGAGCCGACGCTCCTTCAGAACGCTGGGCAACCAGTAGTATGGCAGCCGGGCATACATGGAGGATGACACAGGCAGAAGGGCGAGCTGGACCGAAAGACATCATGCGTAGTGGAGACGTCGCATGCAGCAGGGTGTGCAGGATATCTTGAAAATTTCCAAGGGTCCCCAGATCTCTATGACGTAAAACTTGGAATGTTAGTCTTCCCTTGTCTTCTTATCCGGATGGTCTTTGCTGGGGTGTGTGTGTATGATCCTGCACAAAGAGCTGGATGGGGTAGGCGGAAAGAGAATTTCCCCACTGAGATCAATAAAATATTATCTATATATTAATAATAACTGTTGCTATTATTAAAATGATAATACTAATAATTATTATTTTCCAAATTTGTGCTGAATTCTTTTGACAGCAAAAAGGTAATAAATATTACGTATATAGATTACAAATCTATTCTTATTGCGTATGGTTGTTCAAGAAAAAAATGTACGATTTTTAGGTATTTGGGATAGACTCCAGGTTCACAGCCACCGCTTACTGGATAATTAGTGGTTGAAATATGGATAGTCATATACTGTACTAGGGGCAATTTAGAGACATCACTTAGCCTAACGACGTCTTCGGAATAGGGGAGGAAACCCACGTTACACAGTGAGAGCATGCGCACAATTAAGTGCAAACCCCAAACCACTGAGCCAATGACGCCGCCTTACGTTAGCAACAGTAAACCCAACAGGCGTGAATTACCGTCATTGTTTCTGCAATTGCTAAATCCTGGCTAGGGGGCGAACGCGCACCGAGACACCGATCAAACGCAATTTCTCCCCTCACTCTACCAACGAGTAACGCGTGTTTTCCTGAAGGATCTTAATAAGTTATTAAAAGCGGGATTCGATATTATTTGCCCAACTTTTATTAAAGTTATTTCTTTACTAGCAACGCCCTGGTGATGATGAGTTTCCCCAACATAACTAATAATACAACCAAACGAGTTTTAACCGGCCTACAAAATAACATCTGTCCAAGTGACCGGTACAGAGGAGTTATGGGTTTGGTAGTTTTTTCTGTACGGATGTTAGAGAGCCGGTATTGCATACGAACTACCGATCCCAAGAGTCACAGCGTTTTCCAAGCATGTGCAAGAAGCTTCCATTCCTTTTTCAAAACACTTGCCAGGAACAGTTGCGGGTAAAGGCTGTATCTTGAGGGTAAGTGTGCGCTTCCTACAGCGGACTGTTATCCATAGCATACCCTGTATGAATACGGGGAAAATGTTTAGAAATTGAATTTCATAGAAAACTTTTTATCAAATGTGACACAGGAATAGCATTAATTTATATAAAACGATCCGTTGTTCGGCATGACACTAGGCTACGAATTAATTGCCGACATTTGAGGAAATCGTACATTTTTTAGTGGTTAGTGAAGGTTCCTGGTTTGCTAGGTGCGCTGCAGGTAGGCAGTCTTCGCGGGAGGCTTTTTGGCTTATTGACCGAAGAAGTTGGTTCACTGGTAGGGACACTTTCGTTAGCCACAGAATTGGGAGTCATAGTTTTATTCGTCATATGAATTGGTAGGATTAAACTAGTTTTTAGCACAGTCATTTCATTTGAAAGGCAGACCTGAAACAGGTCATTAAGCACATACGTCGACGTTGAACGGCCAATACGGTTAATAGTCTTTTATGTTGCATAAGTGTAATTTATTTCCACCAAATGATTTAAGGTATTGGACGTAGTTATTAAAATCATCCGTAGTGACACTGGGTTGTAGTCATTGCTAACTTTAAATGAAACCTGGCAGGTTTGGGATGTCGACACTTGTCATTGTGACACCAATTACATGTCACCGAACGGAAGTCTTTAAGTTCCAAATACTGATGTTTTAAACGTTTATAGATCCAAATTGAGGATTTTTTTTAGGACAGATTCGATCATTCTTGTTTGGTCTTGTATTCCCTTCCCTTTGATGCGTACTGTGTTTTGCGGATGGGTCGTTTGCTTGCAGCATGATGCGGTTTCTTGGCCAAAAAAATATATATATAAAAAAAAAGCTAAATCGCTATGCCATCAGTCCCCTGTGTTTGGCAAAATATTTAATATGTATTTGTTGCATTCTGCTTTTGAGGCAACGGGCTGTTTTTATAGATGTGACCTCAGTAGTACAGCAAACCAACACTGTTATTGTACTTTTGTCTTTGGGTTATTCCATTTTAATTCAACAAATGGCCTTTGTAGTTCTGAAATTCATCAAAATAATACAAATGCTGATGCAGAAACCTTTTTTAGATCTTTGATTAATTTAAATGGCTTCACCCTTTATTGTACCATATCAGTGGGGGGCTTCCGATCAACACAAAAGCATGTGATCCATGATCGTTTTGTTTGTTTTTTATGGGTTTGTATGCTGAAAAGCACCTAGGAATGTTCGCAGTCCAAAGTGGAACGGCTTTATTGTTTCAAGGGCACTCTTGTAGTTTTGTGTAAAGAATATTTATGGTAATTGACAATTATTTATTTTTTAAATTTTTACTTTTTAAAATGATTTAAGAAGTTATAATGTTTTTAAAAAATTGTACTTCAGGGTATGCAAAATCAAACTGTAAAAGTATTGTAAGCTTTTGAGCAACTTGGTATTGATTAATATTGCTCATTAGCAGTCAAGGGGTTACACTGGATTTTACTGCAGTACTGAGTTTTATTGAAGAAATCTCAGTGATATTTTAAATGAATATCATTTTAAATGAAATGACTTTATTCTGTGTGTTATATTGTCATGTCAAAAGTCTAGATATTTAATTTGTGTCTGAAAGCATCCTCCCAAAATCCTCAACACTTGACATGTGTTACCATGTCATCAGATTCTTTTATTCTGTGGCTTTTAAGACTGTAATTCTCTGAGGTTTAGAAGTAGCATTTTCTGCTCTCATTTATCAGGAAATGTGGGTTAAGGAGATGCTTCCTCTCACAGTCCATTACCCATTCCTCCATCTCCCAACCCCTTAGCCTGGTCAGGGCGGTGGGGAGCCTAGAGGCCTGGGCAGCGTAGGTCAGAGTGGCACCTTTGGTGGGATGACAGTCCGTTGCAGCGCTAAGGCCATTTTCGAGATGTCATTTAGAGTAACTGCTAGTCTTTGGACTGTCCATTTATGTGTGTATATGTTGCATATATTGACTTGGGGTTTTGTTTTTTCACAGGTGATGACTTGTAAATAAGAAACGTGTCGTGACATTGGCAATATGGAGGATGACTGGAGGCCGTTGCTGGGACCTGATTGGTCCGGGGAGAGCTACGCCACCCGGAGTGTCACCGACTCGCTGGACTCAAAATCCAGGAGGTATTGTGCCCCGCCACTTAATGGGTTCTTGGTTACCAATGATGCCGCGGGGGTTTCAGGACTTCATTGACTGTAGCCCTAGCGCGGCATCATCTTGTTTTGAAATGGGATGCAGAGGTCAGCATAGAAGAAGAATTAATTGGCCTTTTGTAATAATGCACCAATGTGTTTGTGCCATTGGTCTCTTGGAGGTGACACTAGCCCTGAATGTGTATGGAAAAGCAGATAATTAGCAAAGTGGTGCTACATGGTTTCGTGTACATACTGCAGATTTAGGACTTATTCCTATGGCGATCAGTTTCTCAGGCTTTGTCTTGTAAAAAATGTACAGATCCCTCCCTTGGGGGATTCCTGCAATTTCCAGTTTTACACTTTCATCTTTTGTATTGATACTGCTACTGGTGAATGAAGTTCCCTGTGTGAATAAAGTTGGTAACTATTCTCATTGTTTGAGGGAGGAAAATTCTGCTTATTTTTCTGGCAGAAAGAAAAAAGCTGGAAAGATAGAAAATGATTAATCGACACAGCAGTTGGTGGTGAGCTGCTCACTGGAGTATAGAAAGTTTCGAGTGGGTCTTCGGGCCCCAAGCGGGAGGTACTCGTGGTCGGCTGTCCTCTGTAAGCTGTCAGTCTCCTTTTTGACACCAGGCTGTAAAAATGCATCCTGGATCGGGCGCAGAATGCACGGGGAATGTCGCCCCAGATGGTGTTGCAAGGTGCTGTCTACAGAGGGGGGAAAAGAACATAGAAAATAATTGGTGGATGGGTGACCGCCACTGCCTCTGCAGTAGCAAAGTGTTGGCAAGAAGAGCTGGCTTCACCATTACCCTCCCCTCAGCGGTTTGTCATCTGAAAATGATGCAGCGGTTAGCCTGTTATGGAAGATCGTCAGCGCCTTCCGAGTGCCCTTTGCCCCTAGTGTCTCACATTCCTCGTCACTACTTATCACAAACCAATCATGCTTGGTATTTTGCAAATTCCACGCTGGAGCCTGGGACTGTGAGCGTATGGTTATGGGTGTTCGTGTACGCTGTCCTTTTCTGTGCTGTTTTATTCCTCAGAGGCTTTTTACAAAGAAAAATGCAGATTTTTCTTTACTCTTATTTCTTACGGGTTCTTCATATCGCTGTCAACCCTTAATGGTTATGAAGGTAGAGCCCGCGACTGAAACTGCAGTATGTACATACCATGGGGTTATTGCTAGGTGGTATCAAAGCTAACAGGTTGGCAAGGCCTGCTGTTGGCTTGGTCGCGGCGGCTTTTTCCGCTGGCTGTGATGTGGTAAGGTACTAAGATGATCAGTAACACTCCCTTTCCATTTCTTACTGGGCTTGTGGTTGTGTGTCAGTTGCAAGCTAGCAGAACAAGTCACTGATACCTTGAAAATAATACTTTGGGCCGACTGTGAGGTAACTGGCTTGAAACATCGCTGTGGACATATGGCTTTTTTCTGGCTGTCCCGGGCTGGGATGCTCCCCTTTAAAAAATAAATAGACCACTGAACATGTGATGACTTGGACACAGTTGATTGGCCGAGTGATTCCGGAAGTACTTATCATTTGTAGCTAATGCTAAAAAAAACAATGTTATGCATATGTGTGTCACAGTTATCTTGGAATGTTATGGGGGTTATATCTGGGGGTGGGCGATATGATGATTTTATATCGTGATTGATCTTGAAGACATCCATGATCTACTTTGCGATTCATACAGATCGTGATCTTTTATGTCCTCCTACTACTAATATTTCCAATCTTGACATAAAACCTGATGTCCTGTAATAACGCCTGTCACTATCCGCTCCACATCTCCTCACCTGCCGTGCCGATAGCTCGCACTGAATTGCTTTCTAAACACGTTACGTGTGAAAGTGATCCTGTGATAGAGACACATCACTTGGTGAATTGGCATAGCCATCTAGTAGGAAGTCATTCTGTTGATTTGTGAATGAAACACGGATACCAGGTATAACTCCCCGATTTGTACCACCTGCCCAGTTCGTACCTCACACCTCTGCACCGCATTGTATTTTCTGGCACTGCTCGATCTGTTCGTCCTGCAATTTTTCCAGCAAATTGTATTGTCTAAATTTACAGTAAACTACAGGTTTAGCGAAACCCGGTGTTAATGATTCCTCTGACTGAAAAAAAAAATCAGCTTTCTTCGCATGTTATTTTAAATGTTCACTCCAGTTGTCTGTTTCCAAGTTTTTGCATCAACACTATTACCTAAGTATCCCATTACTGAAATATTATTTTATATTTCCATCAGTTGAAATTGCTGCTCTCCAGCATCATGGTATTTTGATATACTTATAGCTTTGATTTACTGTGAACTGAAGGGACGTATACGGTCACCTGACTATGACTGGGGTAACCTAATGAGACCCATAATCACACACTTGAACACAAGTGCAGGTACTAAGCAGAACTTTTATTAGGCAGACAGAGAATGCAAAGAATCCAAGATCGGAATATCTGGCTTAATATCCCATTCTGGGCTGGTGGAGATGGCTCACAAGCAGCCCGTAAGATGAACGTAGTGAAAAGAAATATTATTGGGATCAGGTTGGGTCATGAAAAATGGTGCAAAGCGAAGTGGAAAAATCAGGCATTGTTGTAAAAAATGCTGTAAAGTGCAGTGCTGTGCATGCGCGGGGTTGCGAGGTGCAAATCAGATTGCAGTCATATTTCACCAGGCGAAGTTGTCTGTTAACTTTGCTGGGCCACAGTCGACACTTCCAGAAGTAATACGACAAATGTATTCAATCGCCTTAAAAGGAATACAATGAGATGCAACTTGAATATGTAAAATAAAGTTTAACTCAGGGTTTAATTACTCTTGAAATCAGTGTCTTTAATGCAATATTGTATTTTAAATGGTGCTAATTGCTTGTTCAGGTCTGGGTTTTCTTGATGGTACTTTTCAGAACTGAGAGAAAGATCGTAATTCAGATTGTGGATGGCGATTGTGTGTTGTGAAGATTGTAATATGATTTCTTGGGAAGCTCGCCCACCCCTGGTTGTATTTGTGTCCTGCAGGCCGTTTCATGTGGAGCCTCGGAATATCGTCGAGGAGGATCCTCTGGAGCGGGTCTCCGCGGAGGCCTCCGTCATGAGCAGCAGGGTGAACTACTACAGTCGTCTGACTGGCTCTTCGGACAGACTGCTGGTAGGTTCTCCCCAAGGGGGATAAAAAGCAAACCACGACGTGGGAAGTGACGTCACTCAGCAGGTAGCAAGGACATTGTCTGTTGTAGCCTGCTACAGTATGCCCTGAATGGGTCCAGTTTACTCTGTTGGCCTGCTTTTCTTTTGAACATTTTCACGTATTATTTGTCTTATCAGGTTCCCCCAGACCATGTGATCCCGGCTCCAGAGGAGATTTATGTTTACAGCCCTTTAGGGACCGCGTTTAAAGTGCACGGAGGTGACGGCTCAGCCAGAAACCCCAGCATCGTCACCATGTGGGTAGCGCAACCCCTTACAAGGACATAGATGCATTTTGACTTTAGTGTTTGGTTTCCAGTCTTTCTTGGTGAAATTCAGTTCAGCCCTTTTTCTCAAATGTTTTGTCTCTATAGCTTTGCTATATGGAACGCTATGATGGGGACTTCGATATTGAGCATACCCTGGGGCATCAAGCAGGTAAGGCGTGTCACCTACAGCCCATCCATCGTTTCCTGGTGTTTAAAATTGTCCTTGCAGTTTGGGACCTTTAACTATGTCATTACAATTTCACCGAAGCAATTCAAATGACAGTCAGATACGTGACAATTTAAAACCTTTGGTCAAAACCACAGCTTGCTCCCCTAGACACTTCTGTAGGCCTCTCTGCCACTATATTGTAGGCCGTATACCAATAAAGGCATGTGATGTGTAGCACTTTATTGTGTTTTTTCAGGCTGGCTTCACATTCGGGATCCTTATTATCGTCTCTGTGGGCCTGATGACCTTGTACTGCTGTTACAGAGTTCTAAAATCACCCAAATCCATACGTAAGCAAATGTTCTTTGTGCCTTTTTTTTTTTTTCTTTTTATCTGTGGCTCATAACTCGTGATGAAGAAAGTGTGTGTGGATATCTGTAAACCTTGTTGTTCTGGTTTGGACTGATTAAGGTTCGGTCTGTATCTCTATGCCCCCTAGGGGCGTATGGCATGTTATTGGTCGTTGCTTCTTAAAAATTTGACCACAACTCAGACTTGATTTTAAGCAAATTCATTTTTTCTCCTGTCCCTTCCCTCCCTTTCAGCATATATCAATACCTCAGACTGGGAGTTCCACGATGTCTGTAAATATTACCTCGGGGCACCTGGCCAGTGGTCTAGCCTTATCTTTTCCATGGTGTCGTTGATTGGTGCAATGGTCGTCTATTGGGTCCTCATGTCCAACTTCCTGTTTAATACGGGCAAATTCATATACAGTGAGTTATTACAATCGATAAATATATTTTGGATTTCGATTTTTCTTTTGTTGCTGGATGAATGATTTCTGTTCTTGTTGTAGATTATGTCCACAACATCAGCATGGCTGATACTGAGTTTGGAACTAATGGGAGTGACAGAGGTAAATTCCAAACCATCGCTAACACTTTGGTGGTTGTCTTTACATTTGTGGCATTTTTAGGGTAGGGCATGATTACATCACACCTCTGGGGCTGGGGGATGGAGCCCTGTCCCTGTGCTGTGGGTGCATGTTCTCCCAATTTTGCATGGGTTTCCTCCAGTTTCTCCAATGTTCTCACACAGTCCAAAGATATGCAGCTAGGCTAAGAGGTGCCCTTATATTGCATATAGTGTGTGAGTTGTGCCCTGTGGTGGCCTGGCATTCTACTGATACCCCAATTTAATGCACTTTTTAACTTTCAATACTTGATAAGGGGTTGGATGATAGATCACATTTAGGTCACATTCTCTTTGTGCTTCCTGGGATTCAAACTCACGACCTTTGTGTTGTTAGTGCAATGCTCTACTTGTTGAACTACAGGATTTCCGTACTAAAACGTATTGCATAAAAATTTCAGTAGTTAACTGTGATACTGATGTTCAGTTTCACTGAGTTTAGTCTTAAAAA
Source organism: Mormyrops boulengeri (assembly GCA_026781065.1). Taxonomy (NCBI): domain Eukaryota; kingdom Metazoa; phylum Chordata; class Actinopteri; order Osteoglossiformes; family Mormyridae; genus Mormyrops; species Mormyrops boulengeri. The sequence continues at coordinate 1,210,607 of JAODLD010000124.1, forward strand.
CTGTCAGTGGAAAATCAAAATCCCAAACTGGAGTGGAGGGGAGACCAGGAACCTTTACTCTATAACTTCTATAATGTCTATGACCTGAGATTTGCTCCCCTCAGTGATCTGTCCATTCCCGGTTACTCGCCCGGATCGGAACGGCAGCCTCACCCTGTTAGCCCTGAGTGACAACAGCACGGAGGCACCGCTCTTCGAACACTTTTGGAGCAAGACGAACACAGTCCCTTTCTACCTCATTGTCTTGCTCCTCCCACTTCTCAACTTCCGCTCTGCCTCCTTCTTTGCGAGGTTTACCTTCCTAGGTGAGAATAAGGATTTTCATTCAGCCCAGTGCTCTGATTGGCAGGATTACGGAGGACTATGAAATATAGCTTTGTATCAAGATTGTAAAGTGTGTTTTATCATTTGTCCTTAACTTTTTTGCAATAACACTTATTTGTAATGGCATTTTGAGAGAGCTTGTGTATTCTTTTGGAATGATGCGACAAACGTGTTACCTGCTCTGTAATTAAAACATTGTAGCTAGCTTGTGAACCAATAACTTTTTGTAGAGCACTGAGAAAAATATGAAGTGATGTCTAATAATGTGCTTATTCAACACCAGTCTATCCAGGGTAATGTTTATTTGTTGAACATGGCGTATGTGTGTGCATCGTTGTGCATTTCACCTTCAGTGGTCATTAAGAGTGTACATGCTGGCTTTGTATCGCTGCATGTCTTTTACATTTGTTATGTTGACGTTGCCCATCTAGGCCGTGGTCTGGATGCAAGCACGTTTGGCATAAGCTAGTGTGATGCCTGATGGGACAACTCTTGATCAGCTTCTGCTCTATCTTCCTCACAGGCACCATATCTGTGGTGTACCTGATTTTCCTGGTCACGCTAAAAGCATTTCGGTTGGGGTTCCACCTTGAATTCCACTGGTTTCACCACACAGAATTCTTTGTCCCAGGTATTTTTGCTATAACAACCTGTTACCCTTCAAAAATGCATGCCGCTTCTCACTTCTTGCCTTCATAACTGAAATTGGCACCAACTAAAATTGCAGAAAATGAAACTAGCTCCAACTCGTTAGGAAGCCAGTTTGCATCACGTCCAAGAATTAATACTGTAGAAAAAACATTAGTGCACTTCTATAAATTGGTGATAGTCAAGACTACTCAAGGCCCATCTCAGGAACATTGACTTTATGCTACTAACATGGTCCTGCCGATGAGTGTGATCATACATTAACAACTATCCAGTTGTTTTCACTGAGTTGAAGCATTGAATGTTGGATTATGTCTAATGTATTTCTTATTTTTAGTCTCTCTCTTCATTTATTCAGTGACAGTCGGCCCTCAGTGTAGCATTTACAGTGGGGGACTTGAGCAGCCGTGGAATTTGGTATCCGCGGGGTATTGTGGATACCAAA
>JAODLD010000124.1:1212123-1229422 GCA_026781065.1 Mormyrops boulengeri
GGTATTGTGGATACCAAAATCCACGGATGCTCAAGTCCCCCAATGTAAATTCTATGTAAATAGTTGTTATACTGTATAGCCTTGCATTGAGTTACACCTGATTGAGTCACATCTGACTACATTTACGTCCGAGGCTCATAGTGAATAATATACAATAAACAACAGATGCCTGAAAGCAGACATATAGTGGGAAGTTAGTGGGTTTGTTGCTTTTTATTATAAAGTGCTGTGATTTTATATTTACATTATTATTTGCTCTAGAGTACTGTTTGTATATTACAGTTATGTACTTAATGCCTTACCTCTCCTCTACAACTATTGAGAAAACATCCAAATTGACTCGCGTCCGATGATCACAGCCCTGAATGCGAACGCAAGTCGCCACAAGGTTGTATATGAACCACATACTGTAGGACACGTCAGCAACAATATAACATATTCTTTCTTCCAACACTTACCTATTGCTTTTGTTTAATGATCTGAAAGAGAAATGCATAGAATACGACACAGAATATTTAAAATGCAAGTACAAATAGAAATTACAATTATAAATGGAAAGAATTTTCTCCCCCCCAAATATTAAAATTCCCGGTTGGTCGAATCTGCAGATGCAGAACCTGCGGATACGGAGGGCCGACTGTATGCGATTGTGCCAAAAGTGCTGCAAAAAAGTAGTTATTAATTGGAGGTTTTAAAGTGGACTTCAGCTCTTTAAACAGGACTGATAGTCCTGGCATGGAGTTACGGTTTATGTGCGCTGTTATAATGCAAGCACAAAATGTGTCATACGCCTATGAATTCATTTTACATTAATTCCTCTTCTGATTTGGCAGCAAAATCTTATGCTGCTCCGCTCAGGAAGGCAGTTGTTAACATGTACAAAACCGCTGAATGCTGATCTGCATAAATAACTGTCACAATAGCTGTTTGTGTTGAGGTTCTCGGTCTCCGCCCCTCCCCCCACAGAATTCAGAGTGCTGTTCCCACAGCTGACGGGAGTTCTCACTCTGGCCTTTTTCATCCATAACTGTGTTATCACCTTGATGAAGAGCAATCAACACCAGCAAAACAACGTAAGTGTAGCCAACGTGGGGTTTCTCCACTATTCTCATCAGTTTAAAAAAAATAAAAATAAAAAAAATCCCGAAGTGATTTCCCCTCTAAAAAGACAAAGATCTATTGGCAACATGAGTCATAGCCACCCGTAACAGAAAAATGGGTCTTTTGTTTTTCTAGGTCATTTTCTCTTTCTGATGCCATGTGAAGTTCCTGTTCCATTTTGGTTTTGATTTAGGATCGCAGTTGGTTTCTTCCACAGTCCACATGCCTCTCAGATTGTCTCCTAGTTAGAAGAAGCATGTGAGTTTGGGAAAGGTTAAAGGAGAGGTTCAGGTACATTAAAGGGAAGTATTTAAGATTTGTCCGACCGTTGGAGTTATGAGGGACATATTTATTGATTCCATTATTTACTTTCGGTACATAATCGGAATTGAACAGAACTGTATTTTTTGAAGGCAGATCAAAGGTAGTATGTTTTAGTTTGTCTTTGTGCTGAGCTGAGCCCTAACGAAAGATAAAAATGGGTGGAATGCTGATGTCAGGATTGTCAGTGAAGAATGTCGCAATTTGCTTTGCTTGCAAAGCATGTTTTCTGGAGGCTTTGTCTACAGCAGACACGCCCCCCCACCCCCCCCAGTGTCTGAAGCACTTTTTCCACTTCTGTTTGTTCCTCTTATAGCTGCTGATAGTCACAATAGAAAGTGCAGCTTGTAGCTATCAAAGCTTGGTGTATTAGCCTCGTGTTAGACTAGACTAGACGCACGATGACCTTTTGGGGAGTAGTAGTATTTGTAGTATGTTTGCTTAATGAAATAAAGCCTTTATATTTTCTCGAACAGGGACACATATATGGCATTTATTTCCATCAAGGTTAAGAATTGATTTGGTAAATTAATGCTGTGGTGACCGGCCATCGTACATTTTAATTGTAAAGGTTAAAGATTCTGATTCTGAAATGTGTATTTGCGCTGGTACGGGGGCTCTGTGGGGGCCTCTTTCTTGGGGGTCTCCTCTGAGCAGTCCAATTTCCTCCCGCAGTCCAAAGACTGTTGGATTTTTTTTTTCATTTCGGAAAGTCTGCAATGCGTATGTATGTGTCCTGTAGCGGCCTGGCATCCCATGCAAGGTCTACCCCGCTGCAGGCTCTAGGCCAGTGGTTCTCTAACTTTTTGGGCCACTGAGTTCCACTGAGGATCAAACCAAAGCATCCATGTAGCACATGGATTATAAAAAAAAAAAATCACAGTAACAAATGACAACGCTCTTCCGTACCACCTGGGGGCGCTCCGAGTACCACTGGTGCTACACGTATCACTGTTCTAGGATGTGTAGAGTACGCCTACAGAGGGCTCTGGAGTCTGCATTGAATAAGCAGTTAGAAGATGGATGGATGAATGCATATTAGCCTATAAAGTGTTGATACTGATCTGAGATTTTTACCTATACAGCCTCTCCCTGGGTTACGATGGGGTTACGGTCCGACAAGCCTGACATAAGGTGAAAATATCGTAAGGCGAAAATGCATTTTACAATGCACTTAAAACACAGAAAAAAATATGCGCTGTAACACTGATACAAATTAACTCTGTGAGTCGTTCGCGAGGGTGAGGCATCACACAAGGCGGGCGATGCGTACATCCCGGCAGTGTCCCAACGTATCGTACCTCATATGCTGCTACGCTTGCCTGCCAGAGATGCCTGCACACGAATCTTAAAATATTTTACAATTTTTAGCGAATCGGAATCGTCATCGTAAGATCAAAAAATCGTAACTCGGGGACCATCTGTATTCTCTTACAGATTCGGGACTTATCCGTGGCATACCTGCTGGTGGGAGTAACCTATCTATATGTGGGGGTTTTGGTCTTCGCTGTCTTCCCATCGCCACCGCTGTCTAAGGAGTGCATCGAGCCGGTACGGATGTCCCGTTTGACCCTGCTCACCTGAGGGGTGGACACCATGGAAATCATGATCTACCCCATCCCTCCCCCTTCCCCCTGCAGAACTTCTTGGACAATTTCCCCAGTAGTGACATCTGGGTGTTCGTTGCACGGACGTGCCTGTTCTTCCAGATGACCACGGTCTACCCATTGCTCGGCTACCTCATACGGGTGCAGATCATGGGCCAGATTTTTGGCAAACACTACCCAGGGTATGCAAACTCTGCTTTTGAAGGGGCAGGCGTGACCCATGTTTCTCGAAGACACTGACAGATATGGAGATCCGTTATGTGATGTATCATTTGTGCATCTTAATTGCATGGTTTTTACATTTGTGAGAACAGCTGGAATGCTTGAAGTCACCAGGCAGAGGGTCATTGTATGAAGTTTAAGGTGACTGTTGTTTGACCCATTGCGATGCTATTGTGTTTTCTCCCTTTTTCCATCCAGTTTCTTTCATGTGCTGTTTCTGAATGTTATCATCGTGGCATCCGGCGTACTTATGGCAAGGTTTTATCCCGACATCGGCTCCATAATCAGGTAGGACCGGCCCTGTTGGCATGGGAACAGACATTTAGCTAGTAGATAGGCGTGACATTCTTCCAGACTGAGGGTGGTGCTGTTTTGTCATAGAGGTCAGTTGTGTTAAATTCGGCAGTAGAAGCATGAATGTGAGTATTGATTGTAGGATGATCTATGGGATAAGCTGAGATGGAAAGTACCCATCTGATTACCTAGCTTTAACTCCAGCGTTTTCTTTTGTAGATACGCGGGGGCGTTTTGCGGCCTCGCCCTCGTGTTTGTGCTGCCCTCTGTGGTCCACATGATCTCCCTTCACCGAATCGGAAAGCTCCGCTGGCCCTCTGCCTCCTTTCACAGTCTGCTGATAGCACTGGGGTTCGCCAATCTCCTGGGACAGTTTTTTATGTGATGCCACCTGGTGGACTGCACATGCAATGGCAGAAGTCTGTGCAACCGGATGGTTGCTCTCTCGCAAACAGGGCCGTCCAAGACAACTGTGTCTCATCTAAAGCAGTGACTAGTTGGCACTCGGCATGGAAGGGAATATTAATGTAAATTGAATCAAACTCAAACATCAGTTTGGGCTTGAAGCTGGTTTTAAGACCGTGGGTCTCTTAAACAGTAAAAGCATCACTCAATATACAGTTTTAAATGTTAATTGCACTTGTGTTACTGATATTTTGGTATCAAATACAAATTCAGCGGCCTCATGATTGACAGCATTTGAACTCTGACCCCCCCCCATGTGATTGACCCCAAATAACCCACTTCAGTGTTCTATATAATCTAAATAAAGTTAATGGGGGTGAGGGGCACAACTGCCTGTTTCAGGTGATTTGGATCAATGTGATATTTATAAATATATAGAAAAGTAATCTTTTTTTTTTTTCCATGTCTTGCCTAGTGGTGGAAAATTCCGGAGTCTCTAAGGATCTTGTTGCCAGGATGCAGGGAATTCGCATTGTAAATGCGCGGAGACCGAGTGGTTTAAAAGTCCAGGGTTTGTCATGCTGACGGCGGTGCCAGTAATTATGTATTTCAGGACACCCTCCTCATGCCACACTTCCATTCATACAGAATGAGGTGCTTTTCTGTAACTCTCCCATGGTGCAGGTTGGTCTTCAGTGTGGGAACTGGTGACCCAATATAGTATGGACCTATTCTGGCCCGGCTCATCTCTGCTTTCTGTCTTTTTTTTTTTTTTATTTTTGTCCCCCCCCAGGGTTGTTCCTTCATGTGGACCATGCAGCTTTTCTTGTCTCTCTTTTTCTTAACATGGGGGGCCTTGTTCCACGTGTCTGCAATTTACTCTGATCATTTTGTGGCCTGTTATTTTAAAAGCTAAATTTAAGGCCGTGTCACTCTGATCTGATTCCAAACGGATTGCAGCCAGCGAGCTCTGCGAGTGACACTTTGCTTGAACATGGCGGTTTAAATGTTAAAAATTTGCACCTTGATGTGGGGATAAAAAGTTAGGATATTTGGGTCTGGTGAAAGTCCAGGTGGTTCCGTTAATATTTAGGCCATGAAACGGCTGCATTGAATAATATGATAAAAACAGAAGGAACTTGAATTATTTTGTATGCTTACGAGTACTTAGCTGAACTGTGGCTTTATCTAAAATGACTGATGACTGCTCTTCTGTGTTAAATCAGTTCTGTGCATTGGTAAATGTCTGCCTGCTAGCAGTGTGCTGGTTGCATTTAATGTTGGAAGAAAGTGTTTTGTGCTTCTGTAGACATTTTCCATACACCAGCAGATGCATACCATCACAGATAACCTGCAGGCTTGGTGTTCCCACATCCCTGTCTCGTCCCCTCTGTGCAGCAGTCATACCATATGATGGTCTAATGACATGAGGCCTTTCTGTATTTACAGTGCATTTTCCTTGCCTTTTTAAATAGCAGATTCTGTTCACTGTAAAAGCCGGTAATAAATCATGGTTTTGAAATCACTTTCAAAGTTTAAACTAAGTTCCCTGAACAGTACAGCCCTGATCACATTTAAAAGTTTGGTCCAGGTCCAGCAGTATCCTTGATTTTCTATTGAATCTAAAAAAATATTAATTTTTAAAAATTTTATTTATCATTATCCTAGTGAAATAAAATTATCGGTTTAATAATACGCCAGAAATTAATGTTGTGGGTTAATCAAAATCTGAAAGGCTCGTTTATTATGCAAGTCATGCTTGTTCACCCACAAGCAACCATGGAACTGGATACATTATGTTTAATAAAACAGCCAAACAGCTACTATGTACTGTTAATGGACTAGAGTTCCAAAAAACAAAAAAATGTTGGTAACTGAAGTCAAATAGCGGTGGGAAGCTGTACTGAAAAGGTAGATGTCTTGCACATTGCACATTAGTGAAAGTGGTATTTTACAGAAATGTGTACTTTTATGACAAGGCTGCCAGTTCAGGAGAAAAGCTCAGTATAATCTGTGTGACCTGGGCTCTGACCACATGGATACAGCAGCTGTTCCCCTCCGGACATGGTAATGGGCTCCACCTAGTGGACAAACAAAGATATGAATATGGATAAATTGCTAGTGCATTGCTGGGGAGGTACTGGGGCGGTGGCGCATTTAAGGAGAGCTATAAGCATGGAGTTAACTTTTCAGCAGTCCTGCTTTGTTCACGGTGTTCGCAGTAATGTTTACCATGTGGTATTCGACCAGTTCGGTCAGCGTCGTGAATTTGATCTGGTCTCCCAGCAGCATGTAGCAGCTGTCCGTGGCGTCGATGAGGAAGTGCTTGAAGCTCTCTGGGTAGCGGTAGGAGAGGACGAAGCCCATGATTCTCTCACTGACGCGGATGAGGAAGGCCCCCGGCTTCTGGCCGACGAGCAGGGCCTCAGCCTCCTGCCGTGTGATTATTCCTGGAGGGAAGGGAATGCGTCACCGCTGGCACTTACCTGATACCAAGAGTGCCAGTCAGGGGCAGGGTCAAGGTGAGACAGGAGCCCATCCCAGTAAGTAAAGGGCGTGAGGCAGGGGAACCAGGACAGGGGGGGAAACTGCAAACGTGCAGAGCCGAGGATCGAACCCGCGACCCCGGAGGTATGTCTCTCAGCTGTTAACCACTTTGCTGCCCTCTGACAACCGCATGTGTTAAATATACTATGATGGCAGGTGGAAAAAGGTGACAAAATCCCCCCCCCTTAAGTGATTGTTACCATTTTATCATTTATTCATTTGTAACATAGTTGATATAGAGATTTTTAGTAGTAATAAAATCAGTGTGTTTGCAGAGTGGAATGGTATGACCTAGGGGCTGGTCCCCACACCTCTGGCTAGATACTCTACTAAATCATATATTATATTTAACCTGCAGCACTGCAGTACTTGACAATGGCTTTGAAGATGAATTTACTGGTTGAATATCATTTCTGCTATAGCAGGGGTGTCAAACTGCAGTCCTGGAGGGCCAGAGCCCTGTGTAGCTTAGTTCTTTCCCTGTTCCACCACAAATGATTCAGCTCAATAGCTACTGTATGTGGTAATTAGCACAAGAAGTTGAATCCGGTGTGTTAAATGAGGGGAAACCCAAAAATGTGCAGGGCTCTGGCCCCCCAGGACTGGAGTCTGACACCTGTGTGCTATAGTAATTGACCATGGTTATTTAAGGAGAGCTTTGGGAATCATGCATTTAACTGATTGAACTGAGCAATTTTTTTGTTTTGAAAATGAATGTGAAGATTATGCCAGTAGGGGGCAATAAAAGCTCTCCAAAATAATATTTCTGACATATCACTTGGCATACCATGAAACCAGACAGCGATGGCGCTGTGGTCCTTCTGGAATCCAGCTCGAAGGGGCAACTGCTCTTCCCGAAACCATCGGATGATATCTTCTCTGTTGGACGTGGACGGCATCCTGCGCATAGCTGGCTTCCTGTTGAAACGTACAAGCGGTATGTGTTGGAATGTCACGTTATAGCCCTGTGATTAAAACCACAGCCCTGTTTCCAAAACGCCAAATCCCTTCAGCCAAATGTAAAAAATGGTCAATTCAGGGATTAGAAACAGAACTAATGAAGAGTAAAGCCTGCACATAATCCAGACTTCAAAATGTTCTCTATTAAATATACACTCAGTAACAAAAACAGTTAAGCACCCAGAAGTAATGGTCCAATTTGGATGGATATGTAAATGATTCGATTTACAAGGAGTGGCACGTCGAGTCGGACACAGAGGATGCCTCATAGATGCGTTAGACAGGATTACCAGCACTTGACGGAGTTTGATAGGTCGCATTGTGGGTTTGCATGAGGCCCGGTGGTCGTATGGTGCAATTTCCCAGCATGTGGGGCATGCAGATGTCACAGTCATCTGATGTTGGAACCAATGGGCACCTGAGGGCACCCACACACATCGTGAAGGTTCCGGTCACCCAAGACAGACCACACCAAGGGAAGATCGTCATATTACAGAATGCCACACCCTACTGACATGTGACCAGCAGTGTGCCCATACTGCCAACTCTCTTGTCCATTTGATCTCATATAATGATTGTTGAGATACAGTCACATGACCTTTCACCACATGCAGATACATTTCATTTCCACCACTCCGTCTGGTTGCTTAACCTTTTTTGTATTTCAGGTCTTATGTAGGCGTGTGTGTCTGTTCTAAATGCATGTCTCTGTGTAGTTATGCAGAAATCCCAAATCTGGGCTACATCCACGAATGATAAGTTCACTAGAATATAGTTATATTAACTGATGCTAGAAATAGGGGTGGCCTCAAAGCCACAGGGTTGGGGTTCAAGTACCGCCCCCCTCCTCTGTATGCATAGAGTTTGTATATCCTCCCTGTGTGGTGGGGGATTCCTTCAGGTACCCCCGTTTCCTTCTGAAGTCCAAAAATGTGGTTGGGCCCATAGCGTATGATTATTTTTGTGATGGTGTGTGTGTGAGTGTATGCACTGCATTGTACTGGCCTCCACTCCCGGGTCACTATGACCCTATATACCACAGAAGCTGTTGTATGTGGATGGTTGACTGTAGTACATATAAGAATTTCTTGTTCATAGTTTGTGAAGTAGTCATTAGCACTACCCCTGTAATTAGTGCCGTCTCTTGGTCATATGACCTGTAAAGAAAACTTGTGTGGCAGGGTGCAGTTTGGAAGGGGGGGAGCAAACTCACCGAGCCAGTGGCTCGTTCTTGAGGGTCCTAGGTTTCGGTTTCGGTAGCAGGGCCGGCTTCTCGTCACCTTGGAAAGCCTTGGTCATGGCCGCCACGCGGCCTCGCTCAAGGGCCTTCAGGGAACGCCTCTGGTGGTCCTCTCGCGCCTGCTTGGCTAGCGAACTCCGATGCGTGTCTGCCGCTTTGGACCTGCGCACTGCCGATAAACAGACACACAGGTCACTCCTCTCTTTCTTTCTGTGGCCTGTCCACACCGGTGCTGGGGGGGGCAGAGGGAAGCGGATCTTGCTGAACGATCGGCTAAGCAAAGCAGGAAACTGCGCAACAATAACACAGAAACAATAATAATGGGCTTCTCAATTTATTGGGCTCTTTGGTATAATAGCCGTAAATCACTGATTGGCATATAGAGATCCCCATTGTAACTTGCATCTTATCACACTGCAATGGTACGGGATTTTGGGAAGATTTTATCAGTTGCCATGTCGGGATTTTAAGTTTTCCTATTGAAGTTAGCACCCTGTGACCCAGCTTACTCTGCTACAGTTTAAACAATAATCGGTAAGGGGACTTTCCAAAAATGCAAGCCAGGCTGTCGAAACCAGTTTCTCTACTGCTGCAGCAAATAGCCTGCATTCTCACTAGCTCTTAATTCCGTTTTTAACTCTAGCCAAGAGGTACTACGTACAGCATGTAAGGCCAGTAAAAACTATGATCAGGTTTTCAACATGGGCTGGGTGACTTTGAGAATATTAATATTCAAAAAAAAAAATTTTTACTGACAAGATTAAGATTATGGGTTTGTTTGGTACGGACCAGATCAACCAAAAGCCACCATTCCCCCTAAACACACAGCGTTGTATATTGGACATGTCCCCACCATCCATACCCAAATCTACCCCCTTGGGAGACTTAAAGGTACCGTGCCTTCCATAATCTTTGGGACAAAGATACATTTTTTTCCTTGATTTAGTCCTCTGCTCGAGTTTAAAATTTCAAACAAGTTAAATGAGATTAAAGTGCACGTTTATTTTATCATGCACTAATAAAGCAATGAAACACAAATGAGTAATCACAGGCAACCTATGAAGCCAAATATCCCAAACATTATGGTGCCCTGAAATGAGGGGGACTTTGTATTAAAAACTTGTTGTAATTTATACCTGGTGAAACCAAAATATATGCAAATAACTTTGTATTAAAGTCTTGATTGTGTACGTGTCTGAATCGTTTGATTTAAAATTTTAAACTGTGGAACCTAGGGGTAAATCAAGAAAATAATGTCTTTCTCCAAAACATTATGGAGGGCACTGTGTATAGGATTATATCTAAAGTTATAGGATGATATCTGCAGTCACTGCCAATAGGGAGGCTGACTTTAAAAACTAAACTTGACTGAGAAGATGGAAGATGCAGAGTTCATTAAATTCTGATATGTCAAGTTATTGGAATTTAAATAAATTTCAAAATGAAATGAGGAGGTGCCATTGTCTGTCCATTTTCAGCCTTTTTTGTTGGGTTGCCCAATAAATCTCTCAAATTTCCATAGTTTCAGCATTTATAGTTCCTGCCAGCTTTTTTGGGTCCTGATACTCAGTGAGAATCTCCACATCCTTTTTCTCTGGCTAAAGTACTGCAGTGCGAGAGTGTTATAAGAGGTTGTTGAGCGACACAGCGGATGAGCAAGACCGGGGAAACACTCATGAAGGACTACTAGCTTTCTAGTAACTAAATCGTAATCACAGCTGCAAAGGTGAGCCCTATTTTGTTAGATGCCAAAAAAGCGCTATGTCAGTTGTGAAAAAGATCAAAGAATTAGCACTTTGATTCATGAGACTTCAAAGTGTCACAGGGCAGCTAGCAGAGTTACAAAGAGGCCAGTGAAGCAGGGCCTTAATTGCAGGTACGTCGACCATAAGAACAGGAAAAATGGTTTCATGTGTCAAGGGAAACCATCCCAAAAATCATGACAGACATTGACAAACCGCAACTATCAAAGAGGAAAAGCAGTCACAAATGAGAACACACTCACAAATAGGTAGCTACTAGACACCACAAAAGTACAGCCTTAATATTGACCAGAGAACTGATTCAGCATCTCTGTTGCCCAGTCTCAAGAAGAACTTCACAAAGCTGGTATTTATGGTAGGGCTGCTTGTATCCAAGGTCACTGCAAAAAGACATGAAACTTGCACCCCTGTGCAATGTAATATGGTCTGGTGAGTCATCTTTCAACCTCTCTCGCATATCTGGTCAGGTTTACGTATGGAGTAGGACAAAGGATGCCTTCAACCCAAAATGTTTTTTTACCAACTGTTAAATATGGAACTGTAGTAGTAGTGTGGGCAGCCACCTTGTGGGAGTCATTAGATCTGATGATTGCTCTGCATAGTCACATGAAAGACAAGAGATATGGGACCATCTACAGGACCATGGGTACCCTACAGTGCAAACACAGATACTTAATGATTCCCCCATGATAATGCCCCCATTCACACTTCTAAACATTCAGGATTGCTTTCATGAACACCGAGATGAACTCAAATTCCTCAGCAATCCTCAGCTGTAAACATCATTGGACTTTCATGGAAGTTCTGGAGTGCAGAACTTCAACCCTCAAAGAACTGGAGGCTTTTCTCCTTGGGGAACGGCCTAACGCCCCACTACACTCGACTCGGCCCTTCTTTGACAGGACAGAAGCTATTCAGAAGCAGAGCACAGCCCTACCTATTATTATATTGCTGAGAATGGTGTATTGTTAGGTACTTATTTTGTCTACCCCACTCAACAGAATACTTGGATTCATGAAGTTAAAGAGGCCACTGCAGGAAAAAAAATGTGATGACTCAGTACTTTTTTTTTTTTTTTGTGAAAGTGACTTTCCCGTACAGATTTACTGACCTCTAATGGCATGACTTCTCTGAGTACATAAAGGTCATGAACGGATATCAAGAATAGTTGACTGTGTGTTATTTTGATAATGCGTTCCCGAGAGGGGCCCACGAACTCACACGTCTCCTGCCATTCGTGGTCCTCCTTCTCCTGCCTTTCTCGGTTTTGATGGACCTCCTTCAGGTTCATGTAGATCTGCTCCGCTCTCTCCTTCGCCAGCCTCTGGACCTCCTCCTCAGCCTTCTGCCTCTCCTCCGCCTCCTTCTTCTGAAAGACAAATGGGGGTTTCACGATAATGACCTGCCCTGGGTATAGTTTAGGTTTTAGACGCTAGGTGGTTCAAACCATGTTGGTTTTTTCGACATTTTGGCGAGAATTAATTGACCTGTATCCCAGCTGGTTTTCAGTGGAGTCTTGCAGCCTTATTTTGGCCTTGGTTTGAGTCAAACATCCCAAAAACGTCTCTTGTGGGAAAAAGACCTTGGCTGCTCCAGCTTCTCCTTTGCATATTAGCTGGACAGGCCTTGGCTTGCAGGCCATGTTTTTTTCATTCTTTAAATGATTTTGCCCAATATGAATAATGTTATTCTACCGTGCTTCAACAAAATACATTTTGCTACAAATCTGTAGATGAGCCCATACTGAGTAACACTGGAAGGCAAATGGACTGGTACCCCATCCAGGATGTACCCCAGCCTCGTGCCCTATGCCTGCTTGAGATACACTCTACACCCCCCCCCCAATGACCCAGACTCGGATAAACGGTTGGAAGATGGATGGAAGGATGGAAGGTGAATGAAGAGATGACATGAGAAGTCTCTGAAAGCCCACCCCAGGGTACCTTCAGTTCCTCCTCTATTCTCCTTTGCTCCTCTGCTGCTTCCTGCTTCACGTGCTCCTTCTGCTCCTCCTCCTTCCTCCTCAGCTCCACCTCTGGGTCCATGTATGTTTTGGAGAATCGTTTCACTAGCTCCTTCTCCTTCTGGGCCCTTGTATGTACACAGACACACACGCACACACACACACATTCATCTTTGAAGCATGAGCAAATTCAAACCCAAAAATCTTTCCTGATTATTTTAAAACAACAGATTCAAAGTAGCTCGACAAAACATCACAGGCAGACCCCCGGCGTGAAGATGCAAGTAGAAAATTGCAGAGACTTTTCATTGAAAACTTATGAATTTCTTCATTTTTTGAAGATTAAATCCTTATGAAAAATCTTACAGATTGATTTTCTTTCGCAATTGCCAAAACCATCTCACAGTGCAACAGGTAGCATTGAAGTGATCAACTGACTCCCTGATTAAATCCCACAAAGGGGCTTCTGTTGTTCAGTAAATGAAACCTACTGCTTGAATACATGTAAATGATATACAAAATGTGCATTTACATTTATTTAGAGAGATACATTTGTCCAAAGCAATGCACAATTGAGAAAACAGGGCCACGGTACAGTCCCTGGGGCAACTGGGGATTAGAGGCCTTGCCCAAGGGCCCAATGGTGGAATCGCTCTGCTGACCACAGGATTTGAACCAGCAACCTTCTGCTGAAAGGCACATCTTGTTATGTTATTGCTATGCAAAAGAGAAGTCAATTACCTAAAAACAATGTGGTACAATAACTATCCTTCCCTCCACAGTCCCTAAACACGAACTTCAAAAACCCACTTGACATAGAATAAATGAAACAATTTGCCATTAAATTACATTTTTCAGTATCCTATATTTGCTCTGCCAAAGAAGGAATTTAAGACTTGAGATCTTTTTATTACACTGTATTTTTTGGGACAGTTCATGTAATGTTCTGGGACATTTTTTGTGGCCAAATTGACATTATATGACCTGGCATTTTGAGTGAGGATATACAATGACGACTTGTACATTTTGAATTACTGGTTTCCATCACTTTGCTCTTTCTTAGAGGGAAAGTGCTTCAAAGAATATTTACAAGCCCGGCTTTGCGATAGAGCTAGTGAATGTTTTTTTCTTTAACAAAGGGGCTAATCTCACACTACAGGGAGTGCCTGGTGCAGATAAGAGGAGGAAATATTTAACCAAAGCACTTCCTGTCTGTGGGAGAAACACTGAGATTACCAGTGACTCTATGTAAGGTAAGATGGGCTGGTTGAGAAGTTCACTCCATATGGTGGCAAACCCTGCAACTGCTGCAGCAGCTGAACAAGCCATTAATTTGCATGGTGTATGCCGGATAAACGCGTGACTGCCATGTGCAAAGGTCGAAGACCTTGTCATCACCTCACGCCCCAGACAAGCCTATTCCCCTACATGCTTTCCATTCTCTAGTCCAGCTCTGAAAAACAGAGCTGGTCTTTGCTGTAAGATGACACAAACACAGTTTAAAAAGCACGCAAGAAGATTCCTCATTAATTAACTCTATGAGGTGCTACTTTGGTGCGCTTTGGTGTTCTCATTGTGAGCAGCTAACCGCTAACTGATGCGTGATGTGTCACATGGGTAAATTCTTGCACAAATGTGGACCGTGTGGTAGGGAGCTGGGAGTGTGCAAAAACATGGACCGACCTTTGGTCCCTGAGGACCGGGTTGGGAAACACTGCCCTAGACATTGGAGCGGGAGCCATCACCAACATGAATTCTGATTGACATTTTGATCAAAATGCTATTTTTAACACAGATATAGTATTTAAAAAAGTAATCTACGTCGTTTTTCCTCAATCGAAACTTTTTGCCACAGACACTTTTGTCTGTGTACGGACAAATTGAAGATCCCTGCGATGGATGGATGGATGGATGGATGGACGGACTGGTTAAATCATAACAGGCGACCAGGAAGACAGCTAAAGTGATTATTTGATGAAAGGTAACATTACTCCATTACAGTGTGCCAAAATGATGAGCCAGTCAAAGTTCTGAGCTGCGGCATAGGGGTGGGGTACCTAAGCTGCTCAGCCTCATCTTGCGCCTGCCGGGCCGCCCGCTCTGCCATGATGGCGTCACAGATCAGCTCGTAGGGCGTGTCAGTGGGGTGCTCGCCCATCACCCAGACCCAGACGTCACCATCCGAGCTGTGCAGCCAGGACACCTGCTTCCCTGCTGGGGGAAGAAAACCCCTAGTCCAGGTGCTACGGTGACCGGGGGAAGCAATGCACACTAACCAATCAGAAAACCCCTAGTCCAGGTGGTTGGGCAACTGGGGAGACATGCAGACTGACCAATCAGAAAATCCCTAGTCTAGGTGCTTGGGCGCCTAGGGGGAGCGATTGGCTGAGAATGATACACTGATGTTATTCCCCATGGACTGATGCTAGCTTGCCACTTTAGAGAAACTCTGGCTGAGATTAGAAATGTATGATGCTTCAATTCAAACCGTGATCTGATTTGTTGAGTCGAGCCCGACAAAGATTCAATACAATTCAAATAACTTTATTTGTCCCCGAGGGCACCCATGCTGGGAAATGCACTGTATAGAAATGCATTAAAATTATTTGGTTAGTGGGTATAATTGGGGTGTGACTTGCATTCTGAAGTATATTTAAAGATTATACTATTGTTTCCAGGCTCTCCCAGTGTAGGCTGGGTCAACAGAAGAATCTGTAACCTGGATCCTGCTTTCTGAAAATCAAAGCCACACAGAAGGTAAATCATTTACAAGTGAAAAGAGGCTTTTGGTGAGCAGGTCCGTGATTCTTAACAGCAATATTACCTCTTCTTGAAGGTTTCTTTGCCTTAACCTCCTGCTTCTCAAGCTGAGCCTCCCTCTCCTTCCATCGCCGGATCTGCTCCTCCCTCATCTTAAAAAAGAGGGTGTGCTTCTGCTCCTCGTTCAGCTCCGCCAGGAGCTCGGGGTCGATGTACATGTCTGTGAGAATCTGCTGGAGCATGGTGAGGTTTCTGCGGTCCGCGGCACTCCGGTCTTTACTGCCAGGTTTACAAAAAGCAAATGCGGAATCACTTAACGAAACATATCAAGTGCATTTATAACGCAAGATTTACATTTTCCAAATAATTAAAACGGCTACTTCGCGTTTAACCTAAAACAGGCCTAGGCAGTGTTTAGATTAATTTCACGAATTTATCACTACAGATAAGGTATATTTAAAAAAAAATATTCTGACAGCCAGGATGCAATAAAACCAAGTAACACTACTTAGTAGACTAAAGTACTGTCGTTACTTAGCTAGGTACAAAATAAGAATACTAGCCTAATTATTGCATAAATGATCAACACACAAACAAACAAAAAATAAAATTGTTAAAACATGTTAGTAAATATAATTTGCCGTTTAACTCCCATAAAACCTCTGGAATGACGGACTGACGAATGAGTGATGTTATATATGAGAAATGAAACCACATCACATACCATTCATATGAGTCGCGCGAAACAAGCTTCGAAGTCCAACAATGAAATGCCAAGGAAAAGCTAGCCGACTGTGTTTATCGGCAAACTCTTCCCTAATAAACGACCCTTATACTTGAAAGCGAATCCCTATTCCCCAAATGCGTTTGAGATCAATACAAAAAATATGCGTACTTGTAAAATTACAAAAACCTAATTTTTACTTTACATAATAAGCCCTTGTATGTGTTTGCATTGTGAAAAGGGCGTGTGCGACAATGACAGTGCAATTCCGACACGAAAAACTATAGTTTTTTATATTTCAACCAAGTTCTGTCGTTAAAATTTACTTCCCCCGTTTTGGAGAAATAGGATAGTAACCTAAGTCATTGTTTTAAAGGTCCGCATATCGAATTGTCCGAAATGGTATTACGCATAAATAAAATGTACTTACCTGTTGGTCTTTAGGTAAAACAGGTGAATAGCGTATAAACTAAACGAAGTTTTTCAGCGATCCCAATAAGAAAATGTGCTTCATTAGAAAATAAGACACACACCTGTCATCACTCTGTTACAATAACATCGGATTATCCGTAAGAACCAGAAGTTCACGCGTATGACGTGAGGTATTAGAAACGTGTCAGTTAATCGCGGACCTTAGAATGAATGCAGATCGGACCAAGTGTTTTTCTTGATCCCTCTTTTCCGCCACTATTTTAAATGTTAATGGAACCTGAGTGTGTTTATAAATGACGTGTCCCTAGCTTATCGCCGTATCTTCGCACGCCTTCAGTGCATACCTCGTATAGTTGTCTAGACGTACGTGTAACTTATGTCATTTGTCTACTGTAGGTCGTCGCTTTATTTCGTGTACATACGCCGTATATATTTGATTGCTGTAAGATCTTGGCAAAATTAAACGTGTCGTCCGTCTGAAGGCTGCTATCAACACATGGTAGGTATAGGCAGGGGTTCTTCTGCTTTTCTAATGCAACAATCAGGCCTCGTAAAATATAATAATTTAAAAAAAATGTAGTTGTTAATGACAATGTTAGCACGTCATGGGATTAGCGGTTATGGAAGGTGGATGGAAAGAGTTGGTATGCATTCCTTTGCATACGGAAATAAGTCGTTAATTTTAGTTTCGGCAATTTCGTAAGGAAAAAGAACTGGAATATTATAGAGGGAACTTTGCCTCCAAAGTTGAACATTAACCACCAGATTTCAGTTCCTGGTGCATTTTTTTGGGCATGAAGCAGTGGAAATGGTTCCTATCTTTAGGAAACAATAACGATATATGATACCCAATCATGGGCGTCGCCACCATTAAATCTGAGAGGGACGTGTCCCCCTCACATTTCATAATTATTCGTGTGGGGGGGGGGGGGGGGGGGGGGGGGGGGGGGGGGGGGGGGG
>JAODLD010000124.1:1234731-1252808 GCA_026781065.1 Mormyrops boulengeri
AATGTGTAATTAAAAGAGATGGGGGGTGAATAGGTGATCACCCCCCATTACCTATGTGTGGTGTAGGTGGATGCGGGTTGGGGAGGGGGCCGTGGGGTGATAGGTGATAGCGCCGCAGGGCAGCGGGCACCAGGCACAGCACACCCGGACGCGCGGCGCCAACACCCAGGGGGGCACCACCGCCCCCCACCGCAGCGCCCCCCACCCCCATCCGAGGAGGTGTCTGGGGCCTCATCTGCGCCGGCATCGCCGACGAGCCATTCATACACAAATACCCACATTCACCAAACACTCGCAACCCACCACACCCGCACCGCCCCAACACCAACGTGCTCCCCCGTCCCCGGCCATACATGCAGACATACAGAACATGCAAACTAACCACTGCTTACCTGACATGTAAAACCTGACAGGGCCAGATTACAATTAACCTTAGAATTAATGTCTCATTCTCCATTCCAGTTCAGGGTAGGACTCTAAATAACCCATCTTAAATATGGAGAACAGAATTTCCTCGTTGGATTACATGAGGAGTGAGTGAGTTTTGGAAATTTGTTTTTCAATTAGATTCAAACTCTATGACAAAACACATGACCATAGTGCAGCAAATTTATGCAGGTCTATCATGTGCAATATGGTTCAGGAGCATTGATTACAATTAGCATGACTTAAGGATGTGCTTTTATTTATTTAGTGGAATGTTTTCATGCATGAATGCTCAATTGCATCTGGTTGCTAAGCCAACACTACTAAGATTTGCCCTTACCATTCATCCCATTTATTCAGTACGAAAAACGGTTCGGTTAATTAGCGTTGCTAAATTACCAGTAGTGTGTGTCTGTTTGTGCACCGGGCTGCCCTGTCTTGTCCCCCGTGCTTCCTGGGACGGACTCCAGGCCGTCTGTGACCCAGTACAGGATAAGCGGTTGGAAGATGGATGGAAGCTGTGCTATTTTTGGTATGTTGCAATTCATGCTTAGTGTGAATCCAGTGCAGTGACGCCAAAGTTTGAATCATCCATCCATTTTCCGTAAGCGCTTAGCCAATGTGGGGGTCGCGGTGAGACTGTCCTAGGGCAAAATACAACTCGCACATGTTGCCATGGCATCACGGGGCACACTCTCACACTCTCCAGGAAATTCAGAGGCTGTCCATCTAATCCTAAAAACATTTAGGGCACCAGGAGGAAACCCACAGAAAGAGGGCGAGAGCCTGCCAACTTGCACTGAGCCAAGGCCGACACCCCCACCCCGATTCCATCCACCCAGTCTCCTGCTTATCCAGTACAACAGTCTTTCCCAACCTGATCCTCGGGGGCCCCCAGACAGTCCATGTTTTTGCTCCCTCCCAATTCCTGGTCGAATGTGGACTGACTGGCAGGGAACTGGGAGGGAGCAAAGACATGGACTGTTTGGGGGTCCCCGAAGGATCGGATTGGAAACACTACAGTACAACGTCACGGTAAATTTGAAATGTATCCATCCATCCATCCATCCATCCATCCATCTTCAAACTGTGTATCCAGTACAGGGTTGTGAGGGGGTATATCCTAGGCAGGAGAGTCTATCCTAGGCAGGAGACACCCTGGATTTCAGTATGTACCGGGCAATTTTGGAACATATGATTAATTTATTTATTTTGCCAAAATAAACTGAAATGCCACAGGGTCACAACAATTGGCGCGGATGAGGTTGTGACCCTCACACCAACAGGACTGCCCCCACCCTGCGCCTGGCAGTTTCCCCTCACTTAGGCGCTGAATGATGCCTCTGTTTCTCTCTGCTGCCATGAGACCCGGTGGCCCACAGTTTCCCCTGTGTTTGAGTCCCTACCTCCCCACTGTGGCCTTTTCACTGTGGCCGCATAGCTTTCCAGGTTTTCCTGCCATGGTTAAAAAGGCAGACCTGAAGCCCCGGGAAACTGGAAGCAATGACTGAACAGCAGTCCTGCAAGGGTCTACTTTTTCTACTGTGCCGGTATAGAAGCGCAGCTTGTTTATGGTCTGGGCCTCCTTTACAGGAGGTCAAGTTACCTGGTTACATATAATATCCGCTCCTTTTCAGATTTCAGACTAGCTGCTGTCTCCATGATAGACTGGCGTCCCATCTTCTCCATTCTCACTAGAATCTGGCAAAAAAAATAGCATTTTGCACTTTACAGATTAGATGCCAAACTGCATTTTGTTGTCAGAGTACTTGTACTTTGTGCAATGACAATAAAGTTGAATATAATATAATATAATATAATATAATATAGTAAGTACCACATCCGCCACACAATGGACTGGCGTCCCATCCTCGGTCTTCCCCTACATTGTACCCTGTGGCCTCTATGATAGGCTCAAGTCTAACTGCACGGGGTCTGCAGGTTAGGCCTCATACCCGTGATTGGAAGGTCCCCAGTACGAGCTCCGGGGCTGGCAGACTGATGCCCCCATTGGGCCCCTGGGGAAGGCCCATAACCCCCAGCTTCATGGGTGCTGCACCTTGCTCTTGCCTGTGTATGTGTCTGATGGAGAGCAAGATGGGGTAGGCGAAGAGACAATTTCCACATGATGATCAACATAGTATCACTATTCTATACTATTCTAATCTAATTTATTACAGATGAGTAGAGGGGATCATTCCCCACTTTGCCCCACCCCAGAAACCTCATGCCCAGCCCGTGTCATAGTTGTACATGGTGGTGGTAGTTTCAGAAGGGAAAGTCAGGTGACCCAGGCCGGTGTTCTGATTAATTCCATTGGTCCTTGTTCCCTTGTGATGTATATAAGTTGCTGTGTTTCCCACCTCGCCTGAAAAGGACTCCGTCTCTGCTCATGAAGATCCTGCTCCTCGTTCATGTGACTCTGTTTGCTGGCTCCTACAAACAACACTTACTCGTTCACTATTGAAGATTCTTAGATTATTCTACTTTTATAAACAGATATCCCTTCAAACACTACAAATGCCGTGAGTGCACACATTTACACATGTGATTGGACACTGGGGTACCGGAGACACAAAACAGACTTTAAAACATGTTTCACATGCACAGACATCAAGAACTTAAAACCATGTGACACCTGACCGACAACAGTTGGTAGAACTTGGCACTTTTGTTTTTGCCTTTGAAAGAAGGTCGATGTGCTCACAGATTATACCACCCTTTGCCATAGTCTCTCTGTGAAATTTCATGGGTCAAGACAAGGCCTGTTTGTACCCTGGTTTATAGCTGAGGACAAAATGAGCTTTAAAATAAACCTTTTTCTGCAGCTGTGCTTATGTAACCCAGTCTTGTTGAAAGTGCTTCCATAAATGATACAACCCCAAAAATCATACTCCTCAGCCAAATGGACCTTCTTTTTTCTCTACGTGGCCCATATGAAAGTGGCAACAGCGGCACAGCAGATCTCAGCGGGCTTGGAATTCCCTTTTCATGCAAGTCCAGTTGCCTACTATTAAGCCATTCTCCCAGGGCATGAATGGTCTGATTTTTAGCATTAAAGAAACTATGATTGTTGCGTTGTGTGTTGAATTATGCTGGAGCCACGCTGGGATATCCCAAGCAGGGCTAGGATAAAATTTACCACTGTGCACCCAAAGAGGACTCAACAGAGGTCCTTTCATGCCCGATCTGTTTTGATTGGCAAACATCCTGCGCTGCAATTAGAATGACCCCCCAGCAGGGGTCAACATCTGGGTCTTCCCCCGGCTTGTCACGTCGGCCGGCAATGATCGTTCCAATGCAATTATTATGTATCACATTCCACGAATCCTGACGTGTCTCTCATTAACCCTGTCACTCCGGATCCCATTACCTCAGCATCGGGATCACGTGTCGCTTTCCGTGGATCCTGGATGAGCAGTCACTCTAACACAGCTGCAATCTGTCAACAGTAAAAATGTCACCCATAGATAAACACTAACATTTTTCTGGTTGTTTTATATGTGCTGGTGAGGTTCTTATGTGCTGGTGAAGGCTTGTGCGTAGGTGTGATTTGTGTACCACCAATGGAGAGCAGCCTGCAGCCCCCCCCCTTCTCTCCATCACCCCCTCCGTCACGCTGAAGCTGCTCCATCCGCCCTGCTCCATCCGCCCTGCTGTCGGTACCCATCAGCTTGCTTCCTCTTGTTTCACGTCAGCTGTGCGAGAGCTGCATCAGCAGTATGGAGCAGAGTGCGTCTACCTCTTCGCTCACGCCAACGGAGGCCGAGCGGTAATGCCAGAATTTTCCATGCTGGCATTCTCTGTAGCGGTACACATTAGTCATCCATTTCAGGGTGAATCTGAGAAGCTTTTTTTTTTTTTTTAAATGAAAGCAGCCCTTCCTAAAACATCATGGCACAGTAGGTAGCTCTGTGGCCTCACAGCTCCAGAGTTGGGGTGGTGCGTTAGTGATTCTCATTAGCCTGCAGGTCTATTGCTGAGGATGCTGAAATGCACGGGCTGAGCTTAAAAAGGGACTTCAGCAAGGGGCACCAGTCGGCAACTTATTTACCATTGCCACCTGCCCACCCCCATTGGCAACTTTTACCATTGAGGGGCCTCTGAAAACTCAAATAGCCCCTGGGCCCCTGGTGCTTAACTTTAACTGGGGGGGTAGCATGGTGGCATGGTGATTAACACTGTTGCCTCACACCTTTGGGACCAGGGGTTTCTTGTGGGTACCCTGATTTCTCTCCAGCCTCACTTCAGTCCAAAAGCATGGTAAGGAGAATTAGAGCGACCAAATCGAGTTGTGTGTGAGCGTACCTCACAGTAGGTAGACCTCCTGTCCTGAGTTGTGTGTGAGCGTACCTCACAGTAGGTAGACCTCCTGTCCTGAGTTGTGTGTGCGTGTACCTCACAGTAGGTAGACCTCCTGTCCTGAGTTGTGTGTGCGTGTACCTCACAGTAGGTAGACCTCCTGTCCTGTGTGTGAGTGTACCTTGCAGTAGGTTGGCCTCCTGTCCTGAGTTGTTTCCTGCTTCCCTGGGCTGTTCATAGCTTCCAGGACAGTCTCCAGACCCTTCACAACCCTGAATTAGATAAACAGGTTCAGAAAATGGATGGATGGTAAATGAATTGTTATTATTTTCTGTTATCGGTATGTGCAACTGTACAATCAACTGTATAATCAATACATTATTTTGTATTCTCTTAAATGACCTCAGATGATAATTGTCAATATATATGTTCTTGGTTTCACAGACTCCAATACATGTAAGTAATTGTTTGAATTGGTGCTTTACTTAATTTCTATCCAATATAAATCAGGGGTGTCAAACTGCAGTCCTGGAGGGCCACAGCCCTTCCACATCTTTGGGCTTCCCTTGATTTAACACACCTGATTCAACTCCTTGCTATTCCGTGTGCTAATTGTCACACAGCTCTTGAATCATTTGTAGTGGAACAGGGAAAGAACTAAGCTACTGGGCTCTGGCCCTCCAAGACTGCAGTTTGACACCTCTGATGTAGATGCCCAATATTCGGTCTGTTCTAAAAAATGTTAATGGAAGCCACATTTACATTCATTGTTATGAGAAATCTTCATAATTGATTGGTCTGTTTCAGTGCCACCCCATTTTGTAATGTTCAGCACAATGCCCAGAATCGCCATGCTCCGCCATGGTCTTCCTATAGGTCATGTCTGTGCCCGTTACCCTAGTTTAGTACACGGAGAGTCCCTCTGCCATGCTCGTGTGACTGGTGGTGACCCATTTCATTATTTTTAGGCACACTCTTGTGCTAATTAGCTATGACCTCATATCAGCAGAAAAAGTAAATGTTAATGAACATCATAACCTACTTTCCAGACCTCCCGGGGGAGAAATATCCACTTTGTCAGGTTCACGTCAGTGTGTTAAGTACGGGAGAACCATATTAGTGTTCACCTTGTGTCAAATACTGCTAATTATATGCTCCATGGAACCTGTCATTTAATATAATCCCATTGCAGCATAATCATACTGTTTTGTGACAAACATATTTTTTGTAGCAGCATATAACCTTTTCCATACTGTAGAACATATAGGAAATGTATAAAAATATGATATGTAGGTGATCTAGATCTTGTTTTGTAAATGAAAGTAGAATGTGTAATGCTATCCTATAATCAGGGGCATCGGTGGGGTGTAAATACCCTGGCATATTCAGCGGTGCCAGCACTCAACAGGGGACCTCGAATACGAAAAATTATATGTGAAATTGGGCGGGGCCAAGATGGCTTTTTGTGGGGGGCCCAGAATTTCTAAGTGCACGCCTGCTTAAAATATTTATATTTTTAAGTGGGTCTTTGATGTCTAGGAGTATATGTTATATGTAACCCCTAATAAGGCAACTAAAGAGTGTAAACTATCCTTCAGCATGCCAAATGACTAAATGAGGATCTCAGCCGACTTGAATGATCCATTTCCCTATAAACACAGCACCTTGTGCATGATTGATTTACTCTGTTACTGTCACTGAAAATATGTAATGGAGCTGAGGTTTGGTCTGACGCCATGAGAGGCTTTTTCAGTTCAACGTATTACAATATGTTAGAATCTCTGTCAATGTCATTTAAAAAATAGCATAGAAATCCATTCACTGAGCTTGGGAATCGATATTGTAGCTAAACTAGAAGCGTAAGTGGCATCAGTTTCTTATTTTCCCTTTGTGTTTAAATTTGTTGAGACTGAATAAGTGAGGAGAGTTAAACAACAAACTGCTTTAATTAAGTGGAGAAACTGAAAAAAAACAGCCAGCAAGCTGGAGGCAGGGATGAGAATTTCAGTGTGTGACAAATGGCTGACAGACAAAGTACTTGGCCGGGGTCCTGATCAGTTAATCTCCTTTAGACTTGTGCCCTTTTCTTTGACACCCACAAACGACAATTCTAAACCAGTAAAACACTGAAATCTTTTTCACAGCAAAAACACTCTGAACTCTCTCCTTCCACTACCATAGCAGACATGCTATATGTTTGATATATCGATATTATTACTTATTTCTACATTACGATTTTTATTGGTTGTTTTATTTACGAAAAAAAATGAAGGGGATTTGTTGTCAGCCCATCGAAAGGTTCAATAAGGCACCTTAATACGCAGAATACAGGAACTATTTGGCTGCAGATACAGCTGTGACCGGATGCCCCTGCAGCGGCTAATCGAGCAGTAATGAACATTATATGCAAATGGTACCAACAGCTCACAGGCTGTTTCTTCTAACAGGAAGCAACGTATCGGAGCTGCAACAGTTAATAAACTCAAGCTGAGCTGCCAGTATGGATGAATGGTTTCTAGGGGAAAATCCGGGAAGGGATCTTTTCTAATTGCTCCAACTGGGGCGGTGAGGAGAAAGGTCTTTAAAGAGGCAGTGCTTTGTTTGTTCTCGACCTTTACGGAAATCCCGTGTATGTATGGAAGGAGCTTTGTGATGTTTTTGGATTGGGCGTTTAAGGAGGTGAGACACAGACGTTTGCAGAATCGCGGCTCTTTCACAATAATTACTGTACGATAGGTAACCTTACACGCACAGACTCAGATAGACAGCAGGCTATAAATACTGGAAACAACATGTATCAGCACGATACTTCTCAAACGACTTAGCATAAGTTGCTGGATGTGCTTTTTAATGTAACAGTAGGCCTGTTTGGGGTTTGGACCCTGACTCTGTGGTCACTGGCTCCCTGTTCTAACCAGTATAAACACTGCCATAATGACTACTGGAGACTATATACTAAATGGGAGTTTTAAAGGGCAGTAAACGAATGTCAAATCTGTATGTGGCTCCCGGGAAAACCCTTCTGCTATGGCACAAGGAAACTGCTAAGAGTGTAAACAAACAAACCACACAGGATTTTGCAAATTTGTTTTAAAAATTGTGGCGTGAGTCTGCCTATTAAATCAGATTGAGTATACTTTTGCTTTCGGCATCACAGAGGCTGCAGGCCTGAATGAACCATGGAGTTATGGACCATCCTCTTAGCCTGTCATTCCCAAAACGTCCTTATTCCCCAGAATGCTGCACTCAATGCCCCACTGAGAAGCATGACAGCTCTCGGAACCCCTCACTGACTCTCTGATACTTTGTGCCATAGAATATTATTTAATCAATGTATTAATAATTGCTCAACAGAACAAACACGCTGTATACATGTTCATACACAAACCTGTCCCTGAATTTTATTTTTTGGAAACTTTTTCTTTGAAAAATTAAAACTTAATTCATTTTGACAGTCATTTAAAAACTATTGTGGATTACGTAGAGGCTTCTCACTTGTATGCATAGACTGAGGTATATTCTAGTTGATTCTGGACCAAAATGAATCACTCTTGTTGCTTTTTGCCACCAGGTTCACCAACGCAAAGACATTCAGATAATCCAAACCAGCGCTCTTAAATCAACCATCTGAAAAAGAGAAGGTGAATGGGAGCGATGATTCAGGAGTCTTTTTAGAACAGCAGGTGTTACGGACAGCTTAGAAACAAGCGGATGCTAAACTACAATAAAACTGTGAAACATTTCGCATTTCTTTGCCATGCAGTTTTACAATTACATGTCTGCGATTTTAGAGAATAGTTCAAAAATATGTTACTGTCCTAAAATTGGTCCGAGTGAGCTGAAGCCAGGAAAAATCACAGTCATATTTGACTGGGTGGAAATTAAAACCAGATGTCTGAAAATAACTTGGCATATATTGATAGACAGTCGCATTAGCGTGCGGGCAATTAATCGCCAATAATACGCATTTTAAAATCCTGCACAAATGCCAATAATAATATTTTGTGGGAAGTTGTTATGCACACGATGTACGAAAGAATATTTGAAAAGAAAGTTTTAAGAAGTGAGAAATCAGACTTAGTATAATTTCTTCAGACTTTGGATCGGGGGTCAAATATATTCAGGCTGTGTAATTCATGTCCAGCAATTGGCTGAATCAGGTAGCCTATTCATTCAAACCAACCACAAGAGCTGCTTTGTATATGTAGACTATGTGTATATATTTAATGTTCTATAGGTGCCATTATTTTATATGCTTATTTTCCGAAACTATAAAGTCATGTTCAAGATTACGAAATCTAGGTAAAGATTTCCACCCTGCTTCTGTGATCATTTTAATCGAAATGATGCAGCCGTCAAAACATTAAGATATCAGTAACATATCAATCAAAAAAGGAATCTTGTCATACTGGCATTGCAAGTTACACGAATATTTTCCCTCCATCATCCATCTTTCAAACGCTTTTATCCAGTAAAGGGTCAAATAGGATGCATAATTTCTAAAAAAAAAAAAAAAAAAAAAAAAAAAAAAAAAAAGCGGTTTTTTTTTTGTGTAGCGACGTTTAATAATTTATGTAAAGTCGAAGTATTTAGGGCAAAAGAAAAATGTGACATAAAAAATAAAGTGAACTCTGAGATCATTCAGTTGCACTTTATACCGTTTGGATGTGTGCGACAGTGCCGGTTCACTGGGAGCCAGAGGGCTCTTGGCATGGCCGTGTGCGGCGCGAGGCGTGCGAGTGAGGGACTGGTAAGGGATCCCGAGCCCTGGATGAATAACGGGAGATCCCTGGGCGCGCGTGCTGCCTCGCAAGCAGATGGACGAGCATCAGCGGCAAGGAGCGCTGCGTGTAATTTCTCAATCTTAAGTGCAAATGAACCTCGACTGATCACGCGGACTGGTGCGCACCGGCAAGCATCGCGGACGGCTTTTCCAAAGTCCATTATATTCTTTTGGGGAAACACGTTTAAATAATAAAAAACATAGACTTTGCGGACTGAACGGTGGATTTATGCAACATGGTAAGCATACTAATTACACTGTGCTGAGAGCAGATTTAGCCATCACCATAACTAAACGCGCATTAAGGTAGAGCAGTATTTATAGAGCCGAATGCCGTGCAGGTTTTAAAACTATCTAAGGGGCTTTCATAAAGCAGTTTATGTCAGATTTGCCCTGGTGTATTATTTTAGTATTACGTACCTTTAATTACTAGTAGGGTACCTCATTACAAACCCTTCTGGATTATTAAGAACCGCTAATTTTCGTACTTCATGTGCTTCTGAAACATATTTCTAATGGTTTACACTGATAAACATGATATACATAATCATGAAATGATGCAGAATGCCTTTTTGTGAACTAGGCTTGCGCGCACATCAATGAAAAGACTATGAGCGATATATTTTGATGAGCATTAATTCTGTTTCTGAAATTCTGAATGTGTTTATAAGCAACATCTGTCTGGCCCTGACAGACCATTGCAGGTAAGAAATTACCCTACATCTTCTGGCTGCTGGACATTTCTGGCTTCCCTCAGAAAGCATGAATAAAGAGGGTGTTGTTTTAGACAAAAAATAAACCTTTTTCTCAGTTGGGGAGAAACCACAAGCTGTAGGCTTGATTGGGAAAACTCTCCCCAGTCTCTCCTTTCATCTACCTTGCAAAGTTTGGTTGGCCGCCCAAACGTGGCACGGCCGCGTCTTAATACTCAGCGGTGGCTGGTAGCTGAGCGCTGATCTTCACATGCTGATCCCTTTGGCTGCACGCTCGTATGATGCTATACATGCACACAAAATAGGTTTTGCCGTTATGATTTTTTTAATTACATTTTAGTGCTTGTCATTGTTTTTTTTCTGGCTTGATTGTGACCTCTTTTTGGTTTATATGATGCAGAAGGTGAAGTTTGGGTGTATTACGCAACAGGAAACAGCTTCAAATGCAATTTTGCCCGCGTTTAGCCTATAAAAAAGGGGGGCAAGGTCCATTTTCCTGCAATAACGCCCGCTTTTCGTCTTTCTATCAAGTTGAAGTTCATTTTATACAGTTCAGCCGGTGCATAAATTGCGAGACCATTTTGAGGTCATTTACTAGTCCTACATAAAACAAGAGAATCTAACGTAAAAAGGACTGATCTCTCCACAAAAGTATGCCCGTCGTAAACATCTCATGACATCACTGCCCAAGAGCTCACTATCGGCAATATAGCCCCGGCGTAATTTACATTTCGAAACGATGCGCGGGCCCTGTAAGCGTTTAACTAATCAGAAATGTTTACGCGCCGTTTTACTCGTCGCAGCAGGTCGTCTTTTGCCTGTGATATTCATTTCCTTGCATTTGGCTCACGTTGAGAAATACTGTTATTGCGTTTTACTGGAAAGGAAATGGCTGGTAGCGTAGATTGGGGAGGTCCTGTTTGGGTGGCGGCATGGCTTATTGCGAAATAAAATTTTTAAAAAAGATGTACAGTATTGAACACTGATCTACTGCAATGTATTTATAAGTTACATTATGTAAAACTAACTGTATCAGGGTTGACAAATCATTTGACCTAGTGAAATCATGTCATCAAGTGTCAAGACCACCATATATTCACCTTTACGTTTTTGTTACTATTCCGATCCATATAATTGTGTATCACATGAAACCATTATAGACATGTTTCAAATGACAGATCTTCGCCAAAAATAGAACTATGTAGCTCTTCACTGCTTGCGGCCAGTGAAATGGTTAAAAACAGCCCATTATACCGTGTGCTCCGTCATCAAATTCTTTAATGTGAACTGGGATACATTAAACGAAGACTGATTAAACCACGAGGACCAGACGGTTTGTTTAGGGCCCCACGTTTCAGCATGTGGTTCGCACCGATCGAGCCCGGCAGGCGCATTAGGCAGATCCCTCTCGAGTCTGGTATTAAGTACGGTCCCCGAGCCTCGGCACCAGTATAATAACAGCGCTGGAGACAGCGCTGGCCACCGTCCACGCACGTCGGTTCTGCTGAGCAAGACACTCTGCGGCTTTAGAACGGAGCTGCGGACCTACGGGGGAGCATCCAACTGCGCTGCCTCCCGGCTGCCAAGCAAGCTGCTGCTCGCAGAAAGCGCTGCTCCGCTTATCGTGATCCTGGTCGACTCGAGAGTGTCTGAAAGGCGGTCATTTGGGATGCCCCGGCGGACCGTTTTCACTTATAAAGCCTTTTTTTCCCGGGCACTCCTTTTCTTTAACAGAAATGGCACGCCTGTCCTGTGAAAATGACCAAACATATTTGGCAATAATTTCACAAGATTGAACAATTACAATTCCTCATTTCTGTTTTCTTTTTTTGTACTATATTGTTTTTTTAATGTTGATTGACAGTTTACTTGAATCGTATTATTCATATTTTCTGGTAATTCTTGTTACAGTGTTTTAAAATGACCACTGAAAAAATTGGTAAGGGATACAAAAACAGTATCACGTTGTCTGATATCTAATTTGTCGAGTTTATTTATCTTTGACCAAAATGCTTTTAACACCCTCTGTGTTTGATTTACGGGCTAATACCAAAAGGGGGTTGTGCAAAAAGCTGAAAACAGAATCCAAGAAAAGATAAAAACAGAATTTGACCCCTGTGTAACGTGTATGGGATCTTATGACAAAGAAAGCCTGATATTAAAGATCCTGGGCGTTCTATTCAGTCGACAGTGAGGAAACGAGGGCAGAAAGCATGACTTTCAGATTGCTGAGACTTTGTCGCCAGTCCTTTTGTTTTCATCCGTTTTTCAGAGGGTTGTTTGATGTAATTTAAATGAAAGCGTTATTGAAAATACACCTTTATTAATCTGTTAGTCATAGCTGCATATTGTGGTATCTTAGCCTCTTCATCTGATCCGTTCTTCTCTTGTGATAGATTGCTCACAATTATAAAATTCTCAAGTATTAAAGGCACCTCTCTGATAGCCCCACCACAGAACATTCCGGAAAACACTGACCCCAGGCTAAGTGCTCCCTAATGTAAGGTGCATATGAATGTTAACATGAGTGGTGCTCACTGTCGTGCCACAATGCACTGTTTGATTTCTCCACAGCTTGCTGGAGACCAAGAGAGCAATGACCCCTGGAGCCATGCCCCCCCGCATACCCTCAACGCCCCATCCCCTGTGGTTCTCGCAGAGATTACCCTCCCATAGAGGAAATGGGTGATCATCATCAGGTCAAGACTTCCTTCCTCTTCATCCAACTGCAGTCGCCCTCCAAGGCCGTCGGGCTGTCGTGTCCTGCCGACGCTGCCTGCTCAGCCTCCCGAGAGGAAAACCCCGGCCCCACTTTCGCTGGAGATGCCGAGCTGAGCAGCTGCGCCAACCAAGAAGCCGGCTTGTGCTTGGATGTCCTGAAATCAGACTCTGAAGATGGAACCCCAGAGTTCTTCAGGTTAGGCTCGTTGGATCCAGCTGGAATTTTGGCTGTAGCAGAGGGACACCCCGGCAACCAAGACAGTTCACTTTTGAACACAGTAAGATCAGAATTTGACGGCAAAAATACGCCTCCGTGTTCTCCCGTTTGGATCCTGCGCCAAGACACACCTTCTGAAACAAGAGAAAATATCCAGTCTTCACCCATGGATACCGTGTCTTCAGCATCTTCTTCCAGTGCTATTTCAGGAGAATCAGCCTTGAACAAGGTTCCAACTCATGGATTATATATGGAAAAGCCAGTCAAACTCTTGGAATTTGTGTACCCAGCTGATGGTCAGCCTCCTGTGGAAAAAGCCACTAATGCGTGGTGCACTGATATCCCTGGCAGTAGCGTAGATGATGCACCTTGCGAGGTGGATGTGAGTAAAACAAATAAGACTCTCCACAGGGAGAGTAAGACCTTCACGTCTGCTGTCATGGAGCGGTCTTCCAAGATTCCTGGAAATGCCTACAAGAAGTCGGGGGATCAAAGCTCATCGATGGCAGAGACCGTTCCTCAACCACTTGGCGTAACGACGCCTCCTACTCAGACCATGATATCAACAGCTACTCAGAGCTCTACGTCTAAAGGTCCCTCAACAATGTTCTACCCTACAGTGATTCAGAAGGTGAGTCTTTGCAACTCCTTTGATTTCTCAGCAAGCCGTGCCTCTTATCTGTGCAACTGAAAGCACTAAGACATTGTAACATTACAGCATGCAAAACATGGCAGACTGTTCATTTTTGGATGAAAATATTTTATTTAACGCTACTCCTCAACATTTCACTACTGATTTCAATAATAAATACTGATATATTTCCATCCATCCATTCATTCATCCATCCATCCAGCTCCTAACTGCTTATCCTGGTCAGGGCCTGGGTATTGGTGTATTTATTTTATTCTTATTTTAAATGAAAAGGAACACAATGAATAGAAAATGCATTTATTGTATATTATTTGGAGTATATACAGAATGGAAACAATGTAGTTTGGCAATACACAAATATGTTATTGATAGCTTGGTCATACATACAAGAACTGCCCACACAGTAAAGTAATGCTTCCTCCCAGATGGGATGATTGCCGATTAGCATCCGGGGCTTGTCTGTGTCATTCCTCCAGCTAAATGGACTAGAAAGAATTCCATCCCCAGCAATTGTATTAGTAGTTTTCCCACCAGGGAGGTTCTGCTTTTTTGGAATTTAAGAAATGAATGACGTTTTACTTAGAACTGGAGTAGTCGCTGCAGAAAATCACTGCATAAAATCACTGTCAGAATGGCTGAATAGATTTAGCTAGAATGATGAACTTCTTGCATGTCACACAATAATTATCCATACTGAAGTTGTGCTAATATTGTACTGATTCTTAATTTAGCTCAAAATTTTTACTTATTATAATTTTGTTTACCTAAAAATAGGTCTGTTAAAAGCGAACAGGGAATGTTTTGTGATGAGAGACCATACTTACTGAGTTCATTGTCTGTCATTGAAATATGTACCTTTCATGAGAACTTTTGATTCATCAGTATTGACTGATATTATAAGTGCACGTGTGTGTCACATCTCTCCTGCCTACCTGTTAATAGATAGGGTGGGAACACCCAGACTGGAACTGGACCACCCCCTAGTGTTAGGTATTCAAAATTACTGTCTGCAATGTAAAAGCCAATTGAATATTCAGCCTAGACAATTCTATTAAAAGTTCAAAACTTAGCAATAGCCATAGGTTACTTAACTGAACACACAAAAACCCAAATGTTATCAAATGTAGTCATAACAAAAACAAATTTGGCATCTGATGGATACTTTGATGTGTTTAATCATGATTTTTTAATTATCCATGTCTTGCTTGTTCTCAAATGATGGATAATAGGCATAGACAGATACTGTCTAAGAATAAAATCACATTAGTACGCACTAAATAATAAAATGTGAACATGAAGCTCTGTAAACTGGAGAATATGATATAAATCTAGCTTTTGGTGCTGAGTATTTGCTAGAATCAACATGTAGGTGTAAAGAATGAAGCTTTACACATATTCCTATAATGTCAGTATATGCTTGGAGGGATGGATAAAAAAATGAATCCAGACCCATTTTTTTACAGTTGAAATCCAGATTGCATGTCCTATTTCTAAAAAAAAAATAAATACAGTTGAGTCTCAGATTATCATGTGGAGCCAACCTTATATATGCTCAAGTAAAACTAAAGTCCTAATTCAGCACTTTGTGAGTAAAGCCGCTGCATAACTTACAGACTGTACGTTTACACTGGATTCGTCCCAGAGTCTCCACCTTCACTGGTCCTCTGTGAGTTTTTCTTTCAATCAATCAGCGAAATTCTGCATTAAATCAATATACAGTTCACATATAATGCAGAAAAATGTATTTCTAATCTCAATAAAATGTAATGTTCAGCACTTCAGGTAGTTTATACATACCATTGTTACTGTACACTTGTGTTCAGGAAATTCTAAAGTGGTTGGTTTCGTTTTCCCAGTAATTACCTTCCTCTTCTCTAATGAAACACATTCATGCTGATTCCCCACATTGACAAAAAATATATTCACAAAATTTGGCAACAACGGTATGTTGACATTATAGTTTACATTTATCAATGGCTTTCTGTAATTTATACCCTAAGGCTTCGTTCCACCTAGATCGAATTTATGTTAACATAAACTAAAAACATAAACTATTCATAGTACAAATTCAATGTAGTACACCTACAGGTCTAGCAGCAATGTAGGAAAACTATTTTTCAGAAAACCTTTTTACTACAGGACATATTGTTAGCTTCACTGAAAAGTATCATCAAGGACAGTCTAATTTTAAAGTAGCCTAATTATTTTCAGAATAACATGTAATTACTACTTGCAGCATGCTGTATGAACCAAAAAGGAAAGATTCAAACGCATTTTATCTGTACTTATTGCATAAGTAACACACAAGGAACATTACAGCTTTAGATTGAAATGCTGGAAATAAAACAAGAACAATAAAAAATATTATAATGTTGATAATAATAATAATAATAATAATAATAATAATAATAATAACGTGGCATTGTTTCCCAGCAGAAATTCGTTGAATGGACTATGTTTTTCAGGTCAGATGGAGACGCTCAATCGTCTTCGCATGGACACGCTCCAGCATGTCGCCTTCTGTGTTTTTTTCCACATGACCAACGTAATGAGTTGCTACTGCCACCTTTATGTCCCCGTTTTCACACAATATAACAGCATGAACGCAGAAAGACGTGTTAGGAAAACACCGACAACCCCATTGCTTTTAGTTATTCTCCCTTTGAGTTGCCCTGGAAGAAAGTAAAACCAAGCTGGAATCAACGACAAAATCCCTTACGTGGACGTTTGCGGGAAAAAGGTAGGACGAGGAAACGCTTTAAAGGGGAGCGTACCAAGTGTAGCGGCGTCTGGGGGTGGCGGGCCAGAGCAAAGCAGATCAAAAAGCCCGAATAAACGGCGAGCTGGAACTGCAGCCGATGGGGGGGGTCTTGTGAAGCCACTGGCATTACCAGCAGACAGGCGCAGGTATGCTCGGAGGGTGCGTGTTGCCTGAACGAAAGGCGCGGATTCACTGAGTCACCCCCTCAGACATCCGTCGCACCAGACGCGATGCCGGAGCAGAAGGTTTACCCCAGCCCTTCGCTCGGACTTTTGATGTCCCCCGTATCGGAGCTGTCACGCCTCCGTCCGCCGCCTTCGCTTCCCGTACTGTGCTTGGAGGCAGCCGCGGCTGTCAGCGCTGCGGTTTTGTTGTATTTTATCGTCAGTATTACAATGCTTTTAAGGCCAGACCCTTTGGAGGAGGCGTCTTAGATGGTTCGGGGCTCAGCATCAAATGTTCCCTCTACTGCCAGGCGATGATGAGGGAGGGAAACTAGGTGACATCGCTGAGCGAGCTGTCAGCGAAGGCTGCGCGAAAAAGGAGCCGCACTTAGTAGTATCTGAACACAAAGGCTCCGCACAGGGATATGGAAGAGAGCGATGAGGTAGGGAGCCGCCACTTTGCCGCTCTTTTTCGGCTGTCGCCGTGCACGTTCCCCGGGCTCGCGGGGTCGTCGCGTGTCCTGTTAACTGGGAGCCAGCCTCCGAACAAAGACAAACACGCATCCAGATAACTCACACTGCTGACCAGTTAGTTAAGCTGGCCGCTTGTCATGTGCACGACCTATCAACTTGTTATCGCTTAGTAAGGGAACAGTGGAGCTGCTTGGTGGAAACAGTGAGCCCGTGCATGGAGGTAAACGACTTTATTCTCTAATTTTGCCTATGAATAAGGTGTCGACTATTATGCGGAAAGTCCGTTAGCCAAGCTAACAAGTATTTGTTGATGTTATACAACGCGGTTTATGGGATAAAATTGATAAAAAAAAATTTCGCTGAGCAGTTTAGATATCTGTATTATATCGGGGACTCGGTAGCGTTGCCTCTGGTTCTGCCAGCGAGTCCTGAACAATGGTTATATGGATGTTATGTGCGTGTTGGGCTGTAATGCATCGCTTTTCGGCCGTGCACACCTCGGGCAAAACCGCGCTGTTTGGGATTAATACACGTGGGATACACGGTAGCATTTCGCCGTCGTTTTACAGTGTCCCAGCCTGGCAGAGGTGATCCCATCCCCTGTCCCGGCTCTCAGGTGACTGGCTGCGGCTCCTCCCGCGGCATCCAGGTGTCACAGCGGCTCACTTCCCTCAGCATCAATAATTAAAAATGTAAATACCTTCTAATGGCAGTAGACTGATGCATTTAGACAAAAATACTGTTATGCGTAATGAGACGTGCTCATCATCTTAAATTACTTACCTTTTATTATTAGTAGAATTAAGTTGTAGATTATTAAGTTTTACAAGGCTCCCCATGACACCCCATGGTGTGGGTGGGTGG
>JAODLD010000124.1:1252908-1275555 GCA_026781065.1 Mormyrops boulengeri
CCCCCCCCCCCCCCCCCCCCCCCCCCCCGCCCCCCCCCCCCCCCCCCCCCCCCCCCCCCCCCCCCCCCCCCCCCGGCGGCGCCCGCCCCCGCCCCAGCGGGAGCACATAACAAGCATTTAAAAGTAAGTGACCTTTTTTGGTTTCCTTTCCCCTGCCCCTTTAACTATGCCCTTAAATAGCAGTATGGACTATATTCCTCTTTAGGTTAGGCCAAGTTTTGCTGAAAGAATGCTATGTGTATCAAAAGCAGAATGACTCCCTGCAACAGGGCTTGACTGAAACCCAAATCACAGTGTGTGGGTTTCGATTTCACTCTGGGGTAATTGCAACCTTTCGGTACTTGAGTTGCAACTACAGTATGAAAACTGGAGCAGTAAATCTGTGGAACACAACTGCCTGTTGAAATAGCACCTCCGTGTGCCTTTTAATAGTGGGTATGAATCTTGTTTGCAAGTATTACCTATTGGTAGGTAGGCTGAGCGTGGACTGGTTGATGTTAATAACCCTGCTGCAAGCTCGCTGCTTAGCAGATTTGATTGTTCTGACCATATTATGTTGCTTTTTGTAAAAGTATGAGTACAGTTGTATGGGAACTCTTTGGGTTTCACATCCTATTCCATATTGCTTTCTTTTGACACACACGTTCAAGTGAGTATTGGGATCACCCCAGAAGGTATTTTTTTAAAAATGGCTTGTTTTTTGGGCAGGGGGGAATTTCGGCAGAGTGAGGGCGATTCAGGATAGTGCTGATTGTAGTGTCATTGCATTCCAGCTGGATGCCATTGCGAATTGAAGTCTTTATGCGGCCTTGAGTTTTGTCTGCGTGCCTGGGTTGTGTCCTGTAATGTGTTTGTTCACGTGAGTGCGGGCTGTTGGTAGCACAAAGGAGAATGCATTTGGACAGGTTCACTAGAGCGAGTGCTCTTGGAAAGTTCCCCCCCCCCCCTCCAGAGCGAAGACGCAGTGTGTGTTTCTCCGTTGACGGCGTTGCTAGAGGCCTGTTAATGTTGCTGTTTCTGCATCTCCCTTAGCAGACATTATGTGCTTCCCTTTCATTCTTGTAAACAAGGAATCATTTTCCTCGTGTGGCTGAAATGGTGTATAAATGTCTGTGTCAGTAGTTGGATGTCCCTATGGTTCAGTGTTCATGTCCATCTTCTCTCTCTTGCTATTGCGACATTTTATACAAGTATGTATGTTTGCGTGTTTGTGTACCCAAACACACACACACACACACACACACACACACACACACACACACACACACACACACACACACACACCTGGAGCTTATTTTAGCAATTGCTCATTTTTCCATTGTGGCTGTAAACAGAGCTCCGTTTTTGTCGCAGTATACCTCACTTCAGAATTTAGGTTCTGGGGAAGGTTAACAGAAGCCTCTGTTATGCTGCATTTTAGATGGATGATTGTGTTATTAATCATTTATGATATACTTAAGGAATGCTGTTACCTTTTTTTTTTTTTTGAAGGTATTGAATTTTTGCCAATGTTTTCACTGGTTCAAGCACCAGCTGTCTCGCAGCACCCCAGAGGGTCCATCTTGGGCTATCTCTGAGATGCTTTTTTAAAGTACTCTTTGACCCTGGGTTGACTATGACTCCTACAGCATGAGCATATCGACATTCTGCACGGGATGGACTGTACCGCTTAGGAGCTAATGGATGTGGGCCATCTTCAGGAAGTCCATCGTCATTAAAGGCTCTTCCTTCCTGCCGGACAGATGCTCCTAAATAGATCATGCGATATGATTTTGAAGCACTGCTTTATGTGTGCTTCCTGTGCAGAGGGCCTCATATGGAAATGTAATTATGTGGAAGATGTTCATTATCATCGTTAGGGGTTTCTCAGTTGGTTATCTTTTAGAGGTAATCTGTTCCCAGCTGGTTGCAGCAACAACCCTTGAAATGTTTGTCTGTTAATCATTACCCCTCGAGAGGAGTCATATAGGTTTAATATCCTATTGCAAGTTAGAATGGAGGCCTCTTGTCTGTCTGAGTTTAACTGCAAGGAATATGAACTGCAAGGAAATGCACCCTCTATAAAAGTGCCACGTGTATTGGCATGCTGGTTTTCAATTAAAATTAAGGTATTTCAAGTTTATCTCCTTTAAAGAAATGAACTGGAAACGAAGATTATATCTCATTTGTTCACAGTTCTATCACTCTTTTATTCTTTTTATTGAATTTTTGCATGTAAGGAAATGACATAGTGGACTGTAAGCAGACAGGCAATAAAAATCAAATTTACATTATAGAATGGCAAAATAATGGATTATGTATATAAATAATTACTTTTATGTATATTTTGTTGTGACTTGACATCAAAATGCACAATTTTTGTTTTATTTAATTTAAAGTCTTTTGTTTCCCCCAATACATGAGAATAACAAAAGTGCACATTCATGTGCTTTTTATCAAACAAAATCTCATAACAAACAATCAATAATCCTGTCCGGACTATTCCATCAAAGCATTCACAGTGACTTTGCTTACTAACTTAAATATCGGTGTTACTGATATCGCTTCAGGCATGACTAGAGCATCCATGGAGCTTCACGTGGCAGCACTGGGCTGAGGGCTGATCGTTCGTTTGCTTTCCAAGGTTTCAGCAGGCTGGTTTGTTTGTTTTTATAAAACAGCACTTACTTTGTAGTATTTGTGTGTGTATGAGGGAGGGTTATGAAATGCAATGAGGCTGGCAGCATTGCTGGATCACAGTGGCCTGTAAGGAGGATGCAATGCATCAGGTTGTGGCCGTTGATGTAACAAGTCACTGATATCAGAACCATTGTTCCACCGCTAAAGGTCACTTGATACAAGATGTGCTGCAATTCGGAGTTTTTTTTGACTACACTGCTTCTCGCTTCGAAGTGATGCAGAGCTGCATTACTGCCTTGTGGCGTGGACTTCAAACTCCGTTGGCGCTTTCAGCACTTAAATGTGCATTGTGAGGACACTGGTTCTGGTCCAGCAGGGAGGTGACCCTAGAGGAATGGTGCGGGGGGGGGGACGCTTGCCTGGGACATTCCGTCTGGGTGCCGGGGATGCTGACTGAAAGTGGGAGCTCTTACTGCTTTTGAAACCCCAGTTGCAACCTTGCATGAATGCACACGTGTTCATTTCCCAGATTCCATGAAGCGAACATAAATCTGGTGACTCGTTCGACCCGTTTTTGTCTTTGAGCTCCTTCCAGCATGTCGTGGGAAGTCGTCGTGCTGCTGGCGTTGAGCGGGTAGTAAGTAAATAGAGCACAGGTCGTGGTTTTGTCAGGAATCGCAGATATCAGCCCAGGGGGCAGAGAGGAAAGCTGAGCCAGGGAACAACTGCTATCGTGATGGACTCAACAAGATCTGTAGCCCGCTGAGACCCACAGACATTCTCTCCAAATGACTTTCATTCACCCAGAATGGGAAATCGCTGTACGAATGGAAATGTTTAACTGTGGTTGCTGTTTTGACGTATTGCAGCTGACAGTGATGAAAGTGGCCCACGTGTTCTGCTGGAACCCATCCTGCAGCTCTGGGTTATTACTTTAGTTTGAGCCCCTTGTGTGGCTTTGCCCTTCATTAATTAGCACAGGAGCTAATCAGTAGGACCTACAAAAAAGATATTTTACAGTGTTAATTTCTGATGTTTCTGAGATGAAGGTGATCATCAGGATGTGATGTTGATTCTCTCTGACTGAGCAGAGCACTGGAGATTTTTTGGTGCAAAGTGTGCCTTCGTTTTTGTGGGAAATATTAGAGATGGTTACTGCTGTTGTTTTGACATTGCATTATTTACGTGTAATGTTACAGATGCTTGTTGTTATCGTCTTGACATTGCATTGTTTACATGTAATGTTGCAGATGGTTACTGTTATTGTTTTGACATTGTTTTCATTTAATGTTGAAGAATGTTGTTTGCTAATGGCAGCTCAGTGAGTAGTGCTGTTGCCTCATACCTCCAGGGTTGGGAGTTTGCATCCTACCTTCGTTATTTGTGTGTAAGGTTTGCGTGCTCTCCCTGGGTCATGCGAGTTTCCTCATGCTACTCGCTGTCTCAAAATTGTGCTTCTTTGTGCACCTCAGTTGTATGGTTTAACTCATTATTATTTCTCTGAATTTACAATCAACTATATTTATTATCCTTTATGCTGCTGCAGTATTTGTAGTTCACATATACCTTGCACTAGGCATATAAACCCTTGTGTCCAGCTCCCCTGTTTCACACTGTCCTGTGTTTTGTGCACTTTCCGCCCTGCAAAACCCCTCCCATTGTAAATAGCTGTTTGTATGTCGCACAGTGGTCTTGGGGGAATGTTATGTCATGCTGCTATGTACCTATATATGGATGGTATGACAATAAAGCCCACTTGACCTGACTTGGTGTCCCCAGTCTCCCGCTCTGTGCTGCCTGGGATAGGCTCCTGGAGAGGCTGACCTGGATAAGCAGTTCGTTAGATAGAAGATGAGTGTTGGCTTAGAGATTGCATCTTTTTGGTTGTGTGTGCATGTTTTTTTGAATGTCTCTAGGCTGAGAACTTTGATAAGGGGTACACCTCTGTGTAGGTTTAAGCATATACCCTATCCCCTTTCCCCCCCATGCCTGATTTCTGTAAATACGTATTCTGTGTAACAACCTGACAAGTACTGATGCTGAGACTGAAGTTGGATATAAATTAAACTTTAATAGCACTTTAAAATACAGACCTTTTGCGACTGAGATTTAAAATAGAAATATTTGCCTTATGATATCTTTTCATTTGATTTAGTTCAGTTTTTCCTGTTCTGTCAATGGAAAGACATTCTGATATGATATGGGGGAAAATTAGGGAAAGGTTCTTCACTTGATTTACCTTTAGAATCATGAGCATGGTCTGGAGAAGCTGTATGTCAGCATGAATGCTAAGTATTTGTCAAACTCCAGTGGGGCCGGAAGTAAATGCTGTGGCCTGTGGCTTCATTTTCCCAAACAGTAATAATGGGACAACAGGGAGCATTTTCTCTCCCTGAGCTGAACACATGGGGGTCGCAGTCATGTGGTTGGAGAACTCTGGACATGCCACTAAGCAATTTGGAACCAAGGAAGTGTCTATCCTCCATGCAAACACCCTACATGGGTGCATATGGGTCCACTCATGAACTGTGATATGAACGGTTCGTTGGCCTCATTGATTGGTCGGTCATATTTACGCAGTCCTAGATAAGTGTTGCCTTTTCAGGATCAATGTGCTATTGCTGACCTGCTTTATCGCGACGTGTGGCTCTGCCATAGTAAATCACTGCGTTTGTAAACATAAACGTGTGTCTTGGTTAGCTCAGCGTTTCTACCTTAAATAGGTCAATCACTAGGGATGCACCGATTCAACTTTTTCTGTCCCGATACCAGTATCAATACCTGGGCTTTGGGTATCGGCCAATACCGAGTATTGATCCGATACCAGTGTTTAATTAATAAGCTGTAGGCTTTTGCCTTACTGTGTGGAAGAGACTGTGATCAGGCTTAACTTAAACCTTAAACAAAGCTTT
This sequence comes from Mormyrops boulengeri, assembly GCA_026781065.1. Taxonomy (NCBI): domain Eukaryota; kingdom Metazoa; phylum Chordata; class Actinopteri; order Osteoglossiformes; family Mormyridae; genus Mormyrops; species Mormyrops boulengeri. The sequence continues at coordinate 1,258,440 of JAODLD010000124.1, forward strand.
CCTAGTTTTGTAAAACTAAATGTAACACGTGTGAGTGTGTAGGTATATGTGTGTATATATCATTATATATTATATGTGTAATGGGGTTATCATATATTGCATATAATGACAATTCATTAAATGTATATATATATATATGTATATATTTATCTTACTTCAAGCCTGAATTTTAAACTCAATCATTTATATCAGAACTCTGAATTCTCAGCTTTGTACAGAAGAACACAACCTTGACTGTATTGGCTGATATATACTTTTCCGTCAAGTTTGACAGCTGTGGACCCTACGCCATAGGACCTCCCCAAAAATGTAACCACATGTCATGGCAATGCAGACTGCAAGGACTCTGGATGTTCTGCTTGGTAGCGTTGCTGTTTTTTATAGGTGCAAAGAAAGTGTACTTATATTGGTGATGAAACCTGTAGTCTTAGTTATATCTAACATTAAATAACTTACTTAGTTTAATGTTAGATATAAATAACGCTTCAGTTTCGTCTTCTCTTGCAGAATTTGCGCAAAAATTTGTTGCTGCGGTATTTCTCTGCTAGCATTAGCAAACTCCTTGTACTCTGTACTGTGGTGCGTCTTTAGATGTTTGAGCAAATCGCTTGTGTTAAATGACGTGCTATCCCTTGCTCCTCTTGACACTTTAGCAGATCAGAGCTTGCAGTCTGCTTTACTTCTCTCATCATCCCTTATCTTAAAATATGTCCAAACTGCTGACATCCGCCGCATATACTTAACAATTTTGCCAGTGCCGGTGTTCTGTGAATTTATCCTTCCCGAATGTTTCCGGTTGACAAATCTCTCGCTGGTTGCCAAAGTCTGATTGGGCAGCACAAAAAGTGCAGCAACTTTGAATTTTAATGTAATGTTGCAATTAAGTGGTATCGGTTCTTGGTATCGGACAATTTTAACGAGTATGAGCATACGAGTGTAGTATCGCTCTGATACCCGATGCTGGTATCGGTACCGGTGCATCCCTAGTCAATACTGTTCAACCCTGCAAAGCTCGTTCAGAGATTCCTATTAGCAGAATAAAGCGAGCCAAAGGGTAAAACACCTGCAGCAGCCAACTAATGTTTTTAAATACTTAAGTGTTTAAAATTGATAACCACCAGTCACTCCCTTGCTTCTGTGCTTCAGAGTATAGGCACAATACATTTCAAGAATAAATTAAGGTTCTCACCTGTTGTGATTTTTTTTTATCATATAAGCTTCTATTCTGGTTTCATTCTAGCTTTTTTAGCAGATGTTTTGCTTTGTTAGTCTTCATATTTCACTGCCACTGCAGGCAATGCTCCTTCTTTTAAGCAGTGTAAATGTTTTCCTGGTCCTCTGCGCGTGATGGATGTGAAGAAGATCTTCCCCCTTGAGCTATGAATGCAAAACCATTCCTTGCAGTATAGGGGTCATGTTGGAGTTTACCGGCATCCTAGCAACATATAGTTTCTTTCCCTGGTCAGCTCCATAAACGCATGAAAGACAAGACAGTTGCGTTGACAGAAAACTGAGCAAATCTCTCCACCTAAGTTTTATAAAAGTTGTTCAGAACACCGTGGCTTACACATTGTTTCGGCTTTTGTTTTGTTGAATTGCTCAAAAGGTGGTACTCTAATAATTCCCATCAAACATACAGTGAGAAAGGCACCAGCACTATACAGTCTGAGTGAGGCCTTCATTCCAGTGCCTACTGCAGGCAGCCATGGTAACCACTTTCCCATGGAAACTTAGAGGAACCGCTAGGGTCTTACCAACAAATCACCCGTCTGACTCCATGCTTAAGCTCAACCCCCTTTTTTTTAAGATTTACAAGGCATCGCTGATAATGACACTGTCCAATTGATAAATTACTCTAGCAGGATATATTTTGTGATTCTGTGCTCTATGTAGAGTATTTGATGGTTCCTCATTGGAATTAACTTGGCACACTTTAACTAACATTGGGGAATCGATTGTTTTTCACAAAATTGCCGTAAATTGCAGGGCGCCATTTGTATCGACTGCGGTGCCTTTTATGTAAAAGGAGCTGCTTAATGATTTAATGACAAGAACATTTTTTCTGTCTTGGGGTTGAAAGACAAATGTCTTCGGTATCCAAAGGATGGCTTTTATATTTATAAAACATCTTTTAGACATCTAAAAATAAGTTTTAGATAACAGATAACACACGAATGACTCAGTGACACTTATACATGTCAGATTAAAAACCACAATGTTTTTCTTGACTCACAGCTTGCTTCCTTACTGGAACTAAAACTAAACTCCAACTAAACTTAACATGCATAATTAAAATGCAATTACTTTCGATGTGTAGTTTTTAAATGTACGTGTATCTGCTGAATTAAGACAAATTCTCCACCTAGAATACAGATATTGAACCAGTTTAAAAAGACACACACTAAAACACTATAATAGGATGGGAATAGATGTCTGAGTTTGACAGCATTAGTGACAGTGGGTAACAGTGCCTGGTGACATGTCACAGTAACAAGTGTGTGACTCCTGTCCTGTGTGTCACTCTGACTGGTATGTGACTGCACCACAATGTGAATGAATGAATAGCATAGATTCCTTTAATCCATGAACCTTCCAGCCCTAAGTATCAAGGTACTTTAGGTAAAGCATGCATTGATACCAGTGTTAGACTGCACATGCATAGCTCTAGGTCTCTGCGTAAGGGTTTCCTTTGACTCTGAAAGGTGTAGAGTTACTGTTTATCTGTTTATCTAGTGTTTTGATGGCCCGCCAGACCAAGACCGCTGGCAGGACATTTTTTCCATCTGTATTTACTAGCTTAAAAAAAATAATATATAAAGTATAACAAAGTAAAAAGAGCTCTTGTATCGGTATCGGCAGTTGTGTATCGGAATCGGATCAGAAATGAAAAAACGTGGATCGGTCCATCCCTAGTATAAACCAGTGAACAGACGGGGCTTGACTGATGGAGGAGGTTTGGGCTCCTCTGTCTTAGTAAACGCCGACTCGTCCTGCTCAGCATCATACTGTCTGGTCGCATGCCATCCTTGCCATCAAAAGTTTCCTGTCTTCATTTCATACCTCGAATGACAGCTTTAATGATTTTTTAACAAGGTACAGATTCAAAGTGTCCAAGTCTGCAGTATGGAAACTACACACTGCGGCACTGGTAGCTGGAGTGTGACAGGTGCTGGCTTTCTTTGCCTTCATATTTTTAAAAACAGTTTCACAAGCCCTCACAACATTTTAGCTTTTCATATTGTTTTCTCAATAAATTCATTAACCAGTTAATTGGTAGATTATCATTAGAAGTTGAATTTGAATTTTTAGGTTGGCGCATCGCTGATGGTGAGTCATTGATTGGCCAGACAGCAGTAAATAACATGTTAAACCAAGTGTGCCTGCTGTTTATCGATATATTGAATAATAGCAGAGCTCTGAGATTAATGGAACAATCTGTCAGTGGTGAGTCTGCTGCATATCCTCATACGAAGTCTTGTCTGCTAACACTGACCTGTTTTGTTTGTCCCTTGTAGGCGGAAACGTTCGTTTGGGTGAACAACACTTCCCCGCATGCTCAAAGTGTTGCACGGGCCAAGTACGACTTTCTCTTTGGCAAAGCAGACGAGCCAAGTTCGTCCGAAAGCGGTAAGGCCATCCCAGTTCATTTTCTGTTTAATGTGGCAGCGTTACCTGCCTGCAGCTTTGAGCGACAGGACCGTTTACGTTCCCGGAATATGCGGAAGCCAAACTTTCCAGGATCCTAGTGTATCCCAAAGCATGTAGTACAATGACCAGGTTTTGCTCGGAATGTTGTCTCAATGGCCAACAAAACTGTTAAGAATAAAGATGAACAATCAAAAATGAAATGTAAGCAATGGCTCATATATTTAAGAGATTGAGTATTTCTGTAGTATTATAGCATATGAAACGTTTTAGGAATGTTTTGCCAGTAGGGCTACAGGAACGGAAGGTGGATTCCAGGAATGAAGGACGATGACAGGAGGGGAGACTGTTAGGTAGCTGGTGGACACAGACAAAAGCACTCTGGTAATGCTGTGTGGCTCAGAGTGCAGGAAATGCTTGCACTGATTCCTTCTTCATAGCTTGTATTTTTAGAGTGACCAGTGTTTGTGCTGATGGGTGCCTTTGCCTAGACCCAGTTCATTTGGATGTGTTTTCAGGCTCCACGGAGTGTGCTAATTCTATCCTCTATAACGCATGCTCTTCATATCTATGCTTAAAAGCATGGTAAGAATCCATATATTTTGCCCAGCTTGCCAAATTATTCAGCTGTTTGTGAACGCTACTTTGTCTTGTCCTAATGTGTATTAATTGGTAATCTCAAATGTTTAATGTGTTTTTTTTCCTCTGACATTTTTATTGCCTCATGAGTACATACATAGATTTCTAATTTCATTTTAAATAGATGATATGTCTTTATATAGTATCTATTTATATAGTATCTATTTAAATGAGCCTTAATTGTGTATGCTTATTTAGTGTGCAGTATTTGCCATAAAAAGCTTTTGGGGCAGATGCTCATCTGATTTGAGATACCTGAGTCATGTGCTAATAATCATTCTGCGACTGACCTGTTGGCTGATGTCAGCTTTGCAGTCTGGTTCCTTTTGTGTGGTAAGGAATGGACTTTCCCGGCTTACCAAATTGGTAATGGCTGGCCTGCTTGGTGTGTCAGAAAACAGCTTCCTGTAAATTACAGTGATCTGGCTTTACATCTCGGGACAGCTTGAGAACTGAAGATGAAGATCTGTAATTTGATAATTGTACATTATGTTTCTGCACCTCTACTCTACCCCAGCTCACGAATATTTGCTTGACTATCTTGAGAGACCCGAAATGCACAGTAACGTCATTATGCTCTGAAAATGACTGAGCTCCTATCGATTGAAACGTCTGTTCTTTTTTCCTGTGTTGATTTCATACTGGCTTGTGTCCGAATGGGGAATTTCGAGCAGCGTGTTGATTAGTGTCTAGCTCCCTGCATTTCTCCCTTGCGGAAGCCATGTGCTTCCAAATGCTGCCGCTCCCTCCTCACTGTGGCGGTATGGCGTGTGCCTGTTTGCAGAGAGGCCTGTGTGTCTGGCCACTGCTGCGTTTGCAGGATCTGCCTACCCATGTGTTCAATTGTTCAGCTATAGATTATAAGAGGGCTTATTGCACAGCTGTCTGACGCCATGTAGTCTTACACAAGGGCCCAATGGGGTTGCAACTATTCTATCAAACACAGGGTTCAAACCAGACCTTCCAATCACAGACATAGATGGCTACCCCACTGAGCCACACACCTGATAACCTGATGCAGCTTGGGAACTTCATAATGTTTATGAGAACTAACAGGAGCTGGACTGCAGAAGAAGGAAGAGGAGAGTTGTAAATATTTTGAAGGAACTGCTTGCACTTCCTCGTCATGTGTTGTTTGAAGAGAGCGCTGGTGTTGGTGCAATAACTGGTGGTGTTTGGTGGCTGTTGCAGGGACAAGGAGCAACTGGTTCACTTGTGATTTCCCCGCCAAGAGGTTGGCCTCTAGAAACAGGCCTGATGATTGATGACTGTGCTGAAATATCACGTGGTATCAAATTCCCTGCAGTTAGAGAGCTTTGATAGCGGCACAATCGGCTCATTGCGAGTAGGTGCGTATATATGATACGCACCGGTGCCTATATCATTGTCCATAGGCTGGGAAGGGTAAAGTCCCAGATTTCACCTACGTTATGTTAGGCAGTGGCGTGGAATCCACCTCAGCCTTGTCTGGACATGCACGGTGTGCAAGGGCAGCCCGGCTTTCACTTTCGTTATGCCTCTTTAACCCTACGAGTGTGTGAGGCATCAGTAAAAGCCTTTGGATGATCTCAGATCAGCTAAAGCTACTAACTATACCTGGCCAGTTAGTCCAAAGCGGTTACAGGCTTCTTCCCCATCTGTGTTTGTATTGGGCAGGCTTCCTGAAATATCTGGCATTTTCCTTCAGCTCCAGCAATGAGGACTGCAGCCAAAGTGTGAGTGAAGGCAGATTTACCCTCAAGGGCTCTGTTTACACAGAGGGAAGTGGAATTCCAACTGCTAATTGTTGGGAGGAGCTGGGGGATCAGATATCCTCAATATTGAATATCTGCGATATTCAAATATGTAAATGCATATGTAAAGGGTTATTACAAACAACTGTGACCTGTAACTAAGTAACAGCTCAGCAGGAACAGAGGTTTGTCAGTGATGCCCTGTTTGGGCTAAGAACCCTGATCCTGATGTTATCGTGTTATTTATAGGTGAATTGACATCCCTGAATCACTTGTTTGCACCTTGTGATGGGCTGGCATCTCGTCCAGGGTGTCCCCAGCCTTGTGTCCTCTGCTTTCTGGGTTGGGCTGCAAGCTCCCTGTGACCTTGTACTGGATAAGCGGTTGGCAGACGGGAGGAATCCATTTATATGTCATGTACTGGGAAGAGTCATTTGAATGGTCTTTTTACCCCTTGATTTGTGTTAACCCAGTAGCCACATAGTCGCTTTACACACTTTATTCCACATAAGCCTTTTCACAGCATCTGAAAGGGACATCTGCCTGTGCACATGGGTGAAATGCTGCCCCCTGCAGCACCGAGCGGGCAACGGCACCTTCCCAAACGCGCAAGCCCTTGCTTTTGCACAGTGAATCAGTGTTTGCAGTCCACATAAGGGCTATTCACAAGGAGCTGAGCCACAAGAGAGCTATTTTCCTGTAGCCGGCCCCTGCATAAACACACATGGCCAGGTTTTAATATCCCAGGGATTTCAGAGAAAGATGTACAGCAGCTCATTTAGCTGTTTGGTCCATCCGTCACATTGTCTGATGGGCATATAGTGCTCTAAAATAAATATCAGTGATGATGATAATAAAGCAATCCTTCTCAGAATTTCAAGGCATTTTCTCTACCTTTCAATAGGTCTGTTAGAGCAATGAGGAAAGGTCCTGCAAACTGAAATGTTTTTGTGGCGATCAATATTCCACGCGAGTAATACTTCTGTAATCTCAGTGAGGGCTATGCAGTCCTTCTGTCTAGTGTGATCATACACTGTTAAATAAAGCTAATGATTGATGGAGGGGGAGCCCTCATTTTAATGAGATGAGACCGAGGGCTGTTGTCTCCCCCCCCTAAGCGCTTTTAAGTCTGAAATGTGATTCCCTACCATTGGGAGACAAATATACTACAAGCCAATGTGTTTACATCACTGAAGTGTGGATGTACTTGGGAACTTATAGCCTGGATTTAGTAAGTTTTCACTGGTGAATTGTAGCCAGTTGGATAGTTTTTAAAAACATTTTAACACCATTTAATAGCATTACCTGTGACCCTGTACTAATGTGGTGAGAAGATATATGAGCGGTTTTATTAATAACATTTTGTATGTGATTTTTAAGTAATACTAAAAACATAGTTATATAGCATTTAGTATTGCGTCGGTGTTTGGTAATTTAGGATGAAATATTGTTTTTCAATAATTTTAGCAGTTTCTTTGATGTCTGACATTGCCGGTAATTATCCGTTGTCTTAAGTAAACAAATGTCGTTTTCTGCTTTGTAGCAGCAGCTGCTGAAAACACCCACATTCTGCCAGAAGGAGGCAGCGGTACTAATTCGGAAGCATCTGTCCAGCATGGGACTGCTGTCAGCACTGCAGGGGAGGTGGAAGAGGAGGAGGACCTTAACGAGACGTCACTCTTCCAAGAGATCGACCGCGAGCTAGCAGACCTGCTCACCGACCTGGGGAATAGGAGCCGGGACGCGGCGGCACGCCGGTGCGCAGACGGAGACCCGGGGGCGGTCCCTTGCGAGAGCCACAGCGGGGCAGAGCCAGGCGGGGACGCGGCACCCGGGAGCGAAGGCTTGGAAATTTCCAAATTGGGAAAACCTGAGTCGCTCATGACGACCGACCGCCTCTTTGAGTCATGGAGTGAGGCGCTGATGCAGGACACACTCTCTCTCAGTTCAGCAGTGGCAGAGTTGCCACTCCCAAGCCCCGTGGTTAATGGTGACACTAGCCAAGAGGACCCAGCAGAGAGCCCGACTCCTGCCGCCCTAACATCTGGAGCCAGGATGGACACAGAGCTGCCTGTTGCGGCAGAACCAGGGAGCGACTGCTGCCTTCCCTCCCCTGGTCTCCTGGATGAGCCCCTGGAGGAGTCCAGCAAGATCCTGGCCGAAATCCCTGGCATCCTCACGGCCTTCCTGGATGGAGGTCAGGCCAGGGAGAAGCCTCCCAAGAAGCTGCGATTTTTGGAGAACAGGACCGACGGGCCGCAGGACTCTGGGCTCCCCGAGCTCACTAAGGATGCCCCAGCTGCCCCCGGTGCTGAGCTGGCTATGGAGGAGAACCCGTGCCCCAGGATGAGCAAAGCCCTGGAGACTCTGGAGGCCCTGGAGAGGAGCCTGAGGAGCAGCACCTCCGAGCCGTCTCCTCTGCCCTTGCTGGGAGGCATGGAGGACGAGGTGTTCAGGACCATCCCGGAGGTGTGCATAGAGAGCCCGGAAAATGGCGAGCCGCCTGACGTGAGCTCCAGGTAACCCCGCCCCCGCATGCCCCCCCCATGCTCCCCTGCTCATCTGTGCTTAATTGTGTATCTAATTATGGGAACAACCCAGAGGCTGGGTAGGGGTGGGTAGGCGCACTCTGTCAATTTTAAACTTGGCTGCCCCACATAGCAAACTCAGGACAGGCCCGTACACATCGCCATGGCGCTGGATGGCCAGGCCCCACCCCACAAAATACGCCATGCACCAGAATCGTTAGCTGCTCTTTCCTTTTCATTTATTTATTTTTCTCCTTTTCTTCAATAATTTTTCCAGTCAGTACATGGTTTCATACTTTCGACTTTTAAACAGTACATTTCTGCTGCAGACTTGACCTGAGGATTCTATATAGGAGCAGCTCTCGAATGACGTAAGTGAGCCATTCTACAAACCTTGTCGCAAGTCAAATTTTATAGTCAGATTTACCCCCCCATCCAATTCAGGCCAATTCAGATAAAGCGTAAAAGTTTATTTTCAGTGCGCCGCCTTTGTATTAGTGCTTCCATAAACTCTGTGTGTCTCGGATATTTTTTTGCATAAGTCTGGATTTACATAAGTCAGTTTTTACATAAGTCGAGAACTGCCTCTATTTAAATATAAAATTATTAGTCCTTTGGTACATTTGGTCGTGAAACATTGTCTAACTTTTGTGATTATCTTGAGACTTTCCATGTAAGTATGTGGAAACTTCGCTAAGTGTTTTTCGATTTATACTGGTTAACAGCACCATACCACAAGGTGGGCCAAATGGACCGGGCTGTGCTGATCGCGATATCAGGCCGCTGTTACTCTCTTCTCGCAAAGTCATCCATCTCCATCTCTGATGTCACGTAATTGCTAACGTCACGTTTCCCCACAGAGGCGAGGAGGTGACAGATGTCTTCAGCTCCCAATTTGAGAGCATCCTGGAGTCAGAGCGCCTCCGGGGGACGCTCTACAGCAGCCTGGACTCCCTGGATGCCCTGTCATCCACCGACGAGTCGGACGCCTGCCCCAACACGGACATGCCACTCACACCCATGATCCAGCAGCGGCTGAAGGAGGGCGGGCGCTTCCTGGAGGGCGATACCGACACCGGCCAGCAGGAGGTGCTAAGCGTGACGACGACCAGCAGAAGCGGCAAGGCTGCACTCGAGCTCACCACGTCCTATCTGGACGCGACCAGCGGGGGCGCTGTTAGCACCCACCGGCCGGACCAGGGCTCGGACAAGCAGTCTCTGGCAAACGGGGTGGTGGAGAACGCAGAGCGCCATCCGAAGGACTGGCTGCAGGGCTGCTTGAGGTAAGCGTGTGACTTCCTCTTTCAGCTGCTGTGTTGTTAAGATTTTTATCAGCTGTCTTTTCTAACACAAAAATAGAGCTTCATGTGAAACGCATGTTTTTTAAAGCCTTCTGAATGAATCACTAACAATGGATTCTATGAACCTGTGACTGTTATTAATACACCCAAAATTAATATTGAGACCACCAGTCGCCTTACTCTAAGGAATCCTAGTAATATTTTTTCCTTGCATTACACACTCAGTATTTATTATTCACAATCAATATTCATTACTCACGATCAGTATTCGTTACTCACAATCAGTATTCATTACTCACAATCAGTATTCAATGTCTTGTGTGTAAACACAGTGTATGCCACAATTATTATGTTTAATAATAATATTAAAAGAGGTCAGTTACTTGGCAAATTAGCTAAGAGAAATCTTGTGCCAGTGTGTGGCTTAGGAGTCAGATAATATTTAAGTTCATGTGTAGACGGTTTGATTTGATTTTTTTGGTCCTTCTTTAATGATAAATCATACTTGTACTAGGGTATGTAATGCAGACATTGGGGCTGGAACGGTTATGAAAGATTAAGATATGAGTCTGTGTGGTATAGAAATAGCTTAGAAATGCCGTCAAGGTCGATGGGACATGATGTGACTAATCGTCTTCTGGCCGGAGCCTTCACTCTCCTGTAAATGCACAAAATATGTTTATAGAAAATGTGTAGAGAACATATATTAAATGTGCATGCTGTGAATCACTTGCCTAGTGAAGTATATTCATGCAGATTAATCTAGAAATAGTTAATAGTTTATATGAATGAAAATAAAATAAAGTATATTAAACAGATAATGTATTTTTAAATCCTACTGCTATAATTAATAATTATTTTAGAAGGTATACACTAGTACTTCTATTGCACAATTATTATGATTGTATTTTATGTTTTACTCCGTTAAGCCTGAATTTTGTCTTGTGTTGACCATACCTGGAATGATACCTTGGCTGTTGTGTCACTCTTGTTGTCAATTTTAATAAACGGGATTTTATTTGATTTACACTCCGAGTGATATTGTGTTCATAAACATTGTCGTGGTTTACGCTTGAAAACTTCAGGTCTAGAATCAGAATTAGTGTCATATAGTTAAAAGCTTTATTAAATTTCGAAGTCATTCTGAAATGGTTTGGTATTCCAAAAAACCTTGTATCCCCCATGGTTAATAGTTTTTTCTGTTCTTTCTCATTCGTTGCTTGTGCCCCATGACAACGACCACATTCTGTACTGTAACAGGAAGTAACTTGTTGAAGCAGCTTGTCTGTGTGGTCAGTGAGATTATGCTTCCAAGGTCAATGACCAGAACTTAATGTCATAACCACTCGGCATATTGAACGGTTCATTTAAAAGTAAAGGATTAATTAATGGGGATGACCTTTTGGGGGAAGGTCTACAATGCCATCTGACAATAGGAAAAAAATAGGCAGCTGGCGACCGGAAGTAGGGCTGCTAAATTCATCTCCTACGGTTATGGGAGAAAAATGCTTCTGCTGTGGTTCCACGGCCGTCGTCTTAAAATCTAAGACAACGGGTTTAAATCGGCCGATGTTGGGAGCCACTAGGGCTGTGACATCATCCACCTGAAGCCCACTGAGAGAACCTTCATCCCTTATATATGGGCATATATGTTCAGCGCAATTTCAAAAAGAGCTGATACGTGGTAGCCGTGAGAGGAATCGCCAGACTGCTGCTCTTTCTTGGTGACCTTGAGACCACTAGAAGCTACACCAGGTGTCAAACCAGCTCAGATCGATATGTCAGTGTTCACTGCCCAAACCTCGCCTGGCTTTTACCGTAATGTGCCCCTTTTTTGGACACTGCACTATTAGCCTATTCTGACCAAGCTTCTGCATGGCTATTATTTACCCTGTACCAAAAATTCCCCATATTTTGCTTTTACGGCCCTAAAAACTAGGCTCTTTAGTTTCGTTCCACGCATTCCTTACCAATAAAAGCCTCTTTATAATGTAGTTAATCTATGCATTTATTAGACAAAATTTAATTTATCTTTAAGCCTTATTTCTTGGTTATGTGGAAAAACCTTGTTTCCGTTGCAGTTGTGAAATTTTAGAGGGGTGCAGTGTACCAGATTTAAATTAGGTTTCTGTTTATTTATATGTAATGTGAATGTAAAATATGTTTGGCAGTATCCAGGAAGCGTGTGGTCATCGCATGTAAAACTGCGATGCCGGGGCCTGTTGGCCATGATGTTATCTCTGTGGCCGTCGACACGAAAGCCACCGATTTGCCTTCAAGTGGACTCATCGTGCCCGAAAGGCTGCACGTGGCCTTTGGTGTTCTGTTCCGTCTTTGTTGAGTGGCGTGCAGAAGTCCCAGAGTAACTGATTGCAGCTTCATGCAGCGTCTTTTTAACGTAACATTTTGAGTCTGCTTGGTGGGCAGTGTGCGATTTTTTTGTAAATTTAGATTAGATTCAGCTTTTTCTGTCATTGCGCTAAGCACATGTACAGAGCCAATGAAGTATATTATATAAAAAATTAATTGTATACAAAAATATTAAATACAATAAACTGTAAAAATATTATATGTAAATGTAAACGGTGGGTAGCACCGTTCCCTCGTACCTCCAGGCCCAGGGGCTCGGATCCTGGCCCCAGTCTGCTTGGAGTGTGTCGGTTCTCCTCCAGGTTGTCCCTGGGTACTCTGGGTACATCCCATAATTTGATGGCGTTCCCTTGTGATTGAATGGCATCTCATTCAGGGTTCCCTGTCCTAGTATAGACTCCAGGCCTCCGCACCATCCAGAAATGTATTGTGGCTGGAAGAGGGATGGATGAAGGTTCTCTGTAGTTACATAGTGCCATAAATTAGCTATTGCTGCTCTTTGAAGTGGAGAATGTGCGCCCTCTGCTGGACAATAGGGTGCAACACATTAAGTCATAGAAGTTCCAGGGCCTCTGGAAAAAGAAATGCACGCCTACTGCAAGGACAGAAGGATTTCCCCCACTGCCACAGTGGGTTCGATTTTTCAGTTTCTGCGACTTAAGGAGACCCAGACTAGCCTGCTGAAATGCTAATTAGCCTAGCGATGATAACACTGGAAGCTATGAGAGCTGGTTCAGCTGCTAATGTGAAAAGGCATCGTGATACATTATAGTTTATTTAGTTTTTCTTTTCTGAATTCTTCCTGCGTGGGGTGCTGCATGTGATACACAGAATGCCATTACCCTCATCCATGAAGTATGACTAGTGGTTAGAGTGGAATCGGCCCATGGTTTGTCATGCGACACCTTGCTGATTACAGGGAGGTGAGAGTGACCTACGAGGTATACGCGGAGTGTAGGACTGTGCCCTGTACACGACCTGGCAGACTGTATAGCTTTTTAATGCTGTCAAAAACTCAAGTGTTACCCTTAGCTGTCTATTGGAAATCTATCATTTACATTTTAATCCAACAACCAGTGTATTTCAGGGCAGTCTCAACATTACTAGTATCCTTACGTTTGTTCAGTGACTTTCAGTAAGGTTCAGGTTAAATTAAATTTGAACAATTAATTGGGACCCTAACTCCCATGTTTTTGTTTTTAAGCTTCAAAAAGTCTATGTTTAGCAACAAAAATACTATAATGGATTATAGAAAGTATGGTATTAAATACTTAATCGTGCTATAATGTATACAGTACCTCTATATCTGCTTTTTTATGGGGTTTTAAGTATTTATTATGAAAACCATATCTTTATATATTTATACATTATGAAGTGTCGGTGTCCTAGGGGTTGTCTATTTGGGATTCATTATTCGTTATAGCTGGGTGTTTATGAAAGCGGTTAAGTCTGATTAAGTCTTGCCTGGAAGTGTCATGTCCCTGGAATCACAGCGGTGAGACCAGTCGCAGAGCCTGGCCCTGTAATTTGTGGCCTCCCGGCTTTCAGCGCGGTTCCGTAACCCACGTGTGACTGCTGCAGTCTGCTTCATGACGAGCCTCCTCTCCAAGGATCTGCACTTCTGCGGTTATCAGGAGGTCGACTGTAATTTATTCTCGTTATCTCACGGCGAGGTGAGCTGAAGCCCGTTGGTGTCTATCCGTCAGGTTCCAAGGCGGCTCCTCAGACCCCAGCTGCATTAGAATAGAGAGGCTGCTTTAGAGGCTTCCTTAACAAGGGTGATAGTTAGAGCAAAATACATAAATGTCTCAAACATCTCACCCTGGGGTCCACCAGAAATGCAGTACAGCCTCTCCCCAGGTTACAAAGGGGTTTCGTTTCGATAAACCTATCATAAGGCACAGTACACCTAACCTAACAAATATCATAGCCTAGCCCACAGTCTACCTTAAACATGCTTAGAACACTTAGCCTACAGTTGGGCAAAATCATTAATACAAAAGCCCATTTTATAATAAAGTGTTGAATATCTAATGTGATTTATTGAATAATGTGCTGAAAGTGAAAAACATTTACCCACTCTAAAGTCGAAATATCGTAACATAGAGCATCGTAACCCAGGGAGCGTCTGCATTGTGACACTGCTGCGGTGTCACTGGGAAAGTCAGAGACGGGAGGGATGAAAATGGGTTTAAAGTCTCCACTGCTTCCCTCTATGGATGTATTTTGGAAGATGTTGGCTTCATAATGCCATGTGATAATGGAGCCTGTTCCCCCCTTTTCTATACGCACCCCATCCCCCACTCTGTCCGAGCTTCTCCTTCTCGCAACTAGTATGTAACTATATATCGTGCCACGGTAAATCACAGTAAAAATGTATAACATTTCGAATTGTGTAGATAAAAAATGCACCGCAAAATAGCTCAAATTATTATTAGGCTGTGTAATCCCTTAGTTTTCCTAGCTGTAATTGTGTTGTTTAGACAGCAGATGGTGCAATAACTTGGCCTGCCCCCCCCACCGGGGACCAGAAGGCTAGTTCATATTTTACTTCCCTGTGTGCTTTTTCGGGCTGCGGACGGTATTGTGCACAAAAGCTTGTGTTCATAGTACATTTGTCAGTGGATGCAGATGGCCGTGGTTGGTGCATGCATGCATGCAGCAGTGATATTCCACAAAACCAGGAGCGGGCAGATGTAATGCAACAAACACCAGTACAAGTAATGTAACAAAATGGGTAAACTTTTTATGAACTGTTTTAAAGTTGTTAGCATAGGCTTGGGCTGTATTGGGGCATACTGTGGAAACCGAAATCCTTACAACAAAATTAGCCGGGGACCCCCTCAACCCCTGGCAAATTTTATTGCCAAGATTTCAAAATGCCAGAATAGTGTTACTTTTGAAAATACCTTACATTGGGGTACAATGTATGGACAGTATACATTTTCTGGACAGTCAAAATGTGAAAACTAGATATGTGAATAACTCCTCAAGTCCTACAACAGTTCTTCTACACCTAGTCAATTATCTTGCACATGCACAGTCAGTGCACTGGGATGTGCATGATCTCCACTGGGGAAAAAAATCTGTGCTACACGCGCAGTGTCCGCAGCTGTCCAGTGCAAATTGACGTCACCTCACCCTGTGCACGAGCCTTAATGCAACCTGCAGAAGTAACACTACAGAACGGCGAGTGCAGATAGTGGTTAAATTGTTGTTTTATGTCTAAGCCTGATGACAGCCTTCATGAAAGTTCATCAATAGTTGTTAAGAAAAGGTCTATTTGTGGTGAACTTTTTTCATTTTGAATAAAAGGAATATTTTGGTTAATAAGCTGCTACATTTTACATCAACCTTTGCTTAATGTTTGTAGATAATAATTGTTGGTTTTTAACAAAATGAAACAAAACTATTTTTTGATTTGACAAAATGAATATTTAAGTTGATAAAACAACAATAAATGTGGCATTTTCTGGTAAATAAATTTTCTTCATTTTTTTTCCGAAAACATCATGGGAACATCAAATCATGAACCCAATATCGTGGATCAAAATGAATCATTAATTGGGTGAATGGTTGCCTACTCACAATACTTATGTCCGCGGACCATGAGGTCAAGGCTCTGCCAGCATGGCGTCCGGTCATGTGACTTGACAGAAACCTCCATAAAACTAGAAAGAGACCTTGTGCATGTAGCAGCCCTTTATGCATTTGTGGTGGGTGTGTGCCGTTATGGGTATCATGTGATTCTACATCGCAGGAATCCAACGATGTGATGCCCAGTTGTGTTGGGCATAAAAAAATGCGTATCTCTTACCCTGAATTATAAAACGATCATTTTAATCCTGTTTAATATGGAATTCACCATGTGTTGTCTGTCGTCTTCATTTTAGAGCTATAATATAAAATGCTTTGCTTGTAAACATTTGTAATACCACTTGTCTGTCCATCCATCCATCTTCTGTACCTGCTTATCCTATGCAGGATCACAGGGGTCTGGAGCCCATCCCAGAAGCTACGGGAGCAAGGCAGGGAATAACCCCGGACTGGGCTTAGTACCAAATATAATACCTGTAATACTGCATTTGTAATACTAATCAAAATAAGTACTAGTTTATATATAGTTACATATATCATATTATATAAATGTTAAAGTGTATCGTAATGTTTAATAAAACGTTTTAGAAAACGTTTTATTTGAAATATTTACTCCCAAATCGGCAGATCGTAAAACTGCATTGGCGTATTCCGCTGGTAAACGACACTGCAGCTTCCCGAAAATGATCGCGATTCTGCACGCGGGGTGACCTTGACTTGACACGACTTCAATGGCCACCTCCGAATCTTGTCCCCATACACCCCATATGTCCTGACGGCCCCAGCAACGCACCAGCAGGACCAGTATAACCAGTGCCGGTGATTTCCCGTCGCGCTGAGTGCGGCGCGGGATGCCTGGAGCCATACGGCGACCATACTTGTCTGGGCGCTAAAGCTTCTGGTCATGTGACCTGCGGTGCATTTTCATCACGGCATCTTGAGCTGGATGTGATGTAACCCCTCCCCCCCCGTCCCCGGCATCACCCTTGACCCCGCTCGCTCGCTCGCCTAAATCAGCCCGTGCTGACAACACGCCCACTACCGTGCCCCATCCCCATTCGCTCGCCCCCTCCCTTGCTTGCCACGTCCCTGTCCCCGAGCGGATGGAGGTAACGGTGGCTCGTCTGCCAGCAGGACTTACGGCGAGGCGGAAGACCTCAGTGTGCCGTGGCGACTCCCCCCCCCCCCCCCCCCCGCGCGGGGGGGGGCGGCCCGGAAGGGGGGGCGGGGGGGGGGGGCGCCCGCGGGGGGGCCCGCAGCGCCGCGACAACATGGTGGAAAAAAAATTCGAGGGGGGCGGACA
>JAODLD010000124.1:1282140-1294773 GCA_026781065.1 Mormyrops boulengeri
TACAAATCCAGACCAAGATTTTGTTTCAACCAACCAGTTGAGTACTCTGTGACTGTGACTCTTTATACTTAACTGGTCTTAGTCTGGATTCGTACTCTCTGGACCTGAAATCTCCACCTCTGTGTATTATCCTGGTTTTATGTACAGTATATCCATTGAGTCACCAGTTCATGGCAGTGCTCTGGTATCTTCTAAGCACTATACTTTGTTCATAGTACATTCTTTGCCCCAAACTTTACTCTTTCTGGTACTTTGTCCTCATTGAGTAGTCTGTTGTACAGTATTACTCATTTTGTCCAGTACTTCATCATTTACACTCTTGCACTTTGCATTATCTCAGTTGCAATACAGAACTCGTACTGAGTGTAAGCCTGCGATACATAGCATCCAAATTCAATATCCTGACTCCTACCTTTCTTGAATTCTGAAAACAGTGTTGTATTTGTATTCCAGTACATTATTACATTTCTTTACTCTTGAGAATGTTCTGTATGTGCATCAGTGGTAGCTGCTATTCAGGTTCGTTGTACTAGTGTGACCACACCTGCGTAATGACAATACGACCCTTGATCCTATTTTTGAAATGTCTCCAGAAAGGCTCAGTTTCTCACACCGTTGACAGACGTTGTTGACAGTGTCTGGGGTTGTGCTGTAATCTCTCAGACTTTTATATATTGTGCTGTATGAAGTCTGAATGAAAGGTCCAAATAGAACCTTTTGTGGAACTGAAAGAGATGTTTTCTAAAACATCAAGTTCTCTGAGGGTTAGGCGGGTCTTGCAGGGCAGCTGTCAGCTCCCAATGGTTTTGTTATCGAACACAAATAAATACATTTACCTGTGTGAAGCTGGACCGGAATTAATTTTGATCCAAGACCTGGCAGTCTCAATCTGAAGAAATATGGGACGGGCCCCCCCCCCCCCCCCCCCCGGGGGGGGGGGGGGGGAAAGAAAGGGGGTGGTGTGGTGTTTTGTGGTGTTTTTTTTTTTTATCGAACAAAAATAAATACATTTACCGTTGTGTAGCTGGACCGGTTTTAATTTTGATCCAATCCCTGGCAGTCTCAATCTGAAGAAATCTGGCACGCCCCCCCCCCCCCCCAGCCCTGGATGATATGTGTACAAAATTACGGGTTAAATTGCATATTTTCTGCATTTTTTGAGATAAGGAACAGGCGGCAATCATCTGCCCAGTTTTATGTCTACTTCATGTATTGAAGGACCCCTGTAAAGTGCTGGGCCCTTTGAATGTGCCCGGGAATCCATGCCCATACCCCCGCCCTGATCATTACACTTCTCTATTCTACCGCCATTGTTCAAATATTTTGCTCTGTTCCTTGGATACCTTCCCTGTCATGCTGGACTGCCTCTTCTTGCTCGTGGTTCCAAACCACAGGTTCGTTTTCATCAGTGCCAATGCATATTTCCCACCTACAATTATTTTGAAGCATTTTTTGGTGTCCCTCTAATTAAGATGTGGTTAATTGTTAACCATGCTTACATGTGATTTTTAGAAAGCAAGAAAGTTTCATTGCACATGTTATTAATACAAAAAAAGGGTCTTCAAAAATGGTAGTGTTTCTTGACTTGTTTTGCAACAAAATGTGATTCTGGGTTGTAACACAGTGGTGGGAGTCCTTACTTTGATTCCTGTCACCAGAGAAGAAAATCAATATTGTAGACATTGAGTTATGCATAAGAGCGATGGAGATGACATTAGTAGTACTTAGATTAAGGGAGAGGAGCTGAGCTTAGGGTATCGATTGACCCTTAGTGAGAGATCTTCTTCTCTTTTCTGATTAGGTCTTCTTCAGGTTTCTCCTGCCTTATAGAACATTAATGCAAATCATTCCTTTAATGATCATCAGAGTGGATAATTTCTTAAGTGATTGGTCTCGTATCTCAGGGGGTTCAGGTTGAGTTACAGTTACTTATATGAAATTGCTTCAGTAAAACTCAGTTATAAAAGGTGTCTAGCGCTTGTGAATCTTCCAGCGACTGGCGTAAATGAATGTGTACAGTCTGTTTACGATCTTCATTCATAAATATTTTTAAAGCAATAGATGGGGATGGTGCGTGGCTCTGTGGACTAGGATTCTCTGCCTGTGATTGGAGGGTTTTTGGTTCAAATCATGATCATTAAGCTGCTTGGCAAGGCCCTTTACCATATAATTGCAAGCTGACCCTGGTTTCTTACTGTAAATCTGCTAAATAAATAAATGTTAATGTTGAAATAACTGGGCATTGCATGGTGGCTCATACCATCAGGGTTGGTGTTTTAATCCCGCCTCCATTCTGTGTGTATGGAGTTTGCATACTTTCCCTGTGTTGTACTGGTTTCCGCCCACAGTCCAAAGACATACGGTTAAGTGATACGATGTCTCTAAATTGCCCATTATGTGTGTTCCTTGCGACTAGTGTTTCAAACCTGGGTGTGACACATTCTGTGGATGTTCACTCATTTATTATAATTATGCATATTGCTGTAATATCTGCATTACTCTAACAGTGTATTAAATTATGGGGGGGGGCACAAGATTGGGGGGGCAGTGTGTGGTTCAGCAAGCTAAGCTTCCCTCCCTGTGATCAGAAGGTTGCTGGTTCAAGCCCTGGCCTTGGCAAAATATTCATGTGGGCCCTTGAACACAATGCTTAATCGCCAGCTCCTTGGGCACCACAAGGTGGTTGCCCCTATAGTGTCACCCCAAGCCTACCTTCAGCTGCATGGACAGCAAGATAGGGCAAAGCAAAAAAAAAGAGAATTTACCCACAGGGATTAACAACACATCACTATTCTATACTATTAGCTCACAATAAATACCAGTTGGTAGAGGAACCATGCTGAACTGTGTTTTCTCTAAAGTGAATACATTTTAAAGCCAGTCCCTGAAAGTATCGATATTTTCTTTGGTCTGCATACCCAGATATTTTCAAGCAGTCACACCATGCAGCCTGTTTGCCAGAAGGTTCTCCAGCTCAATCTGAAACTGAAGGTCATATTTATGCAGCTGTGGGGACACACCCTATCAGTCCCCAAGAATAGCGAGTGTGGTTTCTACCGCTGCTCGCGCTCCAGCTGACCGGTGGCTGCTGCTTCTGGGATGTGGACGAGGCAAAGGCGTCCTCAGAAGAAGCCCTTATCACGAGCTCTGTGGCCGAGGGCGGACTCAAAATCACTACGACGAGATGGGAAATGGTCCAACTAAGCATCGTGTGTTACTGTCAGATGGTCAGGGGGTTGGGTTGGGTGTTTCATCCACATTTTTGGAAATCTTGAGCTTTGACTGAATTGAATTAAGATCAGCCCTTGTAACCAATTGCATCTAGAGTAGTGTTTCCCAATCTTGTCCTCGGGGACCCACAGCAGTTCACGTTATTGCAGCCTCTTGTTCTGGATTTGTAGCTTCTGGACCTGAAATGCCCAACACTTTTGATCAGCTTGTGGTCTTCACTGTATCCTACTATTCGATTTGAAAATGTAATTAAAATAGTGCTACAGTTCCAAATAAAGCAAAGCATGCTAGCTAGCTACAAAACTCATTGTCATACTCAAAAAAATGTGTTTGTTTATTCAGGCTGCTGCTTGGATTTGTTTGGATTGATTACAAGTAAAATACAAGTAGCAGTAACTCATGTTGTCACGAAAGAAATATAAAGCGGGCGGCCCTAAGCGGGTTTGTTGTTGTATCGGGCGACCCTAAGCGGGTTTGTTGTTGTATCGGGCGGCCCTAAGCGGGTTTGTTGTTGTATCGGGCGGCCCTAAGCGGGTTTGTTGTTGTATCGGACGGCCCTAAGCGGGTTTGTTGTTGTATCGGACGGCCCTAAGCAGATTTTTTGTCTGTTTCCTGAAAATATTTCTCATTGGAATAAACTAGTAAAAGGTATAAAATCACATTTTAAAATACGGCTGCTCTTCATTAACCTCTTCACAGCCTGCAAATTTCCATGTACCATCACTTTATTCATGGTGTTTACCCTTTGGCATCCCAGAATGCTTTGGGTCAAAGGCAGACATGGAAATATGAAAAATATTGTAGTTCCAATGGGGGATAGCGAAGTTCAATAACGTTTTGTGGTTATTCTATTTTCTTTTCTCGATTTCCAGCTAGGGGCGGCATGGTGGTGCAGTGGTTAGCACTGTTGCTTCACACCGCTGGGGCCGGGGTTCGAGTCTCCGCCTGGGTTCCATGTGTGTGGAGTTTGCATGTTTTCCCCATGTCGTCGTGGGGTTTCCTCCAGATACTCCAGTTTTCCCCCACAGTCCAAATACATGTTGAGGCTGATTGGAGTTGCTAACTTGCCCGTGTGAGTGTGCCCTGCGATGGGCTGGCCCCCCATCCTGGGTTGTTCCCCGCCTCATGCCCATAGTTTTCGGGATAGGCTCCGGACTCCCTGCGACCCAATGGGATATGCGGTTTGGAAAATGGATGGATGGATTTTCAGCTAATCAGTAGTTTTACCTACCAGCAAACAATGCAAACTTTAGCTACCCATTTAATTTTTGCACCATATATAGCGTGTCCTGGACGACTGGAAAGGCACCATTCTGTGTTCTGGGTTTCCAGCTATCTCGCAATCGACTGCATCACTGTGAATTCACAGATGTGTTCAGTAACATTTCTTCCATTAGCTGGTGGTGTTATGAGAAGAAACAAGAGCAAACATAGAATTGCATAGTTTGTCCCTCCCCAGCCGCTGGCTTGCTGATTATCCTTGCTTACTGCTGTTTCACCAGGCAGCAGGCTAATGTTACATTTGCAATATTTTTACATACAGAGTTTCCTTGTTATAAGGGGGAAAGGAGGAAAGTCATAGGATAGGATGCAAACACAACACTACTGAAATTAAAGCCATGAACCTGGCAGCTATTTATTTAATGGAAGGTTCACCCTGTATTACCCTCTGAACCTTATGTCTGTGGGATGCATTTATCTGTTCATGGAAAACGTACTGTCCATGTTTAATTGCACCCCTTCAGTCAGAGGTTTTTGTTGTTGGTGCTGCTGCAGACAGACCACAGCAATGCAGGATTAAGCCGGGATTTTGCTGCTTTAGTCCTGAAAATTACACTATACATCCATGTCCCTTTGCAGGGATCCACATTATTTGGGCAAACAAGGCGAAGGGCCGCGGCTGCCGCCGCCGCGCTGGCTGCGCTTCCTCGATTCTCTTCCCGGAGATGGGCGTTTTTATTTTTAATGTCACAGCGAGCTGGTGGTTTCTGGTGATCTTTATTTTGTTTTTTGTTTTTTTAAAAAAGGGAAGTTGTCAGGCGCCGTGGTCCGGGTGAAAGGCAGGATGTTTCAAGTTTCCCTTTTGATGTTTCGGCGCTCCACGCTTTGTTCCTGCGCTGCGGTGGCTTGTGGGAAACGGCTGAACTTTTTTGACGCCGAGCCTGAGATAAGCTGAGATTCGCCGTGGCAAACGCCTTCGTCGTTCCCCCCACCTCCTCTCCAAACTGCCCTCCCTCCCACGGTGAATGCGATGGAGCTCCGATACCGCCGTGCGTTTTAAGCTGCTGCCGGATAGTGGCGGGGATGCACGTCCCGGTAACACTCACCAAACTGCCGGGAGACGCGCCGCAAACGCCCGGTGAGCTTGCATGTCAGTAGCCACGGCTTCATATTCCGGGCACCAGTTGAAATAACACTCCTTTTCATTGGGTTTCTAAACAGCTTTCTTTATATGCAGTTGCCAGCATGTAGATTATATACTTCGCTATGCAGCCGGACAGGGAAAAGTAGCGAATGTTTGTAACTACTCATGTACTTTAATCTTCCAATTGACATACTTTAAAATAAGTTTCTGCCAGTAACGTCTTTTAGCGTTTTTAACGATTGCATGGTAAAATGTGTATATCAGATGCGGGTTTCATTGGGTTTCGCATTGAAAAGCGGCATAAATTCACAGAGTAACAGTGCTGGTTGGATATCTGCATGTCTAAGCTGTTTTTCCCCTCATTTCCCGCTTGTTGCTTCACAGCATCATGTTGCTTTCCAAGTCCCTGATGATTTTCCGGTTCATTTGGTCATTCGGCGCACCAACAAAAATAGGCTATAGTAATTAAAGTTTTTTTTTTTTTTATCTGTGATATCGTATTGGAAAACGAAAGGAGGACCTTAGACGTGATTTATACCAAAACAGCTGTTTGGCGTCATCGTGCCTTCAAGGAAAAAGACAGCGCTTATAGCAAATGTCACTGCCCTTAACTCTCGGTAAAACTTTTTTTTCCCTTTCTTGTTCTCCCAAGTTACTTTGTTTCCGAGTCCTTGATTAGATAAACGGTTCCCTCCGGCTTTTATTTTACACGCATTCATTTGTCGTAAACATGCGGCTTAGAATGTTATTTGTCTATGAGGAGTGGATATTTTCAAAGACATTTCCTGGGAAGTTCAAATGTTTTTTTTTATGTTACTGTCCAGTTCCACTGTCAGATAATCGCTTCTTTATTGCTGAATTCCTGTGCTCTGAAATATATTTATTAAATAACAAATTGCAAAGAACCATATATACATAGATATGCATTGAAGCGATGACCCCTCTCCCACTACAAATCATATATATATTTCAGTATATTTATAACAGAATGTTGTTTGAGTCACGTTTGTTGTTTGAAAGGAATTTGAGCCTTTGGTTGCATTGGCAGTAGTTTGCATATACTCCCCACTTATGTGTGGGTTGTGACCACGTTATAGGAACTACTTCCTCTGTTTTGCTGATAGTTTCTGATGGTGTGTATGGCCTAAGAAGCTTTGGCGTCCCGTCCTGGGTGTTCCTAGCCTGTGCGTCCTGGAATAGGCTTCAGGCTCACCCTGCACTAGCGGTTATGGAAGATCGATGAATGGGTAGGTGTCCAGCTAGCAAAATCCAAAGGTCTGCAGACTGTCCAATTAACAGCTGAAACCATGTGACTTGCTATCTTAGACTGACCTCACTAAAATAGTTAAAAGCTGACCTAACTAGCAATCTCTGCTCTCCCTGGATGAAATGGAAAGACAGTTTTATTTTCTGAGTTAATGGTAATGGTGGCCGGGACTTCCACCGTCCTACCAAATACTGCCTGTTTTCACCCAACGGGGAGCAAGGAGGGAACTAACAAAAATTGAGTTAAACTGTCTGGAACTTAACAGGCAATCCCGGCCAACGCAAGTTTTACAACCGTAATTCTTCCAGTCAAAAGTCATTCCCTACTGCAGGGCTCTTCAAATCTGGACCTCAATTCCAAATCCTGGTTTTGCTTTCAGTTCTCTCCGGTAGTTAGTTTAATAATTACTGATTCTGATTGGCCAGAGGCTTCACACCTGACTCACACGTAAAGGAAGGCTGGAAAATCAGCGGGACTCGGACCTTGAGGGCCGTGACTTGAGTAGCCCTGCACTAAAGGCTGTGTTGCTCAGGCCAGTCCTTGGGGACCCCCAGACCAGTCCACATTTTTGTTCCCTCTCAATTTCCATGATTTGAGAAGGACGGTGTTAAGGAGATGGCTGTGGTAGCCATTTCTGTCACTGTATGTCTTTATATATGTACCATGTAAATCTGGGCTGTGATACAAGACGTTAAGATAGAAAAAGGCTAAATCAGTCCTTTGGTCCAAGTGTTTACATATTTTAGTAATATTTTAGAAATGTAATAGGGTTCAACTAGTCAAAATGATCAGTTCTGCTGTCTTAACATCCCATGGTTTAGTGGATATCTACAGTAACAACACAAAAATGTATGAATACCTTTACATTTAGAAGTTTTAGCCACTTGAGTAGTTCCTAACTAGCAGTTTACTCCAACCAAAGTATGTACTGCAGCGATCTGTAGAGACATAGGGTGTTGATAGATTTAGACTTCAAACCACAATGCATCATTTTAGACTTAGCACTCCTCTGAATTGGTCTCTGAAAATATTGGTAAGATACTGACCAAATTTAGTTAAGTTCACCTTTACTATATATTTTGAAGGTCAGTCCTCTAAATTTATAAGTATAGCAGGTGCAGAACAAACTGTCTGTATGGCGACAGAGTGAGTAACCAGTGACAGAATTCAGTGTTATCACATTGATATACATGCAGAATGGGTTGTTGCTCCAAACAGGTGAAACGGTGAATCGTGATGCGGGGTGTACATGTTTTGTTTTTGTTTATTATTATTATTGTTGTTATTGTTTGGTGATGGCATGTTCTCTCTGTCTGTGGAGGTAAACAAACACTTAATGATTATATGAATTCGCTTAGGCTAGTTATTTCTCAGTGACAGGTATAACTTTTTTTAAGCGGTTGCTAAATTAAGTCCTCAACAGTTTGCCTGTCTCCAGTGCTTCACTCAACAATGTAACAACAGCCTGACTTGCACTGCACACAGTCTAACTGTGTATGTGACTCAGTGTGACTTATCGGGTGTGCTGTAGGAAGCGAATCTTTTCCGGTGTGTGACCTTTCTCATGAAACCTGTTTTCATTCCCAGTCTTCCATAACGGTGAAGTAATGGGTGTCGAGTAATAAATCTATAAAAGCAAATTAAAATGTGATTGAAAGAAAGAGTCTGTTTTAATCAAGTCTATAATGGAGGTGGTGCTTGTTATCAATTTGAATGAATTATAGGTTTATATTAGAAAACCATATCCTGCAGTTCATTTTCCATGGTTATCTGATATGGGGTCATGGGAAGCATGGTTTGTATCCTCGTAACCCGTATAGCATCATGACAGGTTAGACCAGGAAAGGGATGCCAGCCAATCACGGGGCTCCGAAAACTGATCTATACATTTAGAGCACAATCTGTCAATCCATTTTCGATGTCTGCTTATCAGATACTTGGTCATGGTAAGACTGGTGTATCATGGGACCCACAGAGGAGGAAGACTTTTTTTGTGTGAGTTGAGAGCTGCTTGTGCATTTAGAAAACAAAATTCTAACTAATTTTTAGCCCCAACCCCCCCCCACCACAATTATCAAATAATCATTTTGTTGAATGAGTATTTGTTAAATGCTTTAGTTGTTGGGGCATCTCGACTGTGCAGCTAATCAAAGCGTTGGGTTTCGTCAGGTAACGGCAAGGACATTGTGGAAGTGCCTGTGAGCCAACCAAGGTCAACGAGATGCTGAATCTCAGGCGCTGTGTTTTTCTTTCACCTTGCTTCATCAAATTGTGTTCATGTGCTGCCACTAAACCATGACTTGCTGGCAGTGACTGATTGTTTATTTATTTTAACTGAAAAGTTTGGTAGGATTTTTTTTTCCCCCCAAAATTCTAGTTGTTTGCTGCCTTAGAGCCATGTATGAAATGAATCTATATTTTGAATAAAATGGGAGCAGAAACTTGTGGGATTCATTCATTTCGCTACATTGTGTTTGCACTCTGTGTTGGATGGCTCGATGCAACATTAGTGTATCCAATCACTGCAGTGTCTCATCGTAACAAAAAAAAATACATATTTTAATAGAGAGGCCATTTAGCTGTGCCTGTATTCCACATTCATGATATGCAGTAACTGCAGTGCAATTTGTGTGTTTTATAAAATGCATTTTGCATGAGAAACGCGTCTAGGGTCACAGGTATAAATTGGTGTTGCTTGTCCTGCTCCCACCCAGCTCTTCGTGTTCTCAACGGACCCCGTGGTCCTCAATCCTCTGGCTTTATGAGAACTGCCCCTCTTCCTGGGCCTAATCTTCACACCATCAGTGCTGTGCACGCTTCCTAAATCACGCCCCCTCACCCCCATTATAGGGATGATCTGTTGGCTTCCGTGCCGGCCGGGCCTAACCGTCCACCTCGCTCCTTCCGCCTGGCTGGATGTCGGATGCATCAGAGGCAAGGTGTGACTTTCCTGAATCTTCCTTCCAAGCCAACCCCGTCCACTGAGACCCAGTGGGTCACACGGCGCTGTAGAGGAGCTCACGCGCTCATACTAGGAGTGTCACCTAAGCCATCTCCAAATGACTGACGAGTCGGCAGGAGGTGCTTACGTAGCGGAGAGACCCTGACCGAACCACGCTCCCCTGAGCCTGTCAGCAGACATTGGGATTCGGTTACCAGAGCAGTTGGTGGTCTTTGGTCCATGAGTCAGTCTTTGCTTAGGCTAAGCAGCATCTTAATTGATCCTCTCTAGAGCCTTGTTAAGTCTGTTCCCTCCCTCCCTTACTTGCATCTTTCGAGCCTTTTTATTATTAGTGTTATTAACGTTAGATTCTTTGGCAGACATTATCCAACCTGCTATACTATTGAGAATGCAAGGTTAGACAATAGTGGAGTTGGTATCAGGGCCTTGAGTAAAATTACTCTGCTGACCCTGGCATTTGAATCGGCGACCTTGCGATCACAGGCACAGTAGCCTAACCTGCTATGCCCCCACCTAAAGGTTTATCTTTTTGGGGTGCAGCTCTTCATGTCAGTCCTTCATAGCACCTGATGTAGCATATTTAGCTTGAGAGAGTGGGCCTGTCCTGGTTGTAAGACCTTTAGCTTGAGCTGTGATGCTTGGTGATCAGCTCTTGTTGCCGGCCCTTCATTCATCGCCCCATACGACTGATGGTTTGGATCCACACTATGTTTGTGCGGCGTCCCCCTCCTGTCTAACACGCTGCCCGCCCCAGGGTGCCTCAACCTGGTAACTTTCCATGGACGTATGAACTGAGAGAACCAGTAAACTTTCATTTGGTACTTTCTGCTTGATTTGGTTATGCTTATTTGGGCATGCATTTTTGGAGCTGATCCTTACAGTGGGGAAGGTTGTTGTAAATCCCAGGACTTATCTATATATATAATCTTTATATGTATTTAAATACACTTCGCATTTTTTTTTTCCTGTGCGTGGGGGGCATTGCATTAAACTGGTATCTTATCCAGGGTGCTCCTGTACTGCCTGGGACAGGCTCCAGCCCCCCCCCATACTGGATAAGTGGTTGGAAGATGGATGGATGGAATTTCATTGGCATTAATCAACATTCCCCTTCCTGAACTAGTGCCATGACTGACATTAGTGTGGACAGTAATGTTGAGTTAGTATACCTACGCCTGGCCCTCTGTTAGAGCGATTCAGGTTATCTGCCACGCTGTTCAGTTTTTACTCTGATTTCAAATCAGCAAGTGTCTCTTTCAGAAAGAATCCTTTTTTTTTTAATCTTATTCACAGTCAGGCTGCCTCTCCTGCAGTGCCTGTAAGATAGGTTAATTAGCAATAATGTATGAAATGCATTCGTGTTTAAGAAAGTGTTACATTTGTGTGTATGCAACATATATATTCCAGAACAATTTGGGGTCCGTTTCATGCAGGATGACTTGACATGGTAACAGTTTCCTGTACATGGCTTTTCCCTTAATTTGTCCAATTTGACAATTGCATTATAGTGTATTTGGATGATATGTGGTGTCCTGTAACACATCCAGCTCCAGGTTCTAAAGTTGTCATGTTTCAGTTTAAGAATTTCCCATTAAATGTCTTTCAGAATGGCTGCTTGTGAAATAAATGAAATGATCTTGTCACTACTGCCCTTTTACATAAACAATATTTATAGATATAACGACTAATATTGATGCTTTATTAATTAAATCTTGTTCTATAAGTTAATCTTCCAATGCATTACTCATGGCGTGAATGTACAGCAGAAATATTCTGACTCGGTTCAGCATTTTAAATCTCATATGGTTCATGTCAATGTCTAAATCGTACTTATCGACTTCCCTGTTCTTCGTTAGAAATGTGACCTCATATTTTGGCTGCCTAGCAAATCAGTATTATAAGCGAGAGCCTGCCTTCCCTTTTAACCTAAAGGATGGGTTTCCCGTTGGAAGAGTCTTCCACAGTACATCGTCCATCCATAATCATGCATGCATACATCTGAGTGCCATTTGAAATGATCCCTGATGGAAATTATCAGTAAAATTGTGTATTGGAATCTTGGTAGATGTACACTGCCTCTGGATGTAGCCTGGTTGTTTGTGCCAGAAAATGTCTGATTGACAGTGAAGGGATGCTGGCATGAATCTGCATTTTCTGTGCAAAAACAAGAATAGAGATGTCACAGCTAAAGACCACGGAACACATTTCCAGTTTTCAGCCCTGGGACGTGCCAGTTTAATGGGAGGGGTTAGGCGAACAGCCCCCTTAAATGGCTAAAGCTGCTCAAGTCCCGAGTAGTATTACTCCTTGTTATTGTCTTTTACCGGTAGTATGGTTAGTATATGATTTCATACTGCAGCACTAACAATACATAGCTTTGCATTGTGTTTGCACTACATGTTTGATTGTCTGCACTTTAACCTCCTCCCTGCCCTATGCGGAAGAATTTCCCTGTGGAATAAGTAAAGTTAAGAATTCTGCATGTCTTAGACCTGAACCTATGATAACCTTTATCAGATTTCTGCTGGTTCAGGGTTGAAAATATGTTTAGTGGAAGATTTTTTTTTTTTAATCCGTCCATGGCAGACATTATAATGTACAGACTGACTCACTGTCTCCTCACTCAGTCAGCTGAATTAACCCCTTTTTTTCTGGGACTGTTTGTACCCTGTATATCTCTTCAGTTGGGTACCATAAATTAATATATAGGTTTTGGGGGGGGCGCCCCGCGGGCGGGGGGCGGGCGGGCGGGGCGGGGGGGGGGGGGGGGGGGGGGAGGGGGGGGGGGGGTGGGGTGGGGTGGGGTGT
>JAODLD010000124.1:1312819-1322859 GCA_026781065.1 Mormyrops boulengeri
CGCGCCCCCCGCCCCGGCCCCCCCCCCCCCCCCCCCCCCCCCCCCCCCCCCCCCCCCCCCCCCCCCCCCCCGGGGGGGGGGGGGGGGGGTCAGTACATGTGTCATCTTTGGCATTTATTTCTGAGCTGTTACTACAGAATTCCATGCAATACTTTCTCTGACATTCTTTGTGACTGTTTATTGTTGTTCATTACTGTTACTGTGTATTGATGTCTAATTGTCTTTTTTACTGTCTAAATGACCATGTGCTACATTTACTGCAACAGTTTCCTTCGAGATGAATAAAGTATCCATCCATCCATCCATCCATCCATCCATCCATCCATCCATCCACCCACCGGCCGTTTCTGGGGGACAGAGACACACGTATGTTGCTCCCCGAACAGGCGGCAGACGGATGCTAAAACCCGGATTTCGGCAGCTGATTATCATTCTCTGTATTCACGGCTCTATAGACAGCAGCCTTGTATTCATCATTTACTTGGAGAGGAGATGAAATGATTGCTTTCTGCAAAACCCAAATTGTGTTAAAGCTGCAAATTTCTCACATCACTTGCAGGTTATTTTTCCCGATACCCACAATTTCACCTGATAACAGTGATTGATATGAGCAGCAATAACACGATTAACTTACTGCATCGTGTTTTTAGAAGCGAGATACAGGCTGCAGGGAAAGTCGACCACGTTTCTGTGTAAATCGCTCCATTCTGGAGAATGACCAAACAAACAGGATGATTTATTTACATTTCATGAGGCTCTCATTGAAATGGTTGCTCCTGTCTCGGTGTTTTGTCCAAGGCTTTACTCTCATGAAACATCATCCCAAATCGCCAATGTGTATCCAAGTGAATTTTCAAAATGAATGCTTTCCGTTTGAAGGACCAGCTCGCGTTGAGGCAGCTATTGTGAGTTTCTGTTGAAAGGGAACTAGTGCTTTTCAGCAGCCAGCTCTCAATTTTATATATAAGCGCCCCCCCCCGTGTGGCTGTCTCTCTGAGTAATTAAAATAAAGTTTTTGCGGATATGGTTGACCGGAGAATGGCGTCTGTGCCAGCCGGCTGATGGTCGTCACGACCCGATGCTCGGGAAGGCGTGACCTCACCGGTGGGCTGTGGCCGGATTGGACTTCCCTTGTCGTCGCCGCCGGAATATGCCTGGAGTACGTGACCCTTCTCGTGAAATATTCAGTAGCATCTATGATGCAGATGTATCCCGTATCCCATTTCCCAGTGCCACTCTGGTTACATACCATAACTTTGAGTTTGGGCTTGGAACTGTTTCGGCCTGTACCGTGGACAGTCGGGCGTGAGGGGGACCTTTTGTGGGTTTTGCTCGTGTTTTCATGGGTGGCGATGGCTGTAAGCAGCGATGGTGGTGGTGTGTTTGTGGCGGGGGGGTCTGTAGGGCGTGTACCGGGACGTATGGCAGGCTGTGAGCCCCTGGAAGGTAACCTCGTAATTTAGCAGCACGAACCAAGCAAATTAGGCTTTATTTAAATGCTGTGTCTACTCCATTTGTGCCTGGATTTTGGCTTTTTATACATAGATTCTGTGAATAAATAAACCCAGACTCAAAACGCTGATGTAATCACGCTAATTTGATATGTGATTCAGGAACAACTGCTTGTTTTCCTCATCTCCTGCCATACTGACCACCTCTCTCTCTCCCTCTCTCTCTCTCTCACTGTCTTTTTATTTTATTGCAAATGTAATGAAAGTCGATGGAACCCCCCCCCATCTCCCCTGATATTTACAGAGACTAAGATAAACAGCCACCTGTGTTGTCTGGGAATTAGTTCGGGTGCTGAGATCCAAACAGGTCGGCTTGAACAGACAAGCTGTCAGGTGTGACGGGGGGGGGGTACCGATCCGTGGCTCCCCCTTGGGGGCCCGTATCATGTGATCTGAGGAGCCGCCGCCACCACCTGGCTGCACTGCTAATGAATGGACAGGAGGGGCGGCTAGGGCCCCCCCGTTAAACGCCCTACAGTTCGACCACGTAGTGATGTAGTGCTTAATTACGGCATTTCCCAGCGCCACTCACTTTGTTAGGCATGGAAAGTTAGTGTGGAGGGATGTTAATACCGCACTGAGCTGCCCCAGGATGCGGATCCCCTGTCCCTCCAAACGAGTTCGCATTTCTGGGCGGAACAGCGGGCAGACAGGGCACCGTCACAACATGTCAAAAGTTGTCGTTCTTTGATATCATTAGGGTTTTTGTAAGTGGTATTTTGATTATCATTTCTGCTTTTTATTTATGTATTTTTTGTTATGAGTTAATCTGATATGCTGAGATCACTGGTGCCCAATTGGCTCGCAGTGCCAGCTTTTACAAACTCTGGACTGTCTTTATGCTACTTTCTGCACTAAAGCAAAGCAAACTGCAAATTACCCCGCAGTAGCGTCTCCCATAAAACACCATACTCCCCTTAAAACCTCTCCACCCGGGCCGGTCTGCTTTCCTGTTGTTTCAGGAAGCATACGGTTTCTCCCAAACCCTTTCCTTGACATCGCCGGCCACAGTACGGCATTTTCCAAACCTGGGAGCGGGAGCAGATTCAGTACAGATTCAGGGCGCCTGGACAGATTATCCTAACTATTCTGCAAATAATGTTTCTTTTAGTCTTTCGTGGTCCGTCTTTGACCTGTGTGCCGGACGCCGTCCATAGTCTTCAGCTCACCTTCAGTACCGATGTCCACGATGCGGCCTCCTGACCTTTGAAAATGGGAAAGCCTCAAATGCTTTGTAATCAGACACTGCCCTCGGCGATATCCGCGCTGACATTTTCTATTTTGATCCTGTGTGCCGGACAGCTGATTTAAGCACCTTGGCGTTTAAACGCCGACAAAGTAAGCGATGGAGATTATAGCAACAGTTCAGGGGGGTTGGGGAGGGGTTAAATAAGTCTCTCTTCGAGGGGAGTAAACTCCAGAGCCCTGCAAATGCACTTTTAAATGCATCCCCACCCATATAAAGAAATGAGTAAGTTGGTGAGTAATGCATTGTTCACATCTCGGAAGAGTCCTCACAGTGTTCTTAGATGAGACACGTTGATAATTAAAAGCTCATTAGCCACACGGGCTTGTTGATAGGCACGGCTGCGTGGCGTGTTCTAGAAGCAAGCTTTTCGGATCCAGCAGTACAATGGGGGGGGGGGGGGGGTTTGTGTGTGCAGTCCGCCCCCCGCCCGCGGTATGTTTGGGTAACAGGCTCCTTCTGTTTGCGTGACAGATCCCGCGAAGGCTGCTTTTTAATTAAAGCGAGCGGGCGCGCCCGGTGTCGAAAAGCAAGGCTCTAATTGTCTTTTTGTTTTCAATTATCGTCGGTCGCTGAATGCAAATAGACGTCCCTGAGTTTGCTGACGGGGACGTTGTCAGGCAGCGAGGGCTTGTTTGAGTGGTAAACTCTCTGTGCCGTGCTGTCCACTCAAAGGTTTGGGGGAAAATACTCTGAAGTATGAGCCTTGCCATACATCCTGTGTTGTAACTGTGGTGAGGAGTATAATTCAGGTGTTCCCAGTCACCTTTCTGATTGGCGTTGCTGTTGTTATTGACATAAAGCTTTGAGTAATAGGACAGCGTTTCCATCCCAGATCCTCGATTCTTTACAGAACAGGAATGTGCGAAACAGGCACCGTGATTTTTTGAAAAATGCCACGAAAAGATACACACAGGTCAATTGTTTAATTAAATAAATTCGAGAGTGCTTTAGGCATGGCGGAAATGATGGCCTTTCAGTGGACTTCCGTGGAAAGGGAGATGCTCACCAGTGTGACGCCGTGACATGTCGTATTTCTCGCTTTAACATCTTTTTACGATGCTGGGACACCGACGAAATGGTAGCTAACCAGCCAGCAGCAGCACGCAAAGGCCAGCCATCGATCACACTGGGGGGATGGGGGGGCAGCTCCTGTCAGCGCTGGAGTTCCCTATGCAGACCGGCGGTCGATTGCTAACTGCCTCATAACCAGACCGTTTGCTAACATCTCCTTGGTGCCTCTTTCTGAATAGATATCATGTGAGTCTCTTACTCGATGCAGGAAACACTATCCATTTAGTTTTTTTACGGCACTCATTTTTAATGCATGAAAATGAGTCGTCAGTTAATGAGTTTTCTTATGTGCTAGACAAGGTTATATTAGTGCTTATGTTATTGCAGTCATTGTTTAAGGAAAACGAAATATTGCACAAATCTTTTTCTCTTTCCCAGTAAATAGTCCTTGCAGTGGTGTGGCTGTGTGTGGATTAGGTTTATATTACTTTCTGGGGACCAAATGTCCCCCACAATGTTGTAATAACTTGTTTTTTGACCTTGTGGGGACCATTTTTTGGGTCCCCACAAAGATCTGTGAAGGCAATCCGAAAACTAAAAATGTCAGAAGTCTTGTATGTTGTTTGGTTACTTTTGGGTAAGTTTAGGGCTGGGTAGGGATTAAGATCGTCATGTCGGGTTTAGAGATATAATTACAAACCTCTGTGTGTGTGTGTGTGTGTCACCAAATGTCCCCACAATGTGACAAAGCTTATTTTGACCTTGTTGGGTACATTTTATGGTCCTTACAGGGGGGAACTCAATTTTATAAAAACCTGTGAATGAAACTGGCCAGCACACTTTGACAAATAACACATGCTCACGCTTTGCGATTTCTGCAAAGGTGCATCATTTTTGTTACTTTGAAACAAAGCCAATATTTTGAAAATTGAAGACATTGAAAGATGACGGAATCGACTCCGTCTTCAGCTTAATGTCCATTCGTCAGACAACTCCATCAATATGTATTTGCGTAGCATCGCTCGTATGTCTGCCACCAGTGTTTTATTGACTTTGAATAGATAGTTTTGTCTTCTGTTCAAAATCTGCCACCTTTACCGAATGCCGAGGTCACACTGTCAGGGAAGTAGTTTTTCCACCAACTTCTGTGCTGTGTTGCAATGTGAGGGAAGGGTGAAGATGACTTTTAGCACCCTGGACACCGAGACACTAGCCACGTGCTTCTGCCAGGCGGTATGTGAGACCAGGCCAGGCCCCCTTTCCCCCTGGGGGGGGCATATCACCCATCTTTCTAATGATGCGTGCCAGCTTTCCACCAAAGGTTCGCTTTTTAATTTAGTCACAGTGGTTTAAATCCTATCTTTAAGGCCAGCCGCCACACTCCTGTGCATTTGCCGTATTACAGTATATGGCAGCCTATGAGACGGCAATAAACTGCTTAAGACAGTAAAACAGCATGCATTGCCTGAAATAAGAGATCAGGATCTTTATTGCCCAAGTGCAACAGGTGCATTGGAATGCTTAGTCATTCAGCCACATTCAGTTACATGGAGATTAAAGACAGTGCAAACCAGTACTGACGGTGCACAAGCAATACGGGACAGTGCAAGCAATCCAATCAGTGCACAAGCAATACAGGACAGTGCAAAAACTAAACAATATGCTCCTAAAGTGCAGTAACAATTTGTTGTAATTATTATATTCTGTTGCTTAGTTCATGCCTTAATTCAGCAGAGACTTGCAGTTTTGGTAATGTATATGGCAGGATACTGTACTGTAGGCAAACCCCTCACTTAGGTACAACAGCAAGGCCAACCTCCCGACCCCAGCTCAGAGCTGCCCACTGTGCTGTTGGTCACGTCACACATTTGCAGCGATTCCTGCGGGGCTCTGGGGGCTGACTGTGTGAGCTGGGTGCTTTGAGGAGGGTGTCAGGCGGGGACACGCCCCCAACGTGGCCGTTTAATCTAAACGATTTAGCGGCGTCCGGTCTCTACCACATCCGGCGAATGCCCACCATGCGTCTTTCCGTGGCCTCGACCTCCGGCTTCCAGGAAGCTTGGATCAGGTCACCCTGGCGCTTTCGGGGCTGTGTGCATATGACGTCCCCAGGCGGCACCATCCCCGCTCTTTAAATGGGCTGCTTTGGTATGAGCCAGGCCCAGGACATGCTCCTATTCCCGCTCCTGGACCAGCTCCCGTATTGGATCATCTCCTCACTGCTATTTCACACATTTGATGCACTCAGGTCGACCCGCAGTCCCGGTTTGAGCATTTGCTCACCCATATGTGCTGTGGGCTCAGAACTTCACTGTCCTCTGTAAACTGATACGCTAAGATTTTGCTCTGTACTTCAGTCACTTCTCTGGTGCAGGGGTGCTTGGGAAATGGAGTCCTACAGATTTTGGTAAAAGCATTTTAAACTGGTTGCTGCCTGACAGCTGGTTTACCGTTATAGCACAGGTAATTATCTCAATGGTCCGGCTGGGCGCTGAGGTGTTGAGAGCGCCATTGCGTCATGTGGCTTTTTGACACCCCCCGTCCCCAACCCGCCAGTGAACAAATACAGGCACCTGTATTGTAGCGCCTGTTATTCTCAGCTGCGTGTTTCCGTGTTTGTGTATGACGCTGTGGCTATACAGTGAAAATCATCAAGCTCAATGCATTTATTATGCGCAGGTGAAACATATTAAGAACAAGGGTTAATTAACAGGAAGTTGGGGGGGGGGGTGTAATTCACAGGGTGGGCTCAACCCCCCAAATCTTCACCCTGACCTCGTCCTGTACATCGCCGACCGGTGTGTCGGCATTGCCCTTGATGATAGTCACTGTAGCACTGAAAATGTGTCCCCTGTTTACGCAGACCCCACGACAAGGTCTCCTATGGAGTGGCAAAATGCAAATGGCCTAATTTAACGATGCCGTTAATTGCATGCTGCTGCTCTGTTGTCATAATTAAGATAAACTAATGAAGAGCCAATCAAACCACCTTAGGTAATTAGTGCCCCTAATTACATTCTTAAAATGAAACCTTCTGTAGCCTTAGCTTGAATTGAGAGTGCAGTTCGTGTGTAGATTTATTGATGGGCAGCTTGAAACACCACCTGGCTGTTACTGTCATGTCCTGCCTGTTGATAAGGGCTTTGGGAAAACAGGGATTACTTTTCTGTGTTTTGATTTTGCTGTGGTAGCTAGCATGTATTCATTTTATTATAACAATATTACACTGTGACTCAGTCTTGGATCCTGGATAAGCAGTAATGGAGGGTGGACGATGATAAGACTACAATAAGGTAATTCTGGTATTGCTAGCACCGGAATCAGGTGAAAGAATTCTTATATATATACACTACAGTTTTATCAGATAAGATAAGATGGAACTTTTATTGATCCCTGTGGAGGGAAATTTCTTTCTCCAGCATCATAGACAGAAATACAACAAAGGAAAACGTAAGAAAAATCAGTAATAAAAGAAGCATGAAAGTAATATAAAGAATAAATTGTATACACCTTATATACACTTTTTTGTTGGGTAATGTTTGCTTTGTAAGAGCACCTTTGTAATTGTGGTAATATGGCAATGTGCCCCCATTCTTCACATTGAAGTTGATGGTTAGCCAAAGTGACAAGGATTTCTTTAATGTCTTGCAGGTTGGACACCGATTTGGTAGGGTTTAGGTGTGGCCTACCTCCATTTCACCGTCCCAGTCGATGTTACACCGCAATCATCTGCGTTTTTAGATGCTGGACGTCATTTGCTAGTGAATTTGCTGTGAACTGTTCTTGCTTTTTATTCATAATTAATAATCATATAAATCCCTCGTTATTAAAATATTTATGCATATATCTATAACCTCCTAAAAACGAGGTTAGGATGAATTACACCAGGAAATACTGGCCTCTAACCACTTGTTCTAGCACTTGACGAGCTGCAATTAACATCTAGCCACTAAAAATGGGTGATGTTTTTCTATGTAAAAGGTTAAACTTAATATAATTCAGCCGATGCAGTTTTACGGATGATAAGAATATGTGTGATGTGATCGGCCATTTTACCTTCGTCTATTTCGTTTATTTTTGCTGGCTTATTAAACGTGAGTGCGAGTGCGAGTTTACCGGTAACCATCTGCGTTAACGCCATATGTATGACGGGGAAGGAAGGCAGGGGTAAAACTAAAACGACAACAGCCGCGGTGGCACCCCGACGCCCCACCGGCCGCATCGGGACATGGGAACAAAGCGCGGCGTGCCGAAAGCCGAACGCCGGGCGCGGTGCCACTGCACGCACGCCGATTCCCCAGAGAAACGAAGGCACGCTGTCGCCATAATTCATATGCTCGATTTTCTCTATAAAAATCCTTTATCCATACAAAAACATTCATTTGGTTAATATTTTACATATACATATATTTTTCGGAGCAGACACTTCAAAGCAGAGCCTCTTAGACGGTTCGCTATGTCCGTCCGCCCCTCCCTGCCTGCCGGCCGGCAAATGTTTTATAAAGACTGTTGAAGCGCTTTTCTCACGGAAACTGAAATAGGTAGCTGGTAGCTTGGAAAAGACAACTATCCCCTGATTTTTTTTTATCTAGTTAGTTATTTCTTGTATACTACAGTAGTTAGCCCTTGTCATGGTAGTAAAATTTAAGAGAGAAACTTATAAAATTATAAGAATTGATCCTCCACATTCAGGTAAGGCTGGATAGTAGCGAAGCTGATGCCATTAAACATTTCATGAGCATAGAATAATCTGGCAAATTTAACTGTATAATGATATTCATGAGTTTTCCACTAATCATTTGTTGATTTAATCTGGTTTAAAGTACTTTCTTCATAATAGTAAGCATACACTGAAAGCAGTATTTGTTTGTCCTTGGACAGTAAAAGTGGGTTTTAAACCATAAAAACTACGCTCTAATGGAAACTTCAAAGTCATACATGCTGAGCCTCCAACACCTGTCAAAGTGCCTCCACCTTTGATTTTATGCATTGATGTTGTTGTGAAGCTGCTCCTTGCCTTTGACCTCTGTTGTGCTGCAGGTTTGAAGAGAATAAGCTGAATCCTCAGATGGTCAGCTAGTGATTTGCGCACCGGTGCCTGTCTTGCACAGCCGAGTGTTTTCGGGTACATGGATAATTACCGCCTTTTCAATTCTGGTTCCCACCAGTGCATCAGCATTGACATTTTGTGCCGTACGCCTGGTTCTTCCTCAGCCCTCAGATAATTGTGTAGCATTTAATAGAATTTAATAGGCTCCAGTGTGATAGTTATCTAACCATATTGGTATCTCCGCAAGCATTCTATCAGCATGACATTATTATCAGTCTTGATAACAGAAATTTAAATTATTTTCCCTTATGTTTTAATAGACACGTGTCAGATGGTGCCTTTTCATCCATTCTTTCATCTTTTAACTCCTTATCCTGGTTAGGGTTGCAGAGGGGCCTGGAGCCTATCCCAGACAGTACAGGGCTGGGTCACACGCAGGACAGTTCTGTCATATCTTAATGAGTCCTAAATGTGTTATCTACGGGAGTTTAAAATCACATGCAAACCTAATTTCTGCGAATCCCTGTCACATTTTCAAATGAGTATGACTTTCCCCGTGTTGATTCGTTTCAACAAAAAAAAGGTTGCCGTAATGTGAACAAAACAGATTTTACCCGAATGCCTTTCGCCATGAACCCATTTCGGAGATTGTGCCAGCCGTAAAATGTCAATTATGTGCATGGAATATAGGCGGTGATTTTTGGCAGATGAGGTAATATTTCACCCGTCAGCACCCATTTATGACCACGCTGCCGGGTCGTGGGTTTGGGCTTTCAGGGAAGACCTCCATCTGTCTGCGTGAACTGATCACCGCCCTGGTGTGTCTGTCAGAATATACATTGCTGGTTAAAAAGGCCCTGGAAAGGGTGAGATGAAAGCGTGCGGAGATGCTACATTAGCGCAGCAGCTCACATTAAAGGAATGTGAGCGGTGCACCTGTGTAGCGGACTGGTCAAGTTCTGAGTGGCGAGGATAAGCCGACGCCAGACTGTCGATTATTACCAGGACCAGCCCCTGCTGGACCAGCCTGATCGTTCTGGGCTTCATAGTTGCAGCAATTGCCGTACAAGTAAATGAATTCAAGGTTCTGTCTCCCCTGTCGGATCAGTGATGTCGGATCTGGTGTCTTCTGATAAGTGTTTGCCGGTTCTCTGGTGTCTTCTGTGTAGTTACCAGGCCATAAGGTGTGATCCTGTAACTCTCTCTCTCATATATATAT
>JAODLD010000124.1:1332131-1353003 GCA_026781065.1 Mormyrops boulengeri
TGCAGACAGGAAACGGGGCCCAGTGAACACAATTTGGACTTACAGTCCTCTTCATTTGTATGTCTGAAAGTTTGTAAATTGAAGGTTCATAAGTAGAGGAGCGTCTGTAGTATGTTATCTGAGACACCTTGCCGGTCCCCCCAGCCCTTTTGATAAGTCCGCTCTGTTATGATTGACCTTCCTTAAGTGCCTACTCTCTCGTCAGGTGTATCAATCACTCACTTCTTTCATATTGGGACAAATATTAACTTGGATTGTCAATTTCTTCTTAATTTAGGAGTTCTTTATGAATGCATTCGGTTGTTTGTTTATTACAGAAACTGATTTATTAACTTATACGGCTGGAAAATGCTGAGGGGTTAAACGACAGTGACATCTGGGTCAGCTTAAACCCAACATGAGCTCATAAATAATGAGAGAGGATGCTTAATTAACTCAGAGCCACGTTGTATTTGTTCAGTTCTAAACCTTTCTGAAGGCCGTTTAGTAAATGTCTTTGTGGTGCCTTTCGATTTGAAAAATGTCAAACTAATTTGTT
Source organism: Mormyrops boulengeri (assembly GCA_026781065.1). NCBI lineage: Eukaryota > Metazoa > Chordata > Actinopteri > Osteoglossiformes > Mormyridae > Mormyrops > Mormyrops boulengeri. The sequence goes on from JAODLD010000124.1 coordinate 1,332,670, forward strand.
GGTTAGAGGTCATGAGCGCTGTCCTCCTTGGCTGGGCGAGTCGTGGCGGAATCCAGAAGCAGCATTGCAAATCCAAAATAAGAATATTTGTGATCTTAATATGTTTGATGCTACTTGTTTTTCTTTCCTTTTTCCAGGCCTTGTACAATTCAATCAAAAATGAAAAACTGGAGTGGGCAATGTAAGTAAACATTTCATTATGCGGTAATTCTGTTAATATATTTCACTTTGAAGAATATGTTGATGTTTCTTATTGATGTTTTTCCATCTCTGTAATGGAATTTTAGTCTGAATTCCAATCAGCCAGATTGTCCCTCTCAGCAAGCGCCTCCTGATATCAAAGAGCCGTTTCACTTCAGGCCTGTATTTCCATACTTCCTGTAACATCTACATTTCGGAGCACTGGCGTGTTCTGGGAGCTTTTTACCGGATGCTTGCCTGTTGCGTGTTCATATTGCCTTCCTGAGACCGTGGTGGTCCTGATGGTGATTTTTCACCGAATAGTGATCTTTGCACAGGAGCAACGTGCACAATTACGAACCGCGACACATTCTTGTGTTTCCCAAGATAGAGTGAGTGATTGGAGAAGTGCTGGCTTAAGCCTGTCCATCAGTTAGGATGAGAGCCGGCCCAGCGAATGACGGTGATCACGGCCATCTGTCCGTTTACGCCCCTTCCTGTGATCGCTAAGGCCCTCCCCTGGGACGGCAAAAGCCTGCCACTGCAAAATCTTGCAGTTTAAGCTGTAATTAATCACCGTTTCCTTACGGTCAGCAAGCATGTTAAAGTAACAGGTTCCTTGACCCTCCACGTGAATCCAGCTTTGAACACATGGTACCTAAGGTGTGTAAACATCGCCACCCGGGGGAAGTGTGTTTACAGACATTATTACACATCCAAGAGAAAAAAAAAAAAGAATAACATCTCGTAGAAAGATGGCCTACGGTGGAGCAGCCACCCCTGAGTGCACTGAGCAGAACGTGACGGAAGATGGCACTGATAGCTTTTTAACAAACACCAGCCCGGAGTCGTCACCATCATTTAGGATTAAAGGCGCACTCTTAATCTTGATGTATGATTGCGCACCAGACAATTTGTATGCGCTGTGCTAACCTAAGGGCAGCAGACCAGGAAATTAAACTTAAGATAAAAACGTTTTGAGTGATGTATCACTTTCGTGTTTTGTCTCTATTTATGTGAATACTTTGGGGTGGGGGGGCAGGCATTTTTCTGTCTTTAAACAGCCAGCGGAATGTGACAGGAATAATTACAGTGCTCTGGCAGAGCCATGATGGCGACACGGCAGTTTCTGACCACCCCGCAGTCAAAATGGCTGCCCGGGTACCACTGCTCTTTTGTCGGCTATTTTTGTTTCTGCCGTCGCTAACGTCTCTGTTGACATTTTATATACTTAGACGTGGAGATATCTGGCTACGGAAAGGTTTTGTTTGTTTCGTTTTTTTTCCTCAGGTTTCAGATGAGAACGCGCGGCTCAGCCTGGGCTGGGTATCTCATCTGTGCCCGTTGCCCTTGTGGGCTACGGCACCAATTCGGATGGTTATGGCTGCAGCGATTAGGTGTGAGAAACGAGGTCACAAAGGAACCGACCGTGTCTCCTGCCTCGGAGATGCACGGGCCCTTTTAATGGACAGCTGCAATCCTCGAAGCTGTTGAATAGGTGTATAAACGAGAAGTAGCAGTAGTGTTTCCAGAAGGAGAGACAAGTCTCTTGTTCACTTCAAAATTAATTGTCAGCAAATGACCAATCAGGGTTTTTTTTCCTCCATAATGAATAACTACCAGACCATCTACTGAAAGAAGTACAGTGGTTTAACTGATACAATTGACCTGAGAATCCAAATGACCTGTTGTCTAAAATAATCCATTACTGAGAGTGTGAACCTTGTTTGTCCTAGAGGGTAAAAATTCAATTCTCCTTGCTATTTAAAAAAACAATCAGTTAAGGACAAGCACAATTAACATAGTTAATAGAGCATAATATGAGGAATGCAAATCAACGAAATGAACACAGAGTAATTTTATTATTTTTGTAGTTTTTGGGATGTCACTGTGTAAAAAAAAAAAAAAAAAAAAAAAAATATTTGGTGCAAATCTTTGTAAATGTATGTTTAGTAAAACATACGTTCTTATTTCCATGTCACCTCAAATACTGATTAGTAAACAGCACACTACTACTTACCTGTAAACATTTTGTCACCTGTTACTCAAAACCCCTACCCAGTAGTGTTGGTACATAAGTAGCATTAGCTAAATGCTGTAAGATCCATGTAAATCTGCTTATCTCTCATCATATAATTATCCTGGCAATTAGCATGGAAGCTTGTACTTTTGACGTCGTAGCGATTTTATGGAGGATTTTTCTTGTTTGAAGTCTATTTTAGAGATTCCAGTTAGCTAATTGCGCATAATGCGATTCCCCGTTTCAAAATGTCTTTTGTCGTACGCAGAATAATGTTTTGTGTAATTAAGAAATTCATTGTTCATTTTAAGATGCTTGTTAACGTCTGAGCTGTCAGCAGAACAATGCAGAAGGTCGAATTAGCATAATTTATATTTGTAACTTGCTAGCTAAATGGCTTTGTTTCGGTCGCGGAGGGAAACGTGTCCCCGGCAGTGCTAGGCGTATCGCCTTCCCCGCTCTTTTGGAGGCCACTTGTACAGCAGCCTGGAGTGCAGTGGTTACGTCACTGCGCCTGGGATCGTAAAAGTCACCTGATGCGATCTCGGGGGAAGATGTTCTGTTGGCCCTTCGGAGGAGGAAAAAAGGTTCATCTGATCACTCAAATTGCAGAAATGAAACCGATTTAAAGGAAAATTGCTGTATTCTCAGAAAATATTGATGTATAAATTGGTCTAACTGTAGGCTGTATGACTTTTTGCTACAGATAATCATGATATTAAGATGGGTACTTTTCCACAATAGGGCCACATCTGTGATTTTCCATGCAGTACGTAGTCAATATTTTTGTTTAAATTGCTGTTTGCTACCTAATGTGTTTTGTGACATTCTCCCTGAGTGTTGGACAGTTAACCAGGCATGTACCAGGAACCCTAACCCCGCATGCCGTCCCGCTAGAGATGAGCCCCCCCATCCAGGTATAGATGACCCCCCCCCCGCCACCCTGCTACTGATGATCCCCCACTATCCAGCTATAGATGAGCACTCCCCATCCTGCTACAGATGAGCACCCCCCATCCTGCTACAGATGACCCTCCCATCCCCAAGCTGAGGCGTGTTGTTTATCACCGCGCTCCTCGTCTCGTTGCTCCCTCCATCGATCCCAGTGAACATGGCATAAGCTCCATCAGCCAGACACCTCTAACACACCCCCTGGTGACGATGTAAGGTCTGTCGCTAATGAAAAGCCCCATATGGCCATGCTGCCCCCACCCGGGCCCCCCCAACCCGGGCAAACGTTTCGCGGGGAAATGCCCAGGCGTCTTACCCCGCGGTATGGATCTGATCTGGAGCTGGATCTGAGGTTCATCTGCCTCGCCGTCTAGCGAGAGGAATGTGACTGTGATGTCGCTGCCTCCGCCATCACCATTATGCTAAAGTGCCAAACATTTACCCTGTAGGTTATGGCTGTGTTCCTGCGCTGCATCCTAGTGGTGATGCAAGGTATTGCCATCTTAGTCTGTTTACAAATAAAGACCGAATAAAACAAATCCCATTAAAATACCTTGCAGGACCTGGTCTGTTGAGAAGCCCAACACTGTCTTCTGAGTCGATACTCATCGTTTTAATGAGAATTTGTTCATCCACTGTGTTTTCGGGGGTCTGAGGGCGGTTTAAGGATCGTATTGATTTGTATTAGTGAAGACGGGTGGCTTTTGATGAGAGCCGGCTGGGCGATAGCGTGCTGTCCCGCTGTGTAGGCCGGACGGCCGCCAGATGAGCCCCAACATTCACATCGGGAAGACGGCCGCTCAGATCGGTCAGGAAGAAATGAACCGATGACAGGCCGACGCGAAGCGAAGCCATCGATTCTTCCTGCTCAGGTTTTTCGTGCGTGTATTTTTCTTGGCGGTTCGTGAACCAGTACAGCGTGCAGGTCCTGCGGACATAACGGCAAATCCGAGAGGGCACTTCTCTAGGTAAATGCCGGGCCCGGGAAGCTCAGAACAAAACACAAGCAATGCAAGAATAAAGATGCTCCTTCAGGATGTTTTTGTCTGGAGCACTTTGGCAAGATGTCAGAGAGATGAAAATGGCTCCAAGCAAAGCAAAAGTTTACAAAAGTGAAAACGAAAGGACCACATCCATCTTCCATTACCAGTCCAGGATGGGATGAGCCTGGAGCAATCCCAGCATGCACTGGGTTCAAGGATGCGAGTACAACTTTTAATTAACGTACCATATGAAATGTGCAAACATTGATAAATCCATCTTCCAACTGCTGATTCTGTTCAAGGTTACAGGGACAAACAGTGACGAATTTTAAGAATCGGTTAAATGACAATTGACATTTTTGGGTGTCACATTAGCCTGATGAGTTAATCAGTAACGTTGTAATGCGGAGCTCTTTGTTTTCGTTTGCGACACACAGAGATGGTGACGAGCTGAAGAAATCCTTTTCCGAGCTCGCCGACAACAAGACGGAGAACACGAAGAGCATCAGCAGCGGCAATAACCCCTTCCTGAGCATTTCGCACGACCCCAATGCGGCCGTCTACAAAACCGGCTTCCTGGGCCGCAAGATCCACGCCGACATGGATGGCAAGAAGAGTGAGTCTCCTTTGCTCCCGCTGAGCTCCTCCAAGCTACTCCTTCTACTCAACAGTAAAAACATTCACCGTTTGAGAATAACACAGTGTCTGATTGCCAGTCGAACATATTGCTATTGGGTTAATAAATATATGATTAATGTTAATTTTTCCCATAGTGAGGAAATTAGATTCAAACGCACATTTAATCAAAACAACATCAGTAATCTTATGTTCCTGGGTAATGGATGATGTCACAGGCATTAAGTATCATATATTATTGCTCATTTAGCATAATAAATGTGAATGATTGATTATACACATCCCTCATAATGCCTAGTTATCGATCCTATCCAGCTGAAGAGTCTTTCTTTATTGTTTGTCATTAACAGGAACCACCATTAGCTTAATATACATTCGCCTGTTGTGTGGGTTTGTTACCGTGGGAATGCGGAGCAGCAGGCTGCCGGATGTGGCGTGCCGTGACGGGCACTAACATTTGCGACCCCGCGGCCCCGTGCCTCCATCTTCCTGTCAGCTTTCTTATTAAATCACCGCAGAGCCCCCGGGATGGGAGGGAAACACCATCACCCTCACAGGCGGGGTACAGCACAACCCAGAGAGGGGCAAATAACACAAGGCAGGCAGTTGCTCCCTTTTGCTGCCTGGGGTGTCACAGTTTGGGGCAACCATGGAGTGGGGAGGGTGGGGGGCAGTACATGAAAAAAATTAGGCTTTTTAATTGACCATATAGCATCCGCTAATATTTGTTTGTTTTTTTTCCTTAATTTTCTGTAATTGTTTTTCAGAATAGTCTATGTGTGTACTGCGTATTTAATTTAATTTGTATGCACCATGTTTACTTGTCTGTTTTGCACTAAATGCATACTCGCCTGTGCTCTGCTGTATGCGCAAGAATTTTCATAATGTAAATCTGTTATGAGAATGAGCTGCTTGCCTGGACGGCTAGTCAGAGGCCAAAAGAGGGTCACTTTATCTTATTCTAAGTTGTTACTATGGAGCCTGTCCCTAAACAATTAGCTAAATTGCTCCAGAAATGAAACAGTGCACTACTTGAAATAGTGTGGGCATGTTAACTTATTGTTTACCTTTCAGGAATGTGACTGCATCACCATTTTGAATGCCAAAATGTTAAGCATTAGTGTGCCTATTATGTCACAAAAAAATCCTTCATCCAACACATTTCAAAAAAGCAGTTGCGAGCAACAGATCACGAGCTTACTGTGTGTGTATGAAATTATTAGCAACGTGTGCTATTTCAGGTGTAATAAATCCTCTTTTTTTTAAGCAGATTGGACCTCATTGTTATGCTAGTACACTGAAATGGCGTTTCAGTCTTTCTCGAGTTTGTAGGCACTGGAGGTAGCAGGACCAACAAGGGGAAAGACGAACAGCACATACTTACTGTGGGTCGAGTTTTTTAAGCTTTAATAATCGGGAAGTGGAACGACCTGGAGTAGCAGGAAAACGATCTCGAAGTAACGTGAGCTCCTACGGAGAAAATTAAGCAGAGTTACTGACTAACAGGCGTGAATGGGGGTGGGGGGCGTGGGGGGGGAGGTTGGCTCTACAGGCATTTACCTCTATGGTGTGACGATTTCACTAAGTTAAGGAGGGAACCTGCTGACATGTTAGTACAGACCCCACGTGCGCCTGCTAAAAACCGCCAACTATTAAAGTCACTTCCTGCGGCAGCATCCTGAAGGTTTTTAAGCACAGTTTGAATCTGAGAGTAGATCAGAGTAATAACTGCCCTCTAGTTAAAATAGTGTTTATGGGCCTATTAATCTTGCATGGCCCACAAAATCAATTTGTGAAGTTTTTATGGAAGAAGCCTTGTTTCTGTGTGCACGTGGAGTGGATTTTTACTTAACTGATGTAATTTGCTGCCCATGGGTAGAATAGAAATAGAACGCTTTTATTGTCATTGTAGAAAGAATTCTGGTTTCTGCATATCCCATTTTTCTGTCCTAGGAGACTCTCGCATACAGGTGAGAGCGAAGCCTGGGGTCAGAGTCCAGGGTCAGCCATTTTCCCAGTATCCCCGGAGTAGATTTGAGGTTTAGGATCTTGCTTAACAGACCAACTGTGATTATAATTACTATCTCACCATGGGATTTGAACCGACAACCTTCTGGGCACAGACACAAAATCCAGACCCGCAGAGCCGCATTCCGCCCCAGGATCCTAAATGAGAGAACTCCATGTTTAAGACACTCTGCAAGGTCATTGTAATAAGACGGCAGCGATGCCAGCTCATGGCATTGCGAGTGGCAGGAAATAGAGGCGGAATGGCCAGGCAGATGGCGCCGACGCCACCCGTTCATTCCTTCGCAAAGCCCGATAGATCAGGTCCGTAGAAACGGTTTCTACAGCCACCGCTGTTACCGAGTTCATCTTCCACACGTTGCCATAGCAGCATGTCTCTGAGAATGGTATCGCCGGAATTTGTTAGCAAGGGAGAGCTGAAGTTCTGAAGGGCCCTTTAATATAGATTTCAAGTCCTCAATCCCATACTGAAGTGCTTATGTGACCCTCTCTAGGTAATGGGCCGGAGTCAGAAATCCTTAAACTGGCACTATGACGTCTCAACCTTCCCAAGGACATCCTGCCTTGGGTTCTTTGTTGAACATAAGCACCCTACTGGATATATGTGTCGGAAGGTGGTTGTGTTCATGTCAAGTCAAGTGAGGTTTTAATTGCCAATCCGCCGTAACCTTAACACAGACGCATTATTTTTGCATGACGTTAAACACTAGGTGGTTTCAGTTGTACCGAGAAGAAGGGAAGTTGCTGCTTTAAATGCTACCTCATATCCAGAGAGAGGGCATCCCCTGGAAAGCAATTATTTAGTCAGCGTTGTCATGTTACAATAATACATGAAAACAGGGTTGACGTATTTGATCCTGCAGATCAGTGGATATAGCTCAAGGCCCTTTCTCCCCTCATATGTGCTTGCTTTTTATGTTTTTTTATGACTGATGTACCGTTTTTCTTCTTTTTAGCACCAAGAGGGAAGAGAGGATGGAAAACATTTTATGCTGTTCTCAAAGGAATGATCCTTTACTTGCAGAAGGTAAGGAATCATGCGATGGTAAAATATTAAAGAGGAAAATGGGCTGCAGTTTGTCTGTTTATCTTGAATAAAAAGGCAACATCTAGCTCCTTCCAGATCCCTATAAATAACGTCTTTGATTGACCGATTGTCTGCTTAAGGCAACTTAGCCAGGTTTGTGGGGCATTTTTAGGGGGCTGTTGGTCCGTCTAAGTACGGTCTCCTATAGGCTGATCTGTCTGCAGTCATTCTAATAAAGGTTTTTACAGGTCTGTTAGACATGTAAAAAATGTTGCTCAATCAAACCCATTTAATGGAGGCTTTGCTCGGGTCCCCGGGGACGCGCACTCACGCCACGCCGCTTTGATGCACATGAATTTGCTGTCTCGTTGCCTCACACGTTATTCTGCTCAGCGGGTAATCTGCCGTCCTGCCATCGCAGCCGCGACGGGCCGTAAAATCACGATGTTAACTTGGGCTTGAAAGGCTAAGGCGACGCTGTACAAAGACCAATTAAAATAATTATCAGAGGCCTGTTACGCCTCGCTCGGAGAACCTCTAATTATCGGACGCTATCCAGAACCTCTGGTAGCTGCGCTTTCTGTTTCCAGCCTCTCTATCATGCACCCCCCACCCTCCTCTATCTCTAACTGTAGTCTCATCTTTTGAAAGCCTTTCTCTGGTTGACTTCACCCAGCGTGGAAGGATGCTTCACTGCCAGAGTATTTATTTTCTTGCCTCTGTACGCGCTGATCCCATTTTTCTGCCTAATTATGTTTTACTGTTATTGACTCGCGCCTGGTGCAGGACATGGGGTTGGCACTGTAGAAACCAGACAATGAAGAAGAGATAAATATTGCTGTTAGGTCCTGAGGTGGATTGGATGGATGGAGCTAAGAAGGTGCCGGCTACGCAGGCGGGGTTGCCAGCCGTTAAGATGCTAAACAGCCTCCTGTCGTGAACAGGCAGAGAAGTTGTCGCTGTTTTCCCCCATTCGCCAGTCCTGGATTCTGTATTTATACAGATTCCTCACAGTATGATCAACCTTGTAGGTACTTGGAGAAAGGAGATATTGTCGTCTAGGTGATGCTGAATGCAGAGCTGCGATGCTAAATGGCCAAGACGATGTAGAAAAGTAGTATTTAGATCATCCCTTTTGATACTGCAAACCACCTTCTAATGTAAATGGAGCATGGAATATATTGCCATAAAATCAGTAATGAATATATATACATATATAAAATTTGATATAGTAATACACTATATGAGCTCCCTCATCCTGGTCTCACTAGTTACCGACCTGCGTCCTCTTAACGTTTTTAATAAAATCATGGAAAGCCTGGTGTCTGACACAGCCATATTATCACCGGCTTTCACTCTGACAGTCTCTTGTTTGAAGTAGCGTGGTTAGCAAGATTTTCATAAATGCAATCAAGGTCACATGCTTTGCTGCCCCCCCTTCCGAACACGCATGGCAGATTTTATTCCCGTCGCTCTGACTTTATAGCGACAGGTGGCTGGAGCGTGCCGTGTGACAGGCGTCCCCGTGGCTGATTGCCAAGGGCTGGGACACGTGTACTCATCCTCCTCTGGACTGATTGTGTTTGCAGCAGTTTCCATAGAGCTGCCAGGTAATAATCAAACATGCTGGTATCTTAACTTGAGCGACGAGGGCTTTAGACTTTGGAGTAGCAATCGTAGCGAATTACACCCAGTGCTTCATCAGTGGAAGCAGGACGGAGGGAATTAATTCTAATTAAAGATGAACCTTATGTCACATGTGGAGGTGGTCGGACACTAAGATGCTACATATGCACTGCCTGGAGAATTCTGGGAAAAAATGCTCTTCACCGAACACCGTGACGCTGTATATGATGAATGATATTATTTATGGCACCCGTTATGTTTATTATTTTATTACTGATAGACTGTCATCTCAAGTTTTAGTTGAGTCATGCTCAGGTCACTTATGTGAGATATTTTCATAACCCTAACTCCAGTATTATTGAAGAATTTTCCTTGTTCTAAATAATACAAGCTTACCTGTATGTTTAATGGGCTCATTACATCACACACCGTGTGACGCGAATCATCTCTGTACATCAGACTTCTTAGAAGGATAAGGAATAAGGAATGTTCTTTAGGGATTTAAGGTCTTTTAGGGATTTTGTACATGCGAGTGCATATGTGCCCTCCCTCCCCCCCCATAACCGTAAAGTATCCATGGCAATCTCGCCATTTGGATGCTGAAATGACACGAGAGAGTCCTGGTTAATTAAATTTCTATACAGAAAAAAGCAGCAATCATTTAAGGCTGTAGGATATGATGATAAATGAGTGGCTGTCACAATGCATCTGGCAGATTCGCTCACACAGACACTTTTTGGGCAGCATCCTTTGCTGCATCGTTTACCAATTTCTGTACAGCTCCAGTTGGCTGTGAACAGGCAGGTCCATCACTGCTGACCCACAACAGCTGCTCAAACATCAACATTCATCCTATTTACCCATGCCTTCATATATAAAAAAAAAAAAAAAAAAAAGTAAAAAAAAATAAATTAATAAAGTATAAATCATAACAAGATATTTGATGCAAATAGCACTGTTAGGTGAGTTGGTACAAAAGTAGAACATTCAGTGTCCGTTTTTTAAGGTATTGTTTAAATGGTTTAAATCGTATTTCTGTTGCAGCACCTCCTTCCATTTCTTGTACATCAGCGTTTCTCAACCCACTCCTTGGGGACCTGCAGACGGTCCATGTTTTTGCTCCCTGAAACACTGCTCTTCATGAAGGTAAGGTCCAGTGAAGACCTGATACTCAAACTGTGATGTCGTCCATCACCCTCGTGTAGGACGAGTATAAGCCGGAGAAGGCCCTGTCCGAGGAGGACCTGAAGAACGCCATCAGTGTGCACCATGCCCTGGCCATGAAGGCCATGGACTATGAGAAGAAGCCCAATGTCTTCAAGCTGAAGACGGCCGACTGGAGGGTCTTCCTTTTCCAGGCGCAGTGAGTAGCTCTTGGGGAGGCCCTGGCAACACCGTCGCCGGAAGTGTGACCACGCAGGCGTGGCGGGGGAAATAAGGGACCATTCTCTGGATGAAATCTAATTTCATGCTCCGATTCAAGCACAATGAAAGCACATTTATCTCTGGCATTAGTCTGTCCGAAGTTCATTGTTTCTCAGGGCGGCCTGGATAAAGCAATAAGGCTCCTTATCCGTAGCCGAGGCCAGGGATGTCACGAGTCTAGTCTTTTCCCCAAACGTAAACCGGGACACTCTGGTGGAGTGGGGGGGGTGGGGGTGGTGTTGGGTCGTCCGAATGTCTAGCCTCTTCTGGTTTTAATCATATCATAGGCAATTTTTTATATTTCCACCTCATTTTGCATAGTTGTCGTTTTCATGTGATGTTTATTTTAGTTTATTTTAACACATTGTGGTTTGTGTTATCAATTAAATTGAATTTGGGGGCAGGGAGTTGGGGTGCAAGGAAAATATTAAGTTTTCTTATGACCATCTGGGCGTATTAAGCCCCAGCGTGTCTCCTTTACAAACGAACTGTCTTTCAGGAGCCCCGAGGAGATGGACTCCTGGATCAGGAAGATCAACTCTGTGGCAGCCGTCTTCTCTGCACCCTCCTTCCCGGCAGCCATTGGCTCCCAGAGGAAGTTCAGCCGCCCCCTGCTGCCTGCGACCACCACGCGCATGTCACAGGTGAGGCCAGGAACCAGCCTGCCTAATTATACATGCAAGTTTGGTTGTTTAAAAACGGTGTTTTTGGGTGTGTGTGTGTTTTTTATCTTCGTTTATTCTTGGCTAAGGTTAAGGTTGGCTGAGATTTTTAAATTGTTCACCAGCACATTCACAAACTGATGTACGTTTATACACAATGTTTTTTTTTTTTATCGGGCTTAAGCTGTTTTCTTCTAGTTGATCTAATTAGTGATGTTGAATTTCCATGTTTGTGATCAGTAATACAGAGCAATATAAAGAAAGACCTCTGGTACGTTTCATCTTTAAATGACTGTTCTTTACCTTATAAGTGACGTTTATTTACCATTAATGTCCGCAAAGTGCTTACGGAAAGATTATTGTTGGAAAAGCATTGGCGATTTCTTCCCCTTCCAGGAGGAGCAGCTGAAATCCCATGAGGCTAAACTGAAGCACGTCTCCACGGAGCTTGCCGAGCACAAATCCTACCCCCCAGATAAGAAGGTCAAAGCCAAGGAGGTTGATGAGTACCGACTCAAAGAGCACTACCTGGAGTTTGAGGTGAGCTCATCTCTCACGTGCTGGCGAGGCCATCTTCCTGCAGTTATCCGCGCTGTCACGCTCTTTACCGTATTCGTATTGCTAGCTCCATCCCTTAAGGCCGATATCTGACGTGCCTTCGGAGAGCTGCATTCATGGAAAAAAATTGTTTAATGCTGTCTTAGACATAACATGGAGAGGTTTGATGTTTGTTAGCTCAGAATATTACTACTCAGAATTACTCTGCTAGCTAGTGTCAAAATACAAAAATGATGTAACACTCACTGACTGTTACATCACTGAGTCTGGGAAGGTTTCTTGTTTAGCCACTCACTCATTCAGGGCTTGTTTCAAACATTTAAGGGCGATCAAGGGTGTTTTTCCACTCAGAATTTTATTTCAAATTGTAAAGGCACAGCAAAGACGCTTGGAAAGCACAGCTAAAAATGAACATGGCTTCATTCCGAGTCAGTCTAAACTGATCCAAAGTCATCCACCTTCGAAGGGTCTTTGACAGACCAGGGAGGAAAGAGTGCACAGAATAAAGAGGGGGAGGTTCCCTTCATGACAGAATAATGATTATATATTGTGTACATGCCAGTCCACCTTGTCCTTGGGTTCAAGGTTATGCAACTGTGTTTCAATGCAACAATATGTCCGGCGGAAAAATGGGGGCATCCTGGTTTGGTGTGTTATCAAAAGAAGAGAATCCATTATCAAGGAATCTTTTTGGGGAGCATTTATGATGGGCATCTCCCTTAGTAAAAATTAAGGTAACTATAAGTAGTGAGTATAAATTACTAAAGACATGGCCTTAAGTAAAGTGTTACCAGAATGGGTTTATAGACCCTTGTCAATACCATACTTTAACAGATTTGGGTCTAGCAGTGGACTGACTGACATTGTTAGGCATGATGTAGAAGCAGACCCAGTCTTGTTCACTGCTGGTTCACTTCTGCTGTTCCCTCCTGGGGAGGGGTTTTAGGTGTCGTTTAATGTTTGTCCAAATGACCGCACATGTGCCCAAATAGGATTAAAGGCCTGGGTTATTTTTTTGCCAGAACCATTACTATTTTTACATCAAGGGCTTTAGCACACGTTTAGCTGGCATGGGTTTCAAAAGGTGACTCTTGAGGTTAATCCGTCTGCCCGCCGCCGTTAGCGGCGTTTGTCGGAGGGAATTAATGCGCTCAGGACTGTAGTCTGTCTGTCCGTCAGTCATGCCTTTAAGTGGAACGGCATCATTAGCAGATGGTGAACGTGGCATCGGGCTCAACCAGGGCGTCTCCATGGGCAGCCAGCCCAGTCTGCCGCTCAGCTGCACAAAGACAAAACCGTGGCGACGGGCGTCTCCTCCTCATATTGCGTCCCTGAAAGGGGATTCGGGACACGGATCACGGGTGAAGTGCGTGAGGTTTCTGAGAGATGGAAACGGAAGACGATATGGCCAGACACTGATGGCGCGCCCATTAAGAGTCGACATGAGGAATCGTCACTGGACAGAACTTCTCCCCAACGTTCAGTCCTGCGGTTTTAATCACTGCCTTTTAGCACTGGAAACCTCTTGAATGTTGCTGACCTCTTTCCTTCTAATGTTGCCATTAAAATTATTTGAAGCTTATGGCTCCAACCTAGACGGTGGCAGCTTACTATCACTTAAACGGAATATGTATGTATCATATCAGAGTTTGTCGCCTAATGAGTCTCTGCTTTGAACGTGGAATTAAACATCTCAGGACTGTGGGAGGCAGGTTGTGATGCAGGTTAATGTTTTTCCAGCTGGAGTGAGAAAGTATTTCTGTATTTTTCGACAAAACAATGCCCATGAAAGAAACGGAAACAGGATTAGACTTTCAGAGACCACAAGATGTGTGAGACATTTTGGGCTGAGAATGGTGGATGTTTTATGTAACTGGAGAGAGATTCTCTCACCATGGGCAAACATCTTTCTAATAATGATGCCTGTTTGATCATGCAGCCTACAGTCATGCGTTTTGAGCTTTTTGCAAAAAACGGGCACCACCTCTCTGCCTGCATGACGATCTAGAGATTAAAGGAGGAGGAGGAGTTGATGTTGCTGCTGCTTTTGATGTTGTTATTGTTGCGATTTGCCCTTTATGGACCAGCATCCCAGCCATCCATGATGTTCCCTGTGAACTCTGGGATAGGATTCAGGATCATCACCGCCCTGCACTGCAAAAGGATAGAATGGCTCAATGACCATGTCTTGCATGTGAAGAAAGAAACCCAAATGGTGGATATAAAATAGGAAAGTTACTTAATAATAATTAGCAAACATGCACAAAGTTTTTGCATTATGTATGATATGCAGTGGAAGTTCAGTCTTTAGTTTAAGTAACAAAATTTTCTTAAACTTTGGTGGTTTTGAGAAGGAAGTCAATTATTGTTCATGCCATATTACCGCTGAGTGATTAACAACAGTCCTGTAATCGATTAATACCGTCTGGTTTCACTTCCTCTGTGTGCAGACTTATAATATATCTGCTGCAAAGTCTCATTTTCTAGAAAAGGTGCTCTTCTGCGATAAGCAGACTCTTTGTTGAAATGCTCCCGTGCCCATCAAAATCGGCATCCTCTTATGAAAGAATAGCAATACTTTGATCAGATTAGCACGAGATTTATCTCTCTACTTTAATCATTTCAGCACACAGCTCTGCAAGTACAGAGTAATCAACACGCTGGACCTTTTCAGTTTATTCTTTTAAACAGAACATTTCTGTTTCACCTGATTCATTGATTATTTTTTTTTCCCTAGTTTTTTTTTTTTGGTTTGTTTATACCTATCTTAAGCTGTTGTCCACTGAGCAATGTACAGGTGTCCTTGCTTGATTTTTTTTCATGTGCATTTATTCAGTTATCTTACTTACAGAAGTCAGACTCTGTGCCATTTTGCATATTTTGGCTGACACCCACACATTTTAAACTTGCTGATCGAGCGAAAGTAACACGCTTCGTACACGTCACTGTGTCTGCTGAGCATCCACTGCACATCCAAATGAGCAACGCTGTTTCCACGGCTACAGCTTCCCCCCGCCCCCCCGTCCAGTGGAAAGCTACCAGCCCGGTTCTGGCTGCCACAGCGTGCCGTACAGATCATACCGCCCCATCTGTGAATGAGACTGATAAAATAATTCCCATTCTTCGTCAACGCATTGTTCATTCATTCATTTTTATGAGAAACAAAAACATGACATTTCAATCAGGGCTCAGAAATAGTTTCATTATCATTCAGTCGAGGAAACAGCCATTGATTAATAATGTATTAGGATTTTACAGCCATTAAAGTGTTTACAGCAGACGTTTACTTAAGGACAGGCACGGAACAGACGGCAGCTTTAGTGCAGCCAGGCGTTCATTGACAGAAATTTCAAACGGTAACGTTGTCGTCTCTCCTCAAAAGGAGAACCGGTACAACATGTACGTGAAGCTCCTGAAGGAGGGGGTGAAGGACCTGCTGTCTGGGAAGGAGGCCGAAGCCGGGCTGAAGAAGTCGCAGTCGAGCCCGTCGCTGAACCAGGAGTCGCAGCCGGCTGTGGCCAAGGTGAAGCGGAATACCTCAGAGAGGAAGGACTACCGGCCCGAGGCCCCCAAGGTCACATAGGAAGGACCTGCCGGCTGGAGACGGCCGCCCAGGCGCCGCCTGTGAATATACCCTGTGTAATTTATTTATCGGCCCACTGTTGTAACGAAGACAGTTGTGTAAAATGTAAATGATAACCGTCCCTCCCTAGACTGACTGGTGCTTGTGTAGCATTTTGTATGGAACACCATCCGTACGTATGTGGTCTTTTTATTTGAAGATTGTTGAGTTTGCTGTCAGTGCTCCAGTAAGAGGCGTGACATTTTTTTATTTAAAATTTTTTTGTGAGGCATTTGTTCTCTGTTTCGCTGTATTGTCCGGTCAGATTTGCAGCTGTTTTTTCTGCCATTGAGTCAAGAGGAAGATTATCTCCAATTTAGGGGAAGATTCTTGACCAACCTCTATATATAAATATAAAAAGCAGATCACAAATTTAACCTGATATTTTAATATGTAGTTTTAAGTGTGATGGTTCCATTAAAACGGTCTCATGACTTAATTGTAAAATGTAAAGACACATAGGCCTCCAGCAGCAACAGACGCTCCCTGTTGGTTTTCATTTTCCTTTTCCCCAACTTTCCTTAGGAACTCAAACACTTAATGTGTATAGTGATTTACGTCACGATGTAAATATTGAGGTGTGATGCATCACTCAGTGGAGAGTTTTGTGTTTGGGGATGAAGTCCTTTGCATCTTGCATAAAACGCATTAAAAAAAAGTAAATCGAGAGCCTCCTGTAAACATTCATTAAATTGTACAATTGCATGTTAAAGTAGTTGAGCACCATACTGAGACTAAATATAATTTTGTATTATCAATAAGGGATATTTTCATATCTGTCAGTCAGTATAGTGTTGATATCAGTTACACCTACAGTACGCTCCCTTTGATGTCTTCAGACTGCAGTATGTCATTGATGTACACTTAGGAAACCATAGTCTCTCTAGCTGAGACCTTTATTTTTTATCCATTTACAGCAAAGGATATATTTATGCTTTTTAAGTAGTGTAAATGCCAATGCTCCTTTTTTGTCTTTTATAACCTTCTTATGTATTTCGAGTTTAAATTCAAATTTGATAACTGTATTGTTGTAAAGATCTAATTGGTGTTTATAGTGCACTTTACAAATGAGTTCTTTTGAATTTTTCAAAGAGCTTAATAAGGAGTAGGAAGATAAATTTCTTTACTGACGTCACAGGTTTTTCAGGCAGAAATGAACTTACTTTTATTGAAGGTACTGAGCTGAATGTACTTTTCGATCAGCTCAACTCGAAATGTCTTTGTTTTCAGTGGTTCAATAGTTTTGCTGTTGTAGTTTGTTTATTGACAAAGTTTCCTTTGAGGAAACTATTCACAGTGCTGTAACATTTAAAGTTGCAATTATTGCCTTTTTCCGATGCTGTTATTGAATTATAATGTCGCTCGGCGATGCTCCTGGTACAGGAAAATTATGTGCGCTTTGGGACAATATTCTCCCATTGAACTGTTCCAGAATATTTTCCTTTTTAATTTCTTATTTTTCTTCATTTCAGACATTTTGAACAAAGAACGTATGTTTACACATATTTTGTCACATTTTATCAGATTTTCAATACACCGGTCAACATGCAAACATTATTTTCACTTCTGTCTGTAATTTATTTCCAAGGTGTTTTTTTCCCCCCTCTTGCTTGCTTCAGTATAGTATTCTTCGTGTCTCAAATTTATTGGCAGTATGACTTATGGAGTATTATTACTTATGGTCAAGTAATGATGATGCTTTGATTTGATTTGCAGTTCAACCTTAAGGGTACAATGTTTAAAGGTTCGACGCCATTGGAACGAATGTCGTAAATCCAGACGCCCCAGTCTGTGAATCGAAGATTTTATTCGAATTATTACAATTTGGGTGTCTCACATGAGGCCTGCTCCACAAGTCCTTGTTTTATGTTATGGAAGGTGTATACAAGTGCTCAGTTTTACACCTTTGACACATGCCTCAAACGATCAGAGGTCTCAATCATCTTATTTGTTGTTGCTCTTTAAGCACACTAATGCAAAATGAGCCCCTCATGAATGAGCCAGTTTGTAAATTATGATATTACAATAGTGTTGCATTGGTACATTTGACACATTGATGTATTATGTGTTGTTGATTGTACAGGTACATTTCAGCAAGCTGTTTCTTTTCTTTGATGTATAAAGGATTTATGTGGATGAATTGCTTGTTTGTGGCACATTTCTTTAATATAAATACAATGTAGCTTGTTGATAGAGTGAATCCGGTCTTTATTAGTCATTAGGTTACATTATTTAAAAATTGAAATGTAATTTTGATGGTAACATCCTCTCTCTCACTTCTGTTATCCACAGTCAAGTTTTTTTTTTAATGCGCAGCCATAAGGAAGCAATTAATTTTTCAAGCAGTTTTGCAGTTTTTCAGATCTCTGAAGCATTTTGTCTCATTTTGCAAAAAAAGTCAGTATATTTTAATGCTGTTCTTCAAAAGTATTCTTTATACGGGTTACAATTTGTGATCAGCAACTTTGAGGGATGTTTCCATTCAAATATGTCTCTCAAAAACAGAAGAGATGGTGCAAGCTTAATTGCTGTTAATCACAAAGAAACACCAATCTCATATCTTATTTCCATGGGACAGACGACAGGGAGCAACTGAAGCTACAGGTGCTCTGGAATTTAAATGTTCTGCGATGGACTGTAATGTACCTTAGCATCTGAACGTAAGCATCAAAGTTTCTCTCAATGCTGTGATCCTGTACAATCCTTTAACTGTGTAAATGTTGTTAACTATAACTGTCGCCCTGTGTTTCAAGAGGCAGAGGATCGCATTGTTGGTCGCTCAAGTGATTTAACCTGCTCATAGCGTGTCTTAAGCTCTCACGCCGGTCGGCAATACGTCGTTGGTGGTATACAAGCTGTAGATGGATTCAACAAATAAAATACTGTATTTAATTGAATGATTCTTTTCTTTATTTCTAACGTCAAAGGCTTGGGATTCATGTTGGTTTGATTTTCATAATCAAAATGGGGCTACATTGACATGGATCGGACACAATGTCCAACACATATCCAGCCATCCACATGATGCAACAGAAAACAGGATTCATTAGTCCATGTGACTTCCTTCTATTGCTCCAAGGTCCAGTTGCGTGCCCATTGTCGGCACTTTCAACAGTGGACAGCAGTCAATGTGGTCACTCTGACCTGAGTAGCAGCATACACAGCAGGGCTCGATTCCACCATCTTGACACATTGCTCCTGTGATCATCATCAATATTATCTGCAATTTGTGCCACAGTTGCTTTTCTGTTGGGTTGATGTAGTCCGGGCTACCCAACAACCTATTGCCAGCTCGCGTTGGTTCTTATGTCCAGTAAATTGTTCGGTTGCATGAATGTGTAGAAAAGAAAGTTCTTTAAAATAAAAATGCCTAAATCACAAAATATACTTTGGCGTGCGACATGCACTGCCATTAACTGTAAGTGGCAGAAAAAGTCATAAATCTTTGAAGTCCGTTCTGGTTTAAGTCCTTCCTGACAGGTATCCATGGTGACAGATGAAACAGAGTCCAGTGTCATGTGCACATCTCTGTGCATAAATACCTCACTGCAATATCATCGCATAGTAATAGATTTTCACTTTCAGACTGTTCTTGAAGATGAGGAGTAGAAAGTCTGCTTTTCTGTCCAGGTATTTAACTCAAACTAAAAACTAAAAGGGACATGTTAAACACTCAGGCTAATGCATTTTAATTGTCTATTGTCTATTTGAGCTGGGAGGGAGCAAAAATGTGGACTGCTGGGGGCCCTCAAGGAATGGATTGGGAAACACCAGTTTATTATATACTAATCAAATAAGGGCAGGTTGATGGGGGTTATACGATACGTGGTGGCCACAAGATTTCAGGTTTAGGCTCATTTAAATAATTTAGTTGTGTATCTGAAATCTCAATTTTCTCATCAGACGCGCATTATAAACACTGACAGAAGTGGTGATGTATTTGCAAATCCTAAATATATACATCTCTGAGCTGCAGGGTACTCAAAACGTCCGCCTGTGTTTGAATGAAAGCTTTACTGCCAGTAACGCATTCAAATGTCAAACATAATGTTCTCCGCTAATTGCCGCGACGTCATTTTGTGGCTCTGATTTTGCTTGGATTGAAAAGAACCCTTATGGTAGCCTCCATTTTGGCACATAATATATAATACCTCAAGCGGAACTACAATGTGAAGAATGTATGTCAAAGCCACTGGCCAACTGGTCCAACCGAAGACATGTGGAAGGGATGACTTACAGATGGAGGAGGTGAGTGGTGAGGCAGCAGGCCCAGCTAGTGAATTACTCTGCCGATTGACGGTCATTCTATCAGTGAGGGAACAACAGATGTGTGCTGTAAGGGGCTCCATGCTGGAGACCTAAACAAACAGCCAACACTGAATTTGCTCAGAACATCATTTGTTACACAGGTACACCTCCTCTGGTCTAAAATTATGCATTCTCTCTGTTTCGTATAATCACATCTTTGTATTCACCGTAATTTATGTATAAAACCCACCCAAAATTTTTTACTGCATGTACTTTCAGCTACAGCATATTCTCCTATAACTCCATAGTAGCATTCCTGAAATTAGCGCTATAAAAACAACAGAGATTATGGGAAAAATGGTTAAATC
>JAODLD010000124.1:1366216-1381661 GCA_026781065.1 Mormyrops boulengeri
TGAGTACTATTTGACGGTGACTCTTTAGGCTCAGCTGGTTGGTTGAAACAAAATCCTGTTCTGGATTTTTACTTTCTGGACCTGAAATTGCCACCTCTGACTGCACCCGTTAATGAGGCCCCTCCTGAGGTCCGCGCGTTATTCATACCAGACGGACTAAGTTAAAAAAAAAAATGGCACAGAAAATGTCCCAGAATTATAAAGTCAGAGGACGCGGCCAGCCTCACTATCATTCCTTCAGCGACACGTCTCGGTAGCTTTGTCTTAATTTTCATGACGACGCATTACACAAGTAATACACCTGGCACATTACCATACTGGGGGGGAGGTTGGAATGGACGCAGTTCCACCACAGGAATCCGTACCCCAGCCATCAGATAGGTTATAACATTGCTCCCTATGTCACTCTAAAAGTAAAGACTGGCCCGTACGGGGATCGAACCCGCGACCTTGGCGTTATTAGCACCACGCTCTAACCAACTGAGCTAACCGGCCGGCGGCGTTCATATGCGAATCTTTCCACAAATGTGTTTCAAAAGTTACTTCCTTTCATCATCACAGTACCCTTTAGCAGTTGCTATTGCTGTATAGACAACCAGGGGATATTCCGCAAAACAGGATTTTTCATTAGCCAGATTAATTAAGCCAAATATAAGGATCGTCCAATAGGAATATCACTTAACCTCTCTATTTAACAGTTTTCAAGTTTGGCTTAAGATATCCAGCTAACTGGGGAATTCTACTTTGTGGAATACCCCCAGGGTCTGTCTGAAATATATAAGCACTGTATGGTTTTGTTTTTGCGCCGCCCAAATGGGTGTTCACCGTGCTTTGCATGTATTTGATATCCTCTTCTCACTTTTCCATTACTATTTGTGGTTTAAAACAATTTAAAACTTACATTCACTTGGATAAACCCATGCACTCATACGCTCCCGCAAGTAATTTGTTTCGACAAGTTCCACTCTAAGCGAAAACTACAGGACAGCATCTCTTTATAGCAGCGCCACTGCATTTCATGTTAGTGAGATATATCAATGTCAACTTCGCCACAACATAGCAAGCTAACAATACATGACAATATAAAATATTTATGGCATGTTACCCCGTTGCGGATATGTATCATATGCATTACAATGGTTTTCTGTCTATATATAATACATTCATGATATTTTTTTCATTATACATTTTTTATTTTAACTTGGGCATTCCCTCCGAAACGATAGGGGGTGCTATTCCGCGGAATGACCATTACGCACAACGTAAAGTTAGAGCTGTCTGAGAATAATAGGATTTTTATATAAATACTGCATAGTAATCGAGTCTTATCACTTATGACTTATTATTTTGATGTCAGAGTATTAAGCGGTCGTGGTTGAACACGTTTGACTTGGATACCCTGTGTACGTCTGTCGCTATGGACGCAGCGTGCGGAATGACGTGATTTGTTTTGGTTCCTCACTGGGTTGTACGGACTTATTTCCTTAGGGTACACTTATAAAGCTATTGGTGATACTGGTGTCTGTTGCGTTTTATCCCCTTGCAGCTGATGTTCATCTATGTCGCATTCAGAGACGGCGCTCGATTCTGTGAAGGACCAGGACGGTTCTCTAGAAGTTTATGTGTACATGGGAAGATGGGGTGGGACAGCGCAATGATGATTACTTTACTAACGGATCGCTGTCGTTATATTCATCAAGTCTGTTTTTCCAATGATCAGAGGTAACTTCCAGTGATTTATTTCCGCAAATCTGCGGAACTTCTGATCCAGAAATGGCGAGATTTTACTCGAAGAAACTTTTTGTGTTGTGTGTCTGCCTCTCAGCGTCATTTTTTCTTATCATCACTCTACAGGTACAGTAAATGAACACGTGGTTTCCGTTAAAGATGATGTTCGAGAGCATTTAAATGCTGTTAACTGGTTTACAGTATGTACTTCTCGAAGAAAAAAAAAATCGTTTTTTTTCAGTCTAGTCATACTTAAGCCCAATTCACCAATTCACTTCAAGTAAGCTTTACGGGTCTTTCCATTTTAATCAAATTTCCAAAAAAGTTTTTCCATCACCATTTTTGATTTTGAGGAAATTGTGAATTACACATATATAGTGCTCAGAAATGTTTTTGAAGTAATACCAAAGAAAAAGTATTCTTTTTGAGCTTTCCTACAAACTATAGCTGAGCCACACATCCATCCATTTTCTGTAACCGCTAATCCGACCCGGGGGTCTGGGGCCTCTCTCAGAAGCTACCAGCCCAAGGCAAGGAATAACTCAAGATGGGTGCCAACCCATCACAGGGCACATTGGTTACAGCTGAACCAAGTAGCTGTGACAGTAAAGTCACAGCAGACTCCCTGAATTATTATTTATTTGGTCCCTGGGACATAAAAAAGGTCCTATATCTTAAAGCAAAAAATTCTAAAAAAACATTTCTGAGTTGTGGAAGGTCTGCATAATTCACAAGCCAAATTTCATCAAGATCAAATATGGTGACGCAAACGCCATTTGCTGAATTAAGATGGAATGACTGATACATTATACTGATACAGATACATAAATAATCACATTTTGAAATGTGCTAAAAGTTTTTGCATTTCAGCCTCTTCATGGCAGATTCGTATTCTAAATGAATGAATATTCGTTAGTGTACAGATTCTGTGAAATATCTTCTGCTAATCATTATTTCTTGTTTCCAGGCAGGCAGTGCAATATTTAACCTTCATGTTCCTTTAAAGTTCCTTGATATGCCTGGCTTGTCTGACTAATCTGAGGGTGCGCACCCAGTCTCTTCTTCTCCTCTCCTGGTATTTCTTATTTTCCAAACTATCCCTTTAACCACAGATCCATCCATTTCAATATAATACATTCTTCAGTCACCTTTTCTCATGCCACAGTATGAGTTCCTTTAATTAGCGTTTCAGTGTTCATTTCTGCATGCATATAAATACATTTACCCAGTACTGTTTAAGAGCAAGTCCCAGTCTTTGCTCACATTTTCTTGAATTCTCTTCATAGCCATAAACGTTTGGCACAGAGTAGTTGTACTTTGCACCCTTTCCTGAAGTGGTTCTGGACTTCCCTGCTGCTCAGGTCCTCATGGAGTTGGGTCATTTTGAGAGGAATCAGGAAGATCATAGTTACAGGCTGAAGCAGAACATGCAACCTGCCAATCCCTGGACACCAATGGGAAGACCGGGTGATCCTAGCAGCCAGTACCCGGTCATTGTGTGGTGGTCCCCTCTGACGGGAGAGACAGGGCGGCTGGGAGAGTGTGGGGAACACAGGTGCTTCTTCACCATCAACAAGACTTACCATGGGCACCCTTCACTGCAGGCGTTCCTCTTTTATGGTGAGTGGAGTTGCTGTGTAGTTCATCAGAACCAAGAAGAAGTGGCACTGTTCATCATTACTCTGTGCCTCTTTCGGTGTATTTAAGGCTCTTATAAGTGTAACATGTTATGAGAGCAAATGTGTAGCAAAGTATTAATCAGAGAAACATAGTAGGCTATAGTACTATTTATAGTTAACTTTGTTCATAGTTAAGATTGTTTACAGTTTACATAAAAAAAAAAGAAATCCTAACTCCTGCCCCCCCAAACATTATGGATCACAAATCCATGCCAGAACACAGTTCTACCAACATATGCTCCTCCTCCCTTGCTACCTGGGCATCTGGCATGTTATGTATCATATAATATGTATTATATGTGCAATATGTATGCAATCTGGGTTAAGTGTGCACCCTGGACACAATACTAGTTATTTAAATACGAGCAAACGATCAAAACATTATAAAAATACTACAACTAACTGGGAATGTTAATCAGTATATGTCTTTGTTTATGTATGCGTGTGTGTGTGTGTGGGTTTGCGTATAAATTATGTGACAGCTACTTGGTCACATCATTCTTTGCTTGCCCTAGGTTGACGATGTGCGGCAACCTGGAAAGGTAATCAGCCATTATGTTAGTCTTCCCAGGTTGATGTCGCGTAAGGCGGCTGTTGCGGTCTGTCACAGAGTTAATCCACATAAAAACCCTGTGGTCTGTCTCAAGGTCAAACTTCCTTCCCAAAAGATAACAATGCAAACTCTCCAGGGCCCACTTAATCGCCAAACCCTCGGATTGGTTATTCCCCCAAGGGTCTCCCTCAGTCATGACAGCCCCCAGGCCCACTGCAGTGGCATTCTCTTGTACCAGTTTCCTATTGAAATCTGGGCTCTGCAAGATTGGAGGACAGCAAAGACAGCCCTTTAGGGCCTTGAAAGTGGTTTTGCAGTCCTCCAACCAGGTAACTGGGATTCTTTGGTCCTTTTTGGTTAGCGCTGTAAGTGGAGCAATCATTGTAGCAAACTGTGGAACAAGTCGGTGGTACCAAATGGCTAGCCCAGCAACCTTTATACTTCCTTTTTGGTGTGAGGTCGAGGACTATTCAAGATTGTCTCGACCTTCTCAGTCTTTGGCCTCACCTCTCTTCCCCCCAATATCCCAGATAACATATCCCTTGCTTAGCCTACTCAGATTTGCCAATATTTAGAGTCAAGTCGGCTCCCTGAAGCTTCATCAAAACTGGTCTTAATTGCTGAACATGTTCCTCCCAGGTCCTGCTGAAAATGATCGCGTGATCTAGGTAGGCAGCACTGAACTCATCACATACCTGGAGGACTTTATTCGTAAGACGGTAAAAGCTTGCTGGCACACCATCTAACCCAAATGGCATAGCTGTAAATTGGAAGTGCCCTACTGGTGTTCTGAATGCTTTGTGTGGCCTACTAGATCTTGCATGTGGCACCTGCCCGTGTCCTTTGCCCAGGTTCAGGGTGGTTCTGTAGGCTGCTTTTTCAAGAGATCGTTGATCCTTTGCATAGGATATGCATCAAACACGGAGATGACGTTACGCTTCCAGAAACCATTGTATATTCTAAGAGATCCATCTTTTTTTATTACCTGTACAACTGGACTGCACTATTCAGTGTTAGAAGGCTCAGTCACCCCTAGCTTTAGCATGGCTTCTACTTCTTCCTGCAGTTTCCCCACCAGCTGTTGTGGAACCATTTAAAGCTGCTCTCAGACTAGTTGGTCACCCTTTAACTGTATGGTTTCTTAAACTACAGCTGTCTTACCTGGGGTAACAGTAAATAGCAAACTCACGTCCTGAAAAAGCTGATTCCCTGGCCTGCGTGGAAGTATGATGTTCCAAAGGTGGAGTGAAAGGCTTGGTCCGCTCCCTGTCAGCAATGTCACACTTTTCTTTCACTTCTACCTTCTGCACTAGGGTAGTTGACTCAGCTTTGTCTTCTTTCGTTCTGGATGGTGTATTTCATATGTGACAGGTCCCACCTTCTTTCTGACTATTTATGGCCCTTGCCACTTGGTTAGCAATTTATGGATGGAGGATGGGAACCACAGAAGTACCTTTTGGCCTGGCTGAAGATCTCTGTCTCGGTCCGGCTGGTCATGCCAGGTTTTTTGTTTCTACCACGCTGCCTGCAGGTTGTCCACTGCCTCAGTCTGATATATTGACAAATGATCTCTCATCGCCAGTGTATACTGGACTACTCCTCTATCATTGGCTGCTCTTCCCAGTCTAAAGGTCCCTCGACAATGCAGGCATAGAGGAGCTCAAAGGGTGAAAAACTAGTTGAAGGCTGAGGAGCATCCCTATAAGCAAACAGAAGGATAGGCAGCCAGTAATCCCAGTCCTTTCCAGTGTCATTCACAAATTCCTGAAGCATCTTCTTCAAAGTTTGGTTGATCCTTTCGACCAATCCATCTGTTTGGTATGATGAGGTCTTAATCGCTGCAATTCCTAGCTGTTTGTAGAAAAGCTGCATCAATTTGGATGTAAAATTAGTCCCCTGGTCTGTCAGGATCTCATCAGTCATCCCTTCCCTGGAAAATTACTCGAATCAAAGCATGAAGAACGGCAGGTGCACAGTGGGAAGGCTTCAGGGGGCCGAGTTGCATAGTCACACACAACTAATACATACTAGTGACCACAGCTATTTCTCAAGGGGACCCACAATGTCCATGGCAATCTGACGAAAAGGAGCAGAGATGATGGGGAGGGCTTGCGAAAGTGCTCGTTCTGATTTGTGAATGTTGCAGGTTTTCTGGCACGTATTGCATGTGGTACAGTGTGTCTGGGAGTCTGTATACGTGGGAGACCAATAGAATTGAGAACTGATATGGAGGTATGTTTTGTGATGACCTAGGTGTCCTGCCAGTGGGAGTATGTGCCAATTCATGAGTGGCCTACAGGTAGCAGGTAGCAGGAACTCCTAGGCATGATGCAGTGTCAGTACAGCATTCAACACATCATCAGTAGCAATCAAATATTCTTTTCCCAAACTGTTCACAAGTACAGTGTCAACAGCTTTAGCAAACAATGGTTTCAAAGCTTCATCGTGTCTCTGCAACTAGCAGGCAATTCCCACTTTTAATCTGACAGCATGTTTTCAGCGTTATTTACTGTAACATGCAGTCGTTT
Source organism: Mormyrops boulengeri (assembly GCA_026781065.1). NCBI lineage: Eukaryota > Metazoa > Chordata > Actinopteri > Osteoglossiformes > Mormyridae > Mormyrops > Mormyrops boulengeri. The sequence continues at coordinate 1,372,705 of JAODLD010000124.1, forward strand.
CTCAAAGCAACACTGTTTCCACTTTTGGCCCTTTCTCCCCAAACAGAATATCATCCAAGCCTGCTCAGGTCATTACAGGACAAGAACCAGTATCAACATCATCGACATTATTAGCTGTCACATGACACACATTTGCTGGTGATAATTCTGCCCCCTGCCACAACAATTCCAGCATCACAAGAAAATCTCCGCCCAAAATAAGATCTACAGGCAAATGTCCAGCAACCCCAATGGATATGTGTCTTTTTCACCATGCATGCGTAAAATTTCACTTTGCTTGCTATAGTCAGTGGTGCCTGCTGGCACAAGCTCCCGTTTAACTAATGACAGAAAGCTGCCAGTGTCCAACAGTGCAGCAACATTCTGACCATTATTCATTACAGTTTTGTAGTTCTTTTGACACGGTTCAGCCTTTGGTTCATTCTCTCCCCAGGGAGCATAGCATGTACCACTTATTTTAGTTTAAATGCTGGACACCGAAGCCTTATGGCCTAATTGCTGACAATAGAAATGAATCAGATCCTTACCTGATCCCTGTTGATTTGGAGTAAAACCTTGTGGCCCATTTGTGATCTTCTTACCTGATCTCCATGGTGATGGGTGAGGAACCTGATGCTGGGTTACATTGGAGGAACAGCCTGCTGACCCTCTCTGGCCATGCAGATACTGTAGTGCTAGCTTGGCAGCAGATGGTCCGTGTTCGGCCTCATGTTCCTTTACCCATGTCCTCACCTCCACTGGAAGCACCACAAGCAGCTGCTCCAAAATGAAGTTTTCACCAATCGGCCCCTTAGCATACTGCTTAGGACGTAACCAGCGACGGTAGAAGCTTTTTAAATGATAAGTCTGTGTTGGGGTTTCTCCCTGTGGAACCAACAAGGCCCTGAACGATTCTGGGAAGATATCAAACTTGGCTAGTAATGCATGTTTTAGGTCAGTGTAACAATGGGTTTTCTCCTCATCCAACTCAGTCGACAGGCCCATTCTGATGTTGGCCATTCCCATGTTTTAGCGATGCATGCAAAACGTAAGAAGTAATTTTTGGGGGGGGGACGGGGGGATCACCGAAATGCTGAAACCCATGTCTGGGAGGCTGGTCTAACAGTTCTAACGCTGGGTCTGACTCTAAATTCATGAATGGTGATGGTGAAATCTGTTAGCCGCTGATAGAAACCGATTGGCCGAACTGGGGGAGGCTGCACCAATGAGGAGACAGGCACGAGAGGTGCCCTCAAATCACGGAGTTCTGCCAAAAACCCTTCCTCATTGCTCTGCTGCCCTATTACAAAGTCTTTCATTAGTGCCATGAAGTCGCTCTCTGGTGTAACCGTTGCCCTCACCCTATTGCTGTCCTCTGACTTTGTGGCTCGCAGTAGCACCTGCTTTTTCCCCTCTGTTTTTTCTCAAAAAATGCTGAGAAAAGACGTCGTCACACGGCTGATCTCTCACACCCCCTCCATACTACCGTCACGTATATTGTAATATGTTTGAGATCTGGGTATTTGTCAAGTGTGCACCCTTAACACAATTCTTGTTACTTAAATATGAGCAAATGATCAAAGCTTTTTTAAGCATATTACAACTAACGGAATGTTAATCAGTATATGTCTGTTTATGTATGTGTGTGGGTTTGCATATAACTTATGTGATGGCGACTTGGTCACAAGGTCTTTGGTGTATCTTGATAACTGCAGTTTACCTTTGAAACGTTACCCCTAATTGTCCCAGGTCACATTGCACAGTTAACCACTAGAGGGAGCCTGAGGCATGTCTGAGTTATTACTGCGTGTTGGGCTGCTGCAGTGCAGTGTCTGAGTTTCATGATACAGTTGATCCAAATGAAATATAAGAAGCTGTTTTTCGCATGAGTGATTCACTGGTTACAGTATTGGCATAAATATTGAAACATATTTTTATAAATATTAAAAAATATATTTTAAAAGATATTGCAAAATCTTCTGATATTTTAAATATTTCAGCCTATGAAAATGGGCCACTGAAGTAATTGGGCGACATCCACTTCATCCACCTACTTATAAATGATCTGTAATGGCAATCCAGAAATATAAGTAGTCTCTACACCTCTTTCATTTTGATCTAATTTGCTAATCAAAAAATATGTAATTATTTCAATAATTTCTATACCATGACCATGTAATTATGTAACATTTCAAGTATTGTGGTATTGAGAATTAACACTTATTAACAACTGAAGTGCTTTGATGTAGTGGTTTGTGATGAGGGAAGTCTATTTATTTTGTAGCCTTTAATATGAAATAAATTGAATTAAATGAATTTTTTTTCACTATATTGGTTGGTGTTGGAAATTTTTAATTATAGGTTTAAAGTGTCTCAGTTATGAACAACAGTGCTTGGAAATAAAAAGTTGACCCGGACAGCCGGCCGTCTCTGGTTGCCTGTGAATCAGGTGCATTTGCTGATTAAATGTGCCCATCCTATTCAGAGCAGGAATGTGGGAGTGCACTCTGCCGTAATGGGCCGACACCCCCTGTGTGAGGCGGAGGACAGCGCCCCCGGGTTAATTGAAATGATATGTTCACAGTAAATCGATTTAGTTTTTTTTTCCCCCCTTAGGTAGGAGGGGGACAGGTTTATTTATTTATTTAGTTAGCTATCATTGCTGGCGTCGTGCTTGTGCGCTGAGATGGAATGTCAAACAACATAGCGGCACATCTTGTCGCTTCCAGGTTCATTACAGTGCGACGAGAGTCATCAACACAGAGCCTCGAGAAACAAGAACGAATATAAATCGTTTCTTTGTTCCTGTCAGGTTGTTTTCTTTCGTAAGGTTTTATGAACGTGGGAGGGGGGTTAGTGTTGAGATTTGTGGACAATAATGATGTTCCGCGTAACTTAAATCACCGTGGTAGCATCCAACTGGCATAGCTGACTCTGCAGAATGCTCATGGAAAATCCATAAACGGGGATCGGAAATGCATCCTGCAGATCACCAGTGTGTCTATTTTAACTAAAATTCTCTAAAATATGTTTCTCCTTTGGCGGGGGAAGTCACCCATGCGGTTGGGTGACTGATGTATCTGATGTAATCTGAAATTCATAGTACACCCATCTTCCCCTTCCTGTGCCAGTATATGTTTTTATTTGGCACTTATAATTTTATAAAAGTGCCAAAAAACGGTTGCATCTGTTGGGTTCCATCTCTAGTAGTATCTGCTCTTCTCTAAGAGCTAGAATATAAATTTTTTTGTGTAGGTTAACACAAAAAAATTTGCAGTACGTTAAATTCATCATTGACTCCTTGTGTCTCTTCTCTTTATCATATGAAATAAGGCACGGACTTTAATGTAGACAGCCTTCCCCTTCCCAGAGGATTTCACCACCACTGGGCTTTATTCCACGAGGAGTCACCGAAGAACAACTACAAGCTCTTCCACGAGCCCGTCGTCACCCTGTTCAACCACACAGCCACCTTCAGCCGCTTCTCCCACTTGCCGCTGACTACTCAGTATCTGGAGAGCCTGGAGGCTCTCACCTCCCACACCCACCTCGTCCCCTTGTCCCGGAAGAATCTTCTGCGTACTTCGCTAGCCCCCGTAGTGTATGTACAGTCGGACTGTGACCCCCCCTCCGACCGGGACACCTTTGTGCGCCAGCTGATGAAGCACATCCCAGTGGACTCGTACGGACAGTGCCTACACAACAAGGAGCTTCCGGCGTACCTGCGGGACTCCACCACCATGGAGGAGCCGGGCTTCTACAAGATCCTCGCTCAGTACAAGTTCACGTTGGCCTTTGAGAACGCCGTGTGCGACGACTACATCACAGAGAAGCTGTGGAGGCCGCTCAAACTCGGCATTGTCCCCGTGTACTATGGCGCCCCCAACGTCCGCACGTGGCTTCCCGCCGAGATGAGCGCGGTAGTCGTCGGCCCCGACGAGTCACCAGAGAAGCTGGCGGAGCTTCTCAAGGAGCTGGATGGTAACGATGAGGAGTACAAAGCCTACCTAGGCTGGAAGTACAGGCGGGAGGTGACCAACCAGAACCTGGTGGCTGAGATGCGGCGCCGTAGATGGGGCGTCCAGGACGTCACCAAGGACAGCCACATCGACGTTTTCGAGTGCATGGTTTGCACCAGGGTGTGGGAGAATATCAACAGGCAGGAGAAGGTCATTTGGATTTTCGGTATTCAAGTTATTCATTGAAGGTTACTCGTTTAGCTGACTCTTTATTCAAAGTGACGCACGGCCGGCCGTTTCCTGAAGCACTTGGGGGTTAAGGGCTTACCCCTGTATTTGAACAGGAAACCAACAAATCATGGGCACAATGTGTCAACCCACTGAGCCACACTCCACCCCTTCTTTAAGTTATATTAGTTTTCTTTTGTTTGTAGTGATCTTTCCTATAGTGTGTATTAGCCTACATTAGGCTACTTTTTGCTAAAGGGTTTTCTCTGCTGTCTTCTCCATGAAAACATATTTGAACTCCACAAGATACAGAATTAAGAATTTAGGCATCAGCAGCATGGTGATATTTACTGGTAGAAAATTTTCTATTGACACATTTTAGTTAGCTGGACAGGTAACTCAGAAAGAGGACATACCCCAAACCTCTGACTCATTCTGTAACATTTTTGGTGTTTAAATCTGCCAAACATTTTTTGATCAGAGGTGTACTGAGATTAAAATGTTTCTGTGTTTGAGTCAGTGAGTCGGTCTGTGTATTTGGTTTCGCATGGAGAACAGATTTCATTATGTTGTTGAATGACCAACCCTTCTTTGGAATACACTGTGTTCCTGTGTAGGGATGTAGAACTTCCAGTTAATATAAGGAATGATGATCAGTTTTTGTATAGTGCCTATCCCAGACACAGTGGCCTAAAATTACACGACAGTGCCACTGACCAGGCCTGGAGTGTGGTTCTGCAGGTTGCGATGCAGTGTCTGTGACTGGAAGGTCACTGGTTCAAATTTCATAATCAGCAGATTGATATCACTTTTGGGTCCATGGGCAAGGACCTTAACCCGGAATTATTTCAGGGACAGGCTGACGCTGCTTTCTCAAAAATGTATGTCGTTTTGGAGAAAATTGTCCGCTAAATAAATAAATGAAAAACTTAGTTTAGCTTAATAGTAACTGAATAGTGAATCAAAGCCAGAAGACATGAAAATACAGGCAACTTCTGTGTTCTGACTATGAACTGTTATCGTCCTTTTTTTTTTTTTTTTTTTCTTTCCACCAGGGCCTTGCACCCAAAACATGGCGGGCTGAGGGCAACCACCTGACATGCCCCCCTCCGAGAATGTTTGACTTTGCCGTGGGTCCCACCAGCAGGTCATCTCTGCGGGGGTTCTGGAGGCCCAGCTTCGAGCAGTCCAAGAAGGAGGCAAGAGCGCTGCGCCTCTTTGCTCAGAGGAATACTAACTTCACTGTGGAGGAATTTTGGAAGCAGGTATTCCGCAATTAAACCCGCCTTCTCCAAGGCTGGGATGGGACTCTTATTATGAAGCATTCTATTGATCTAGAGCAGTGTTTCTTAACCCAATCCTCATGGACCCCCAGCCAGTCCACATTTTTGCCCCCTATACACACTTGTACGAGGTATACTGTGTTCCTGATTCCTTAATTGCTTGGTACAGATGTGCTGGGACCTGGGGGGGGGGGGGACTGGGTTAACAAACATTTATCTGATTTGATTATTTTTTGGGTCTATCAGATGTGGCCAGATAAGGAGATGCTCTTTACAATATGGACAATATTTACCTGAGACAGTAATTTTGTAGTTTTGTTATTGATTATATTGGAATTAAATAATTGCTAAGATGCATTTCAATTAAAGTACATTTTATGGTTTTATGGGACTGTGTTAATGTGGTGTGTTTTTTAAGTTGTAAACGGTCATGAACATTTTTAGATAAAAATGGGCACTGAAAAGCAAACTTGCTTGCAGTTATTTATTTGAATTGAATCATGCTGCTTTGGACAGAATTATAATTAAATGTAACTGAATGCCCTGTAAAGGGTTGTCAGATACTGGCTACTCTTACCATTCTGCTCAGCATTAAATTTAAGTTTGAGATGTATTGGGGGAAATCTCACAGTTAAATCTGTAAGTCCTGGTCGACATGTAATCACCTTTAGTTTGAAGTTTATTTCTGGCAACATGAATCGCATGGAATTCATTTTGCAATTATCCACATCATAAATTTAAATTTGTCTACAGATTGCGTACCAAATGGCATTTAAATACGGGGAGAATTGATTATTTTAAGTGCTTCACTTGTTTGAGCGGAGTGCTTTAAATGTAGCTTTTATATTCTGTCGTGATTCCATGTTAGAATGAAGTATACTGCCCTTATTTTTAAAAAGTGTGCTAGGAATGTGCTAGGAGGGAGGAATGTTCTAGTAAATGTTCTGTGACTTAATGTTACGAAATCCAAAGATGGGAATCTGAGATCACGCACACTTAGCTGGGCCCCGCTGCTCGTGGAGTCAGGCTGAACCTTAATCAGGTCACCTGACATTGAGGGTGGTTGCCGCTTCTCATGTGCTCTGCGGGCGAAATCCCACGAAATCCCACATCTGCTGATTTTCCTTTCCACTGTGACAACCCCAAGCTAATGTTTTACTGAAGGTGGCCTGCTTCTCGTCTAACGCGTCCTTTTCATGGATGGATGGAGTAGCCTTTTAAAACTATTTAATGGTTGGTTTTGTTAGCTGTGCAGGTGCAGTGTCTCACATGTAAAGCTGATAAGATTCCTAAGCAGATTTATTATGCAAGGAATCCTGCTCTGGTCACCCAAGACCTTGGAACTGAGCGGTACCCCTTATGACCGAAAATCCTTCATGGCTGCAAAAGTTGGTTTTATTTTCTGAAACAGTGCTTATACGTGCAGTCCAAGGAACTGATGCTATATTTATAACATACGCATACAGATGTACAGCTGTGTCTATTGGCTGTTTTAGTATTGATAAAGACCGACATTTTGGCCATGCTGGTTGTACTTAGCTATAAATGTTCTCGTTAAAATGTCTTCCAAAGCTTCAGAGGGTCTTCAAATTTATTCCGTTATTTACTGTTTCGAGGATATTCTTTAGAAAAGCAAAGTATTGATTTTGAAAGCATCCTGTCTTGAGCATAAATCAAAATTCACCACATGTAGGCCATGTAAATGGACTGATTAAGATGTGTTTGTTTAGTTTTTAATAATTTATAATATTTTATAATTGCTTAATTATATTGAAATGGCTATTTAAGGTCATTGACGTCAGTAGCAGGAGTTATAAGAGAAAAAGCGTTGATGTCAACAGAATACAATGACAGCTTCTCCACACCCAGGGTAGGTCCAGGAGTGTAGTCTCTGGGGTGTCTGTACGCTCAGTGTGATGCGTGGAAGATCTCAGTGTCATCTCACGAGGTTCACTTTGAGCATTTTGTGTGTGTGTTGTGTTATGCTTTACAGAGAAACTCCTCTGACCCTCCTGTTAAGATTGTGGGGCCTCTGAGAGTAAAAACAAAACAAATGAGCAGCCTGATCCAATGTAGGGGGCCCGTGGGGGGCTGACCAACTTAACAAAGCGTAGCGTACCAGCTAGCTAACGACGTAACAAAGCGTAGCGTACCAGCTAGCTAACGACGTAACAAAGCGTAGCGTACCAGCTAGCTAACAACGTAACAAAGCGTGGCGCTAAAGACGTAACAGTGTGTGAGATCAGGAGATCAAAGTGGGAGTATGTCTTTGGTGTAAATTCTCCACCAGCGACGGGAGAATTGGGGTTATAGATTTTCCCTTCACTGTTTCCGTTTAAACTTGGGCGGCTGTTGTGCTGCCTTCCTCCACGCAGTTGGTGCATTTAGCTTATGCTGGTTCCCAGTGTGACTCACATGTTGATTCAAAGTATCAGTGAGGAGCCGCTTGTGTTTTCACAATCATTCTAAATTGTTAGTTTTCATTTATTACAAATTCATGGGCCATTTCCTGGGGGGGAAATGAATGTGCGCCCATTGACACGCGATTTTAAACTTCCAGCCTCGTCTTTGAAATTCATTTCATGCTCGTTCCGCCTTTGGTCACGCTTAATATGATTATGAAACTGAAGCTGTCTTTGGATGTGAGCCATGTGATGCTTGCCTTTGAGTTCCTTCACATTTCCCTGCTTGAGAATCTCATTTAATGAGTTAATGGTCATAATTGTTTATTTTGCACACCCCCTATTTTCAATTATAAGATAGAGCTTGCCTTAATGAAATGTTTCTCTATGCAAACTTGAGTGTCTGTCATCAAATAAAAACCAATTATCACAATCTGGCACTTAAAATGATAAAACTACAAACTAGCTAAGGTCTGATTTAATTGATTATGTTTATTCATAATTATGCCAGGAATTTGGAATATTATTAAGCAATAGACACAGATTTGCGGCCATGTTTGTCAGTGTTTTTTAAAAATCATATTAATTTATTTTCTGTGCACGTTTTTTGTGGCACCGCATTTGCAGTCTTTGTTTTTGGGTTTGTTTTGCTGGCTCACTTCAAGCTGTCATCCGTTTACCGTGATAGTCCTCTGTTACCAGACTGCACACATCCGTCAAAAACATCCACTTACAATGGAGCCGTTTCACCAAATGTCTTCAGGGAGCCTGTTCAGTGGAGGACAGGAAAAACAGAGCACCCCCCCCTCTCGTGATAGAGATGGATACTCTAACCACATCTGTCATAATTAACAACTAATCGAAAAATTAGCTTTTTGTGCTGTGATGCAGAATAAAGTGGCAAAAGGCAGGGTGAACCTAGGCAGCCTAAAAGTCACATTGTGAATAAAGCAGAAAACTCTCCCTCAAGGTTTAGCTGACAACATGATTCATAGTCTGTCTTGGCACAAGATTCTAACAGGTCGGGAAGCTGTTGAGCTAAATTTCAATATTAGTTTAAATACTAGAACTCGTGGCCATAGGTGGAAATTAGTGGGAGAACATTT